>CM055902.1:64052530-64652530 GCA_029582155.1 Panopea generosa
AATTCTTTGATCACCCAGACCACTGGTCACATGTCAAAACATAGACACTTCCGTTTAACATGCCTACTATCGATACTTGTTCAACCTTTCGCCCAGCGGGTGACATAATCTGTAGACAAACAATCGGAGTATGAATTAATTTACCTTGACTAAATCCCATGGATACATTTAATTGCTCATTGGAACAGATTAAATTAAAAAGTCAATATAGAATCAGTTTAAAGAGTTGAGATGTTGCGATTGGCTATGGGCCGGAAACCGAACTGAGCGAACTGAAAGTTGAGTGAACGCTGAACGAAGCGAACGCTTAGGGGGGTTTAAAATACAGCACTCAGCTATACAGCGCTCGTGAGCGAATACTTGCGTTTGTGAGTGCATCAAATTAACCGCGTTTAATCGAATGCACGCAAACGGAGCGCGAACGGAGCGCGAACTAAGCGCGAACGGAGCGCGAACGGAGTGCAATTATGGGGTACTTGAGCGGTTTAGGGTCTGTATGCATATTACATATTATACTTAGTTTATAAAATAGTGAATATTTCAATAATTTTATATTCAGAAACTTTAAACATGTAAATTATAGTTTCTGATTCACTAATGAAAAGTTGTTTTTTTTTCAGCATGTGGGAAGACAACAGTTGTCAAAGATTTGTTGCAGCATCATAGTATTAGGATCCAGCCCGGTGTTCAAAGAATAGTATGGCTTTACAAGAGATGGCAGCCATTATACACTGTGATTCAACGCTCAGTTTTACCAAGAGTAGAGTTTATTCAAGGCATCCCTGTGAATTTAGAAGATGACGATTTCTTTGATCCCAGACTCAACAACTTGCTCGTTTTGGACGACCTGTTTAGTGAAGCTGGCAAAGATAAACGCATAACCGACCTGTTTACTGAGGGATCCCATCATAGATCGTTATCATTGATTTCTATCAATCAGAACTTGTTTGGAAACAAGGATCCCACACAAAGGAGAAACTGCCATTATATAGTACTGTTTAACAACCCTGTAGATTGACAATCCGTCATGACTTTGGCTAGACAGATGTACCTGGGTCATAGTGACCGATTCATGAAAACTTTTATTAAAGCTACCAAGTACCCTTATGGGTATATGTTAGTTGACTTAAAGCCATTTACGTTAGACACAGACAGGCTTAAACATGACGTCACCTGGGTAGGGCAAGGTACAGCACCTATAAAAGAAGAGCTGATCTGCCCTAATGCTAATTTGCAAGTTGAAACTCAAACAGTGCACTCCGGAGAAAGAAATAATCCAGTAGAAGAAAAAATCAAGCTGAAGAATCGTTTAACCTATTTGGAAACATGACTGATAAAGGACATGCATGCAACGATTGTGGACTATTGTTCGACACAACGCACGATGTGCAACGACATATCAAACGTGGGGCGTGTCCGGAGAATGAAGAGCCAGTGGCTAAAAATAGGAAGCTAGAAGATAGTGACAGCGATGAACCTGTTTTAAAATTGAGAAAACACGGACATTTTGACAGCTATGAAGATGTTGATGATAACGAAGGCTACCTGAAGCTTTTGGAAAGGGCCAAAGTAAGGGGAGAAGAAAATATATCCAAATATACGATCAATGTATCGCCAAAGGAGATACAGAAGAGGATGCTTAACAGTTGGCTGAAGAACGTATGGAGCATTATGACCAACGTAACTTCATAGAATTGTACCACGAACCACTAAAGGTTACATACTTCCATTAGGGGCAAGTAACCTACACCGAAATTTCGTGTCCGAAATCGATTCGTTGCGTATAAATGGTGTCAGTATAACTTCGGCACTAAAACGAGTCCTGCGAAAACATAAGTCCCAATTCAAGGATTTATTTGATATGTCCGAGGACGAAGACAGTAATGACGAAAGTGGAGATGAAAGCAGCGATGCTGAGGAGCAATAAGTATGTGTCGCAGAGACATATAACTTCATTTGTATATAAGCCATAGACGTGTGCAGACATGGTTCCGTGGAAGAATTATTTAAAAACAATATATTATGACCCTAAACATTCAGCTGGTTTTGCCGGACCACAAAGCTGTACAGAGTGGTGAAAAATGAAGAAAAATTCAATATTGGTATGTACAGAATACGAAAATTCCTGCATGATCAAGAATCATACAGTCTTCATAAACCTGTGCGAAGACGCTTTCAACGGAATCATGTCGTCAGTACAAGAACACACGATTTATGGATGACTGACCGTATCGATATGGTGAAATATGCCAAATACAACCAGGGCTATAAGAACATCTTGTTAGTCATAGACACCTTTTCAAAATACGTGTGGTTGCAGCCGTTAAAATACAAAACGGGTGAAAAGGTGGAGGAAGCTTTCCAGAAATATTTACCACATCGGACAGATTTCCTACTAAGCTGGTCACTGATAAAGGTACTTAGTCACTCATGTGTGTACATATCTACTTTCCATTTTAGTTGTAATATAGTTGCAAAATGTAAAATTCACTCTGTGTATATAAATATTTCATTGCTGGGTCAAGTACACATACTACATGCATCGACTTTCTATTTACAGGCCAAGAGTTTAAAGCGCAGACAGTTCAAACCTTGATGAAAAAACAAGAAGTACATTACTTCCCGACTCAAAATGAAACCAAAGCATCGACATCTGAGAGGGCCATTTTGACCATAAAGACTCGATTAAACCGTTACTTACCATAAGGACGGCTACAGCTATATATCTGTGTTACAAGACATTGCTGATAATTACAACCATACGTATCACAAAACTATTGGAATGACACCGCCGATGTCACAGACATCAATCAAGAGGAGTGCGACTAGCAACCTATTTTGCCCAAAATCGAAAAGCAGCAAGACCAACTGAGAAACTAAAGCCGTTCAAATTTAAAATCGGTGACTTTGTCCGTATCAAGTCATCTGAAAAACGTGTTTACTCGAGCGTATGATCAAACATACTCGGGGGAAGTGTCTGTGATCGCCAAACGTTACCACAGAGCAACACTACCGATCTACAGGCTGCGTGACTTACAAAGGGAAGATATTAAAGCAACATTCTATCAAAGCGAATTACAGAAAATAAACATTGATCCCAATCAGACGTGGAAAGTGGAACGGTGCTTTAAAAGCCGAGGCAAAGGACGAAATAAACAATTATTTGTCAAGTGGAAATACTACCCGCGTAAAATTTAAACAGCTGGATAAAAGCCAGCGATTTTAAGTGAACTATATGCACATTTTGTAAACTATAAGTGTTAAACATAAATCTGTATGATGTAGATCTATATTATGTTGTCAATGAATATAAAAATTGTAAATAATTTGTGAAATATGTGTAAAGTATTGTTAATAAATATGTGTAAAAAGTACAAGATTGTTTTTTACATTTAAATCTATTCAAATCAAGGGTCGTTTTAGTCGTCTGTCCCTTTACTACCTAAAATAGCGTCTGCTTTAAATCACAGGTAAATCTTTAACCCGTACAAATTTTATAACCCATGTAAAATAAAGCGATGTGTTCTCTTTGACGGGTGCACATTGTAAACTGGTGTAAAATACGTTTGACCCATACTTCGTAATAAATATTCGATGAAACAATCAATTAACATACTATAAAACAAAATTAATTATGTTTTGAGAAGAACTAGTAATTGACTACGATCGTTTCACATATTATCAACACCAGGGTTAAAGTACATATTACAGGGCACCGCGACACTTATCACCCGATCAAGTTTCGTATCGTCTGCTCTGCATACCAATTAGTTTTAAAAATAGATATATTCCAAATACCTTATTCACTAGGACGGGACAACTCGAGCGGTAAATTTTTCAAGTGGTACTGAAAATCTACACAATCTGTATTAAATCGGCGATGTCACTGTAAAGCTCGCGTGAAAAGAAGTGAAGGCATATTAGATAGCATAAAGTTATAAACAGTTTAAGAATGAATTTAACTTGGCTGATGGCGACTTATTTGATAAACATGATATGGCTGGTTAATTGGAAAACAAACTAGTCTAAAAAGAGATTAAATACGATAATATTAATGCATTATTACACCGAACAACATAGATTATACATCATATCTCAGCTCGTCAGGCTTGACAAACTTCGAATGGGCACGCGACCGCTAATTCGTATCTTCTGTAATGACTTAACATAGATTCTTCGCAGTAATTGAGTGATATAGTTGATGTAGAACTCTCAGTCAGATTTTGTTATTAAAAAAAAAAAATAGGTTCGACATTGTATAAAAAATTAAATATAGAAAACTGAACACTCACTAAACTACATAAAACAGGTTAATGTCAATGATATAGAACAGTTATCATAATATATAACGTTGATACACTATCAGAATTATACAACTCCCTGATTCCTCAAAACGTAAATTAATGTTGTCTTCTACTACCTCTTGTTCCTCCCGATTGACCTCAGCGCTGAATACACTTATACAAATGATGCCGTCTGCTACCTGTATATTGCGCAACTGCTATACATAACTCAACTGGTTTAATCCGCCGTGATATACCTTTAGGAAGCGTTACGCCTCATTGATTCTGATTTTTCCCTAAAAATACATGACTGTAGTAACACTGTTGACTACTTACGGTGATCGAGTAATTTGCAAAATGCGTTGGTTTTGCGTTACGTTACGTCGACGCCGTTAAATTATTGAATACATACCAGCAAATGGTAGATTGACAAATTCTTACTCAAACTCGATGACCTAAACGTTACATAATGAGTGTCTGATAGTTTGTGTTGTTTTTTTTAACCCCCCCCCCCCCCCCACAACCAACCCCAACACACACACTCGCGCGCACACACACGCGCGTGCACACGCACGTACGCACGCAAACAGACTTCCCTATGGTATCACTATGAAAATGTTCGTGCTAGCCAGACTTAGCGAAATGATATCAATCCATAAATAAATGAATGGTTTTGGTACATGCCTCATTTCCATATTCGTCCAAAGACACATGCATAGGTAAAACATTATTTGGTTAGTAGAAAATTCCACGTAACTTCTGACCAGCTTAGTTGATCTATTTTCTTGTTCCTGGAACGATGTTATCGGCAGAGGAAAGAAGTTAACATCTACTGACAGTCATGACATGTAATGTAAAATGAAATGTTTTATTTCGAAAATCTGAGCTGTTTCATTGGTAGCTGAGAAAGGACATCTAATCAATGATAGGCCTTCATCCAGATCACAATACAGCAAGGAATTTAAGACAAAAGATATGTCCATTTCTGCCAATAGTGTCGACTAGAATCTGTGACCCTGTATAGAAGAATCCGTGACATTTAAATCAACATCGGCACAAACCTTTGACAGGTGAAGCTTTTTTCAAACGGAATTTCTCACATGGTATAAGTAAAAAGTTATATAAGTTATAACTCTTTTTTTAAACAAAAATACTTAAACAACATTTATAAATGATGTTTTGCACTGATTAATGCTTTATTGACAATTTCATCTCTACTTTTGTTTTACATACATATTTAGCGAGGATTTATTAATGCTTGCGTTTAAAACATTTACTAATTCACACATGATTGTTTGGAACATTGAAAATACTAATTTTATATCAGGTGAAACTCAATTTTGTAAAAAGGTTAAAACTTATAGCTGTATTCAGTAAATAATTGACTTTATATATCAGAATATGCCGTGTTTTCCCGCATCAGGTCGACGTGAATCTGTGACAAACTGTCGACGCAAATCACTCTACGTTGTGACAGAGTTCCCTGACCGTGGTAGAGTAGAGTTTCGCTCGTACGAGCGTTCTTTTTATAACATGTGTGATGCGTTCTCAATAAAGAGTAATAGGATGCTTTTGTGGTGATCGCAGTATCATTTTTTTAAGTTTCAATGACTTGTTAAATCAAAACTCTGTCTATCCAATATGATTTCTGTGTTTGTCTCTATAAATGACTTAAATCAACTGTGACCACCAAATCTCAACTAGGAAATCTATTTTCCTGAGTTGAGTTTTAATGACAGTGAATCGCTAATCACACTTGAAATCAGCAATGTGTTTCGACTTGAAATATCGAAATACAGATTTGTGTTCCCACTAGTCTGTAATACATGCTGGTGGTTGCAGTATAATACTGTATGAATACTGTATATTGGTGAAATGTGTTTGTGTACATAATTGACAGAAAATGGGTTAGTTAGGCCACTTTTTCAAGTTCATTGCTCATCAAAGCTCGACTAAGACATGAAATGTTTGAGTTGAGTTTTTATGATGGTGAATCACAAATCACACTTTCTGCAATGTTGTATGGGCTTGAAATAGCAAAGATTTTTGTTGAGTGATTAAACTAATCTGTTTGTCAGACTTACATTGACAGACTTGCTTGGTCACAGTACTAAGCTATCTACGCTACGCTGTTTTCAATAGTTTATGACTTGTATTTTTTTTCCAGTTCATTCATTTACTAAATTTTGGTCATCAAAGCTCAACTAAGACATCACATGTTCGAGTTAAGATTTGATGATAAATTGTGGTATCGATGGAGCAAATAAAACAAGATTTTTTTTTAAAGTTCAATTCTTATATTTCACAAAATACATAACATAGCATTTCACTGTTGCTCTGATCTTATGTTTCTCATCTGTAGCAGGCAGCGCAGCTCTATCACAGCTATATCAGCACTGCGCCTGAAAAAGAAAATAAACTGTGTCAGTCATGTAGAGATATGAAATTGTATCACAACACTTCTATCTTTTAAAAAAATGTGGAAAAGACATTCAATCATATCACAGATATGAGAACGTCGAGGAAATCTCAGCTTTTGTACATCCTCTGCAGAGAATGCACTTCGCTCAAAACTCGAATGAGAAATGAACGAGCCTTCCGACTGAGCTTGAAGGAAGTCGCACGATGCATTGTGTGATGGGCTGTTGTTTGTTCACATTTCATGACGGGGACGACAATCTCTATAGTTAGCCAACAGCGTGCTAACAGAGAAGTCCGCCCTAGAAATGTCATTCCCTTACAATGTGCATCATCGTACGAAAAGATAACCAAATTTTCCACCTATTGAAAATAGCCAAAATGTGAAAACTTTTTTTTTTAAGTTTTTATGTGTGTGTGTTTTTTTTTGTTGGTTTTTTTTGGTAGTGATAGAAGTGTCACGATACAATTAAACTGAAATGGGTCTTGAAACTCAAGTTTGTGAAAATCATTGACGAAAGACAAAAGGGAATGTAGACGAGAAAAGGAGAGGAGCTGTTTGTTTTGTGAGTGCGTGTGTTTTTTTGGTGACTGCGCGATGTTTGATAACGTATTTTAAATGTGATATAGACAATTTACCAGAGCAATAAGCACTTCAAGCCTTTGGCTGGTAGAGCTCTAATACAAACTCGTTGATAGACAAATAGAGATGAGAAACAGAGGAAGAGAAGACGGAGAGGAGTTGTTTGTTTTTGTGAGTGCGTGTTTTTTTGGTGAATGTGCGATGTTTGATAACGTATTCAAAATGTGATACAGACAATTTACCAGAGCAATTAGCACTTTAAGCCTTTGGCTGGTAGAGCTATAATACAAACTCGTTGATAGACAAATAGAGATGAGAAACAGAGGAAGAGAAGAACGGAGAGGAGTTGTTTGTTTTTGTGAGTGCGTGTTTTTTTTGGTGAATGTGCGATGTTTGATAACGTATTCAAAATGTGATACAGACAATTTACCAGAGCAATAAGCACTTCAAGCCTTTGGCTGGTAGAGCTATAATACAAACTCGTTGATAGACAAATAGAGATGAGAAACAGAGGAAGAGAAGACGGAGAGGAGTTGTTTGTTTTTGTGAGTGCGTGTTTTTTTGGTGAATGTGCGATGTTTGATAACGTATTCAAAATGTGATACAGACAATTTACCAGAGCAATAAGCACTTCAGGCCTTTGGCTGGTAGAGCTATAATACAAACTCGTTGATAGACAAATAGAGATGAGAAACAGAGGAAGAGAAGAACGGAGAGGAGTTGTTTGTTTTTGTGAGTGCGTGTTTTTTTGGTGAATGTGCGATGTTTGATAACGTATTCAAAATGTGATACAGACACTTTACCAGAGCAATAAGCACTTCAAGCCTTTGGCTGGTAGAGCTATAATACAAACTCGTTGATAGACAAATAGAGATGAGAAACAGAGGAAGAGAAGACGGAGAGGAGTTGTATGTTTTTGTGAGTGCGTGTTTTTTTGGTGAATGTGCGATGTTTGATAACGTATTCAAAATGTGATACAGACACTTTACCAGAGCAATAAGCACTTCAAGCCTTTGGCTGGTAGAGCTATAAAACAAACTCGTTGATAGACAAATAGAGATGAGAAACAGAGGAAGAGAAGACCGAGAGGAATTGTTTGTTTTTGTGAGTGCGTGTTTTTTTTTGGTGAATGTGCAATGTTTGATAGCGTATTCAAAATGTGATACAGACAATTTACCAGAGCAATAAGCACTTCAGGCCTTTGGCTGGTAGAGCTATAATACAAACTCGTTGATAGACAGACACACAGTGATGATAATATTTCTAGTTCACCGTAAGAGTTTATGTTAAAATGAACGCCATCACATAACGATTTCTGGTTTTCAGCTAGTAAAGTTAATTGATAGCAGACAGATACACAGCGATAAGATATCTCCCCTTGTTTGAGCTTTGCTCAGGCGAGCATAAAAGAAAAGTTAAAAAAACAACAACACTACTTTGCTCTCATGTTTGCTAAATAGATGCACTTCTCTGAGTACAACAACGTGCCATCGCATAAACACTTCTAACCTTTGGTCAGTAGTTATAAAAAAAAACAACCTAACTGATGACAGACAGACACAAAGTGATAAGATAAGTTCACCTAAGCTTTGCTCAAGTAAACTTTAATAAAAAAAATATGACATGATGATCATGCTTCTTTTTTTTTTAAAAAAAATTCCATGTTAATTTTTTCATATAAAGAAAAGTGGAAACACGTCTAAAAAGTGTGAGTTACCGGGAGCAACTGGCGTTTTACAGCATAACATCGCGTTATATACCGATAAAAGCAAATGCATGGGTGGATATAAAAGGACGGCTCTGATTGGATGAAACAATTACATGTCTGTTTTAAATGATTTGATTGGTCTAGGCAGAATACTTACGTTCGCTTACGTTGCGATTGATGTCCGCCGGAAGCATGTTAAAAGACGGGGGTATTTTCTGCAATTACTGAAAGTAGTTTGGGCATATATACAAACTATCTCAAATTCACAGGTTTCACAAATATCAGTATGTTGAGAATAGCTTCTATTGATAAGATAGATATCTTCCGACAATACAACCATAAAGCATAGAATAACTTTGTAAATTCAGCTTGTTATCAGTGATACACGGACGACCAAAATCAGTAGAATACTACTGTGTATTTAGCAAATAAACAGTATAAGCAAGTCGGATACACTTTGCAAAGTTAAATAAACTGTGCTTGTATGAATCAGAAGTGAAAGAAACTTGATCAAATCTGCGCAAATTGAGTAGAAATTAATAAAACCTGGATCTAAAGCGAAAGTAAGATTTTGTTGATTGATAGTGGTTCGTAAAATTCCTTTCTCATGCAGAATTTACAAACTTCTGACTGAAGCTATTTTTTTATAATGCTCAATGTATTTGTTTCGACATAGCAACAAAGAATATGAACATTCACTTATTATTTTGGTTATAATCAACAATCCACGGATGGTCATACTTCATCCTAACTGAGGCCGTTTTTGCCGTATAATAGGATTTGTCGAGTAAAAGACTAAATCTGGTTATTGAAGGAGGAAACTCTAAGTACCTATATTCATGTATTTGTGTCATTATTATGTTGAAGTGATTATTACGGGACTCCGTTTTGTCAACTTCCTTTTTCAAGAATTCCCGGTTTCATGAGGCGAACCGCAAAGCTAATCGCAAAAAAATATTGATAATCCATAGGGTTTTTATGTATTGCAAAAAATAACTTGACATATTTGTACTTTTAATTCTATTTGATGCTATTACATATATCATAACTGTTTTTTCACCTTGATGTTCCTGGATTTTGATGGATTTTGAACGAGTACGAAAACCAATGACAAGACGCGACGTAGCGTACTCGGATTTCGTCATGGGCAAAAAACCGTTACCAACTGTTTTGGTTTTAAACGATATTGGAAATAACGAAGCAGTTTATTATTTAAATTTATGATAAATGGTTAAAGTACCATGTGGTAGTTTGTGTCCAGCTTGTAGTGCTTGTGGGCAGGATTGGTCGACACGATGGATTTCATTGTGAATACAATCAAACCTGTTTTAACGGTCACCTCTATTAAGTGGTCACCTATCTTAGGCAACCAAATCTTATATTGTCCATGTCAATTCTTTCAGAGTAAAATAGTCATTAAAATAGGGCCTCTTGCTGATTCCATTGACTGGCCGCATTTATAACTTGATTGTGGCATCAACACATAATTAAAGCCATATTGGAGAGTGTTTTGACTAATTATATTTTGTAAATGACGATAAGGTACTTTATATATATATATTTGTATTATATAAATACTGAATTTTAGCAAATATTGTATTAATATGCGGCAGGTCTTTATTCCAGAACAATGCCAAAGAGGCCATCTAAAAGTCCTTACGCACGTGGGAGGCCTTCAAGATCCACCCAAAACCATGTGCCAGAGCCTCCAACCCCCATACCTGCGGCGGTTGAGCAGCAGTTAGTGTCGCCAGAGGTCGTCAGGGAGGTCGTGCGGCAAGTGACGCCACAAATAATTCAGTCGCTTGGTACTCAAATGTCAGCAGACGTGCCAGTGGATGTAACAGCTGCTGGAACCAATGAGGATGTACAGGGTAATACTAATAGCATAATAAGCTACAGTGACGATCTTGGCAGCCAAGTTAGTGCTGCATTGCGACTAAAAATCTTAAATGGGGATTTTGTGGATCTTGAGCTGCTGATAAACAATGCTGCTGCCAATGCGGACTCCAGTAATAGAGTATGTGTGGTTGAAGGTCAGTTGGTCTTGCAGTCTCGATCTTCTGCTTCTAAAATTACCGATATTAGGCAGTGGTCAGATACTTTTTTGGTGTACATAAGTCTGTTCTCAGCTTGTCTCCCAGAGGCCACTCAGGGCCTTTTGAAGTACATGAGCACCATTCGATTGGGTGCTCAACGTTATGGGGGTCTTGGGTGGAAGCTCTATGATGAGCAGTTTAGAATTAAGAAAGCCCGTGATCCAAATACCAGTTGGGGCATTGTTGACCAAGAGCTCTGGCTTCTTTATATGTTCCATACACCATCTACTGATGGTAAAAAGAGCACACTTGTAAGAAAGTGTTACGATTTTAACAATAACTGGTGTAATAAGTCGATGTGTACTTATAGACATATTTGCTTGCGCTGTTCGGGCGCTCACCCCGCATGGCGTTGCAACACAGGTGGGATAGTGCAACATAATATGGGTAATACTTCTAATTTTAGGCCTGGCAACAGTTTCCAGCAAGGTACACGTTTCTCGCCACGTCCAAGCCGACCCAGCTTCAGAGCAATCGCACCTGTTCAAGGTTTACCACGTGGTTTCCCCAGATATGGCGCCCCTCGGCAATACTCCAATTCGAATTGAGTCATTGATTCGAGCTATGGAATATTATCCAGAGCATGTAGTAAAAAAGGAATTAATAGATGGGTTTAAATTTGGCTTCCCTCTGTACTACAGTGGTCCAAGGGTTCCAACATACTGTAAAAACCTAGTTTCCGTTAAAAGTAACGAAAAAGTTGCCTTTGATTTAGTGAATAAAGAAGTAGCTTTAGGTAGAATGGCAGGCCCTTTTGAGGAGAAGCCATTTCCCAATATTAGATTATCTCCAATTGGTATTGTGCCTAAAAAGGATAACACTTTTCGTCTCATACAGCATTTGTCACATCCTCCTGGTTCAAGCGTTGACGACTTTATTAGTGAAGAGCTGTGTAAAGTTCAGTACACCTCATTTGATGAAGCAGTGTCTATGGTCAGTACCCTTGGACAGGGGGCCCTATTAGGAAAAATGGATATTAAATCGGCATTTAGATTATTGCCAGTCAGTCCATCAGACTATGAGCTACTGGGTTTTAGTTTAGGAGGAAAGTACTTTTATGACAGGTGTCTTCCTATGGGATGTTCTATTTCCTGCTCTCTTTTTGAAATTTTTTCAACCTTTTTGGAGTGGGCAATAAAACAAAGGGTAGAGCATGGTTGTGTTCTTCACTATTTGGATGATTTTTTGTTTGGTGGCAAGAAAGAGTCCAATGAATGCAGTACGTTAATGTGTTCATTTGACAATTTATGTTTAGAGATTGGTGTCCCTGTTGCAACTGATAAAACTTTTGGTCCTACACAGGTATTGTCATTTTTAGGTCTAGAAATTGACTCACTTGAAATGAAAGTCAGAATTCCCTCCGAAAAGCTAAACGAATTAGGACAATGCTTAAGTTATGTTTTAAATAAAAAGAAAGTAACACTTAAAGTTTTGCAGGCACTAACCGGCTTGTTAAATTTTTGTTTGCGGGCAATCCCAGCGGCTCGTGCTTTTTGCAGGCTTTTTTATGATGCTATGTCCGGGATCACTAGACAGCATCATTTTATTAGGGTTACAGCTCCTTTAAAAGAGGATATCAAAATGTTACTAATATTTCTTGACTGTTTTAATGGCATTTGCTATTTCCCTGAATCAGAATGGGTCAACAGTCGAGAATTGCAGCTCTTCACTGATGCGACGGGTAATGCTAGTTTAGGTTGTGCAGCTTACTTTGAACCATATTGGATTTTTTTCCAGTGGCCTTGTGCTTGGGTGGGCACTGATATCTTGAAGGATATGACCTTTTTAGAATTAGTGCCAATTGTACTGGCTTTTCAAACATGGGGTAGCTACTTTCAAAATAAAAAGATTATACTGAATACAGATAACCTTGCTCTCGTTTCTATCTTGAACAAAAAGACTTCAAAATCACGAAGAGTTATGCGGTTGATACGTCCACTTGTGTTGCAATCCATGTCTTACAATATACAGTGTAAAAGTGTTCATGTTGAAGGTAGATTTAATAACATCGCAGACGCTCTTTCACGTAGGCAATGGGTTCGTTTTCAGCATCTGGCGCCCAGGGCAGAACAATACCCATCTCCAGTACCATTGTGTTTCGAAAAGATGATATCAAGTCCCGAGCTGATTTGTTGCTAGAATCATCATTGGCGGTTAATACAAGGGAGTCTTACAATACAGGCATAAATGCATTTCAGTTATTTAGAAGTAATTACAAAATGGAATTGTTGTGGCCTCCAAGTATTTTACAAGTGTCCGAATTTGTAGCTCATTTGTCTCTTAAGGGGTGTTCCCCAGCTACCGCTCGATCTTATCTAGCAGGTATTGGTTTCAAATGTAAACTGCATGATGTCTGTGATGTCACACAAAATTTTGTCGTTAAAAAAATGCTCACAGGTATGGAGCGTCTTGATAAGAGGATTGATGTTAGATTACCTATTGATCCCGTTTTGTTAGGGAGAATATTAAAAATATTACCTATCATTTGCAGTTCTTCATATGAGCCTATTTCCCGCCACTTTTTCTTTGGCATATTTTGGTTTATTACGGGTTGGGGAGCTTGTCGCAGATTCCAAAAGTCATTCTGCTCATGCCCTATTAATGTCGGATGTTAAACTTTCGAGTCAAAATTCAGAGATTGAAATACGAATTTTACATTCAAAGACTGATCAGTTGGGCAAGGGTACAATTATTTCACTTCCAGCTGTAAAATCTGTTTTATGTCCAGTCGATCGGATGAAATCATTTTTAAACGTTCGTTCTAAGCAACAGGGTCAGTTATTCATACATTTTGGGGGCTCTGCTGTAACCCGCTATCAGTTTAGTTCAGTTTTGAAGAAGTCACTTGAAGCCTTAGGAGTTGATTCGGCCAGATACAAATCTCAGTCTTTCCGGATTGGAGCAGCCACAACAGCTTCAAATAAGGGTATGTCTGACAGTGGCATACAAGAATTAGGTAGATGGGAGTCAAGATCATTTAAAAGATACATAAGAGTACCGACCGAAAAGCTAGGGTTTTAATGGGCTTGTTACTGACTGCAAGTTAAGTATTGCAGATGTCAGTACTAGAGTATGGATTGTTGGGTCGTCTATCATCAAAAGGGCGTTTACCTTTGCGAGGCAGTCAACAGCAGCTGGTGTCAGTTTGGGATTAGGACGGTACGGTGCAAGCATATGGTGGCAAGGGCGGAGCGGAATGCGTAGCTGCCAGTCACGAAGGACGCTAAGATTATTGTTATCATTGGAGGATCCTCCGCATATACTGGTATTGCATGTCGGAGGCAACGATATTGGTCAAATACCATCTGCTGATTTGAGAAACAGCATTGTAAAGTTGTTACAATTTATAAAAGAATTAATTCCAGGGGTGTTAATAGTTTGGTCTCAGATTTTACCTCGCCTTTCCTGGAGGGGTGAAGGTAACCATAAAGCTTTAGACAAAGTACGGGTCAGGGTTAATAGTAAGGTTGCCACTGAAGTCCTTAAATTGAATGGGGCATACATAAGATATCCAGACATTGTGGAAGCTGATACAAGTCTTTTCAGTGACGGTGTTCACTTGTCCGACAGCGGTAATAAGTTATTCTTAAATGGAATTACAAAGGGGCTTCAAGTTTTTATAACTTCTAATAAGCGAATTTCCCCTTGGCCTCTGCAGAATGGTCATGGAGATAAAGTGCAGTCATGATTCCCAATTCTCCATTTGAGTTTTTATAATGCCAACTGTCTAATACAAAAAACTACAAAACTATTACATTTGTGATAAATGTTTTAGGCATAATGTGTTTGATGTATGTTGGCGCGACATATCACTTCCATTTGATATGCGTTGGCCAGTCCTCCATTTGAGGTTTTATAATGCAAAAATGTCCGATGCAAAAATGCTGGTATAATTGAGATAAGATAATACTGTGTGCATAATGTGCTTGCTGTATGTTGGCGCGACATATCGCTTCCATTTGAAGTGCGTTGGCCAATCCTCCATTTGAGGTTTTATTATGCAAAAATGTCCGATGCAAAAATACTGGTATAATTGAGATAAGATAAATATTGTGTGCATAATGTGCTTGTTGTATGTTGGCGCGACATATCACTTCCATTTGAAGTGCGTTGGCCAATCCTCCATTTGAGGTTTTATATTGCAAAAATGTCTGATGCAAAATAATGTAATAATTGAGATAAGATAAATAGTGTGTGCATAATGTGCTTGTTGTATGTTGGCGCGACATATCGCTTCCATTTGAAGTGCGTTGGCCAATCCTCCATTTGAGGTTTTATAATACCATTTGTCCGATGCAAAATATTGTAGTAATTGAGATAGGATAAATAGTGTGTGCATAATGTGCTTGTATGTTGGCGCGACATATTGCTTCCATTTAAAGTGCGTCGGCCAATCCTCCATTTGAGGTTTATAATGCAAAATGTCCGATGCAAAATATTGTAATAATTGAGATAGGATACATATTGTGTGCATAATGTGCTTGTTGTTTGTTGGCGCGACATATCGCTTCCATTTGAAGTGCGTTGGCCAATCCTCCATTTGAGGTTTTTATAATGCAAAAATGTCTGATGCAAAATATTGTTATATTTGAGATAAGATGAATATTGTGTGCATAATGTGCTTGTTGTATGTTGGCGCGACATATCGCTTCCATTTGAAGTGCGTTGGCCAATCCTCCATTTGAGGTATTATAATGCAAAATATTGTTATAATTGAGATAAGATAAATATTGTGTGCCTAGTGTGTTTTAACAAGTTTTACTTGGATAGACCAGTTATTTTTCTTTCATTGTAATCGTTTATGTTGCTGTTTCGCTTCCCCCATTTTATGGCGGTGCCTCTAGCGGCATATAATGCCACCATTGGCATATGGCAGTATTTCGCGGTCACAGCATCATTTAATGATCATTGTTTGTGGACATTTCGAAGGAAAGTTATTCAAATCTTTGTGAACATCTGTACCCTGGGTTCACAGGATAAATTTTTTCAGTGACAATTATAAACTGGTCTGTGATACGAACATACTATTTCTTAATGACTTTCATGACTGCACATTTTGTATTCATATATTATAGAAGCCATGGCCAATTATATTCCAATACTATAAACCAGTTCATTTGTTTGAGTTTTGTCTTTATCCATCTTCAATAATAGGATTTGTCGAGTAAAAGACTAAATCTGGTTATTGAAGGAGGAAACTCTAAGTACCTATATTCATGTATTTGTGTCATTATTAGGTTGAAGTGATTTTTACGGGACTCCGTTTTGTCAACTTCCTTTTTCAAGAATTCCCGGTTTCATGAGGCGAACCGCAAAGCTAATCGCAAAAAAATATTGATAATCCATTGGGTTTTTATGTATTGCAAAAATTACCCACCCTCCCACATCCAACTTTTAAATTGCTATATGTATGTATCTTTAAAACAGTATTTTCGGTTGTTCTCTATGTATTTTTCAGTATCTCTTCTGGAAGTTGCTTTCTAATATCCAAGACTGGCTTGTTCCAATCGTCATGGCTTCAGCTGAGGACATAGTACTCATACGTTGTTAATAAAGACTACTGGCAGTATTTCGCGGTCACAGCACCATTTAATGATCATTGTTTGTGGACATTTCGAAGGAAAGTTATTCAAATCTTTGTAAACATCTGTACCCTGGGTTCACAGGATAAATTTTTTCAGTGACAATTATAAACTGGTCTGTGATACGAACATACTATTTCTTAATGACTTTCATGACTGCACATTTTGTATTCATATATTATAGAAGCCATGGCCAATTATATTCCAATACTATAAACCAGTTCATTTGTTTGAGTTTTGTCTTTATCCATCTTCAATAATGAGTAAAAAATAGTGAAATGTACTTTCCTAAGATAGATAAACTATGTTTGTATCTTGCGGAACACGTGTATGATCAATCAGTAGCAGAAATTTGATATAATCTGCCCACAGTTTGTCAAAATTCAAGAATCTTGAAACAAAGGGAATGAAAACGAAAGTGGACTTTTGTTGATTTATAGGTGTCTGTAAAACTCATTTCTCATGCTTATTATACAAAATTCTGGAGACCGCTATTTTTTTTTACATGACTCAATATTTTTGATCCGACAATGCAGTAAAAATTTTGAGAATATGTCAAAGAATAAAGTTATTATGAACAATTCACGGATGGCCAGAAACGTTCAAAATACAAGCCCGTTTTATTATATAATGGGCAAAAAAAAGTCTAATTTTCTTGCTAAAGTGAGATAAACGGTTCGTTCGCATTGTATAACACTCATATAAAGCAACTACACAAAGAAACTGTTCAAATCGTCCCAATTGTTATCATTATTGATGAAACATGGAGGAAGTTTGATAAAAACAAAGATTTGGGTAGACCGGTGTAAATAAATACCGCCGTAACATAATCTTCTATATGACGAATTTTTGACGTCATCAGAAACGTAGACGCTTTTCTAGGAATCGAAAGTGAAATTACAGTTACGCTAGTTTGAGCGATATACATTTTGACATGTTTTTGTACAATAGATTGAGCTTATTGCGTTATTTTCAAGTTCGAAAGAATCACACTGCTTAATATCCGAGCAAATGGGATATTTTTACTACATTTTCTCCAGTTGTTTTGCTATAAATTGAATGAGACGTAAGATGAGTTAGCAATGTGTATAACTTTTTTTAATAATCACCAAATCTCAACTCAGAAATTTTTCGCTAAGTAGGATTTGTGTCATCAAACTTCAACTATGACATTCAGATTTTAGTCCAAGGATTATACTTTTCTTCTAATTGATTTCTGATTAACTGCTTGACAATTTTGCCAAGTACATTGGAGATAGGAAAAAAAGAAATTTGGTACTTTTTATTCGATACCATAAAACAATATATTTTGGTTAACAGGTAACGGGTAATGGGTGATGGATGGGTATATTTTTTTTATAATCTATATTCCTTTGTTTATAAACAAATATACCCATCCATCACCCATTACCCGTTACCTGTTACTCAAAATATATTGTTTTATGGTATCGAATGAAAAAAAGACACACACTCTACGTCTGTTTTGTCATTTCGTCATTTCGTATTACATATAAAATCTCAACTATGAAATAGAAATCCAATCAGACTTTCACATTTGATGAAATTTTGCTAAAGGCAAAAAGCAACAAAACAAAACAAATGCTCATCTGTTTATATCAAGTCTCGTTATTATGTAGAACTGATTGTTGTGACCAACAAAGCTCAACTAGGACATCTAATGTCTGAGTGGAGTTTTGATCAGTCGACTTGAAATATGCATTACGTCGAAATACAGATTTTCTGTGTATAACTCTTTTTTTATAATCACCAAATCTCAACTCAGAAATAGAAATCCATTCCGACTTCAGTTTTTTGGTAAACATATTAGCTATCAAAGCAAAACAAGAAAATGAGTAAAGTTCATTCTTTTATTGTAAAGTGTATACGTTCCACATGTTCTATAAACGATGGCCCAATGGTCACATCAGCAGCGTTTCGTCATTCTGAAAAAGAAAGAAATAGACAAGTTAATTGTAAATCGCATATTTTTTTTTGCATTCATAAATTGTTGAAATATGGCAATATCAATAAACGAAATTAAACTCTATCTAACCTCAGTAAAACAATTCTCGCATGTAACAGGCAACACCTTTTTGCTGCTTGGCGAATCCTCCTCTGGGCAGCTGTGATTTTGGCCCTCATGTGCGACGATAGCACAACATGCCGCACACTCCAAAAATGCTTCTATTCCACAGTTTGTACAAATCCCGTGTTTGGAAGTAACTCTAACCAGTTTCGTCATTGTATTTATTTTGTCTTTTGAGTGCGTTTGATAAGAAGAAATTTGAATTTTTCATATAGGACATTGCATTATATACACGACAAAGTATTGCATGAATGGATCTCATTGACTCACTTCTAAATGCAAGCTAAACGTTGATTGGCTTATCGATTTGAAGGAGGAGTTACACCAACGAATATTTTGAAAAAAGGTCAAGTTTGTAAATGTTTCTTAAAGGCGAATCACCAGTAACATAGTAATTCTCAACTCCTATCAACAAAACAGATCAGATTGTGAAGTTCCACATTTTTATTGAATGATGTCACATCGGTCTTTGAAACTTCTTATTGACAAACGCGTATTGAATATCTTTGCTGGTTTTGTAAATGAAAACAAATCTTCTAGAGATTGCTCTGTTGTATGTATTTCGTGTTTAGCAATCTTTCGATGCCTGTACTGTAAAACAACCTAAGCAACTATACTTCGTATGTCCTTTACAAATGAAAAGCATACCAAAAATTCCTTTGAAAGATTGCTTGTCACGACAAACTAGGATTTTGTACGTGTTTGCTGTTTCGACAACTACAAAACATAAATCGATCTAGGTGTTTGTTCTTGATCTTTGGAAACAAGCAAGAAATTGATGATGCGATCTCAAAAAAGGTGTACTAGGATAAAGACTCTGCTGATTGATTGTTATTGCAATTCATGATCTATGGAAATGTTCGACATACATTTGTTGTTGGCCTTAGAAAAATAGCAGTTTATACTTTTCTGACCAACTTGTTTGTGTGCTTGTCGCTATATTGTGTTTTTTTTTTAAACCAAAGCAAATGAGTTAGTTTAGCTTTAATTGTAGAATCAACTGCCTTGTCGTAGATCTATCTATGTTTTCCGGGAGCAAACACTAACTTAGATTCATTATCGCCAAACAAGTTTTGATAACAGATCAAATTATTAAGTTCCACATTGTACATCAATCGTTTTATATGGCCCGACGAAGTTCACTTCAGTTCCATATCAACACTTTTCAGTTCTTATTGACAAACGCGTATTGAATATCGTTGCTGGTTTTGTAAATGAAAACAAATCTTTTAAAGATTGCTTGTCGTGACTAACTAAGTTTTTTACTTTTGCTCTATTGTATATCTTTCGTGTTTGGCAAGGATTGGAAGTGTATACTGTAAAACAACCAAAACGACTATATTTGATATGGTCTTTACAAATTAAAAGCAACAGTTTGTCAACGAGTGTTGTGTGATTTGTTCAAATGAATAAACTGATTTCTGTGTTTACTCTCTAGACATGGTTTTAATCTCAAATTACTGGAAAGAGATTTTTATTGATTTTTAAGTCATACTCTGCTCTTGTTTTCTGATTTTTATTGTCTGAGTTGATGATAAAAATGAAAACCCATTCCGACTTTGGAGAGTTCAGTCTATAGTAAAATTCCAAGACGACTTTACTTCTTATGGCCTTTTCAAATGAAGACGAATCACCAATCTCAAATTTGATAGTTACTCCTATACGAACTAATTGATGGTTTTGTATGTTAGTTTTGATATTTTCTTGGATCGAGTATGTTATGAAAATGACAAAAATCCGTTTATTTTTTTTTTATAGGTTTCATTTATTCATTATTGCAAAACTTCAAAACATCATCAATACTTTCTGCAATGACCACCCTCTTGTCGCTATCAGACCAGTCTAGCCACTTACAATGGTAATTTGTTGACATTTCACCAATAACGTACAGACAAACCAATTTTGAATTGTTCATTTTCATCAACATAATAGTATCGTAATTGTAACTTATCAATCTGTCGTTTTCCTTCTCTGCACCAATTGGCAATACCAAAATATCGCATTGGTCGCACAATTCCAAACTCGTCCTTATTTGAACCGTTCCTGGTCTCACTGTCAGCATGGTGAAGTTATCTTTCAACATTTTGTTCAAACAGGCGTATTCGTCACCATATACGTTTTGTTGAGATGTGTCATAGACGTACACTTTTCTCTTATTCTCGTTACTTTGCAATTCCTTCTCGTACAAAGCTGATACATGTTCTTCACAAATTTCATCATCGCCATGTGCTACTATGCCATTTAGACTTGATAATCCAAAAGGTCGAGTTCCTGGTAAACAGTCCCACCAAACCGGTACAATCATCATCACCTCGTCCATGTTGTCCATACGACGAAAATACTCATCACAGTCAAGCAATTGCATTACCATGCCACTGATCTCTTCACAGTCGATTTTGCTCGTCACAATTACAAAATATATAGATTTGCAATATTCCATGTCTCGTGAGCAAGATATCAAATCTACATCTTCGTCTTTTTCAACATTCCGTAACAGCAGATGTTTTTTCAACATATCCGCCTTATCCGTATTTGCTAGTGATGAAATAATTGAGGCCATATCTGTTCTAACTATAGGACTTTTGTCATTAAAATGGGTCATATATTTTCCATAATGAATTGTATTATTCAAATAAGACTCTAAAATGTCACGCAAATGGAGGCACATTTTGGTGGAAAATATACAATACGTAGTTATTGATGGTGAACAAATCGAGACTTCACAAGTTTCAATGGAAGGAGAAATTTATCTTACTTACGTAAATGGATACCTCGATCATTATATTAACAGGTCATTATTAAACTACACGTATACTCGGATGAGTTGTTACTACGAACTAGAACTTGTTATAAAAGATTCTTTGACGGCAGAGTATTGTGAACAAATCACTATAAACGGTAACGTTGTGAATCCAACTGATCAAACAATTGTATTTTATCCACATAAACGCGATTGGCTCTTAGTGAAACGTGTTGCTTGACTTTCTTTTATTCGGATACATTGAAAACATGGATCGCATCTTACCAATAGAAATCAGACTAAAGATTTGGGGGCATTTTGTGTCATTACACACAATTTCTGCAGAGTTAAAAAAACAGATACAGTTAAAATGGCTCAATATTAAACTTATGCGTGTCAAAAAGTTAATGACAACTGCAACAGGTAATGAATCAGAGAGAGGATTTATTCTCTTGCAACATGTGTTATTCAACATCAATGACATCGATCTAGATCACAAAACACGATTCTACTTTTATGTCAAAGCAACGTCATGGATGTCACGAGAAGATAATCAGGAACAAATTATCAAATCCAGGAGGTAGATGTTTTTCTATAAGCACTTTTCTCAGCAGCCTGATCTTCAATCATACAAAAACAAAGCTTTCATTACATTCACCAAACTCAGCTACTGGTTCCTTTTGGGGATATCTTTTGTTCGATTCTCCGCATGATCTACAATTCGTAACACAAATGCTCAGCGGAACAACTCTAACCATTTCCCCTTTCCTAAGACTATGCATTAGGGAATTTGATGATCATTTTCAAATTATTGGCCAAGTCAAATGTTACGGTGATCCAACATTCCATGATCAATTGATTGACAGAATGAAACATTATCAGGAACCTCGTCATCACGTTTAACTAAACAACCCCCCCCCCCCCAAAAAAAAAAAAAAAACACAACAAAAACATGGGAAGGGGGTGGGGGGTGGGTGGTCAAATCACGTTTACAATTTTACCTTCCAAAAAAAATTTCACACATTTTCACACCCTCTCTACCCCAAATAACCACCCACAAAAATACACACAAAATAAAAACGCATTATGTATATATATATATATATATATATATGTCATAAGAAGATAATAATGGATGATAAATGTGAAGCCGAATTATTAAATAAATATTTTGTTCAATATCATTTATTGACGATCGAAATAAAAATTTGCCTACTCTTACTGCAAAACATGTCGAACAAACTGACGTAATGGACATCTTGAACAATCTAAAATTAGGAAAAGCTTCTGGTAGTGATACTATTAGTAAAAAATGTTGAAAAACACAGCTCAATCAGTATGTATTCCACTCCAAATTTTCTTTAAGTTATCTTTTAACAGCAAACAATATCCCTCATCATAGAAACAAACAACTGTACTTCCATTATTCAAAAATGTGATCGACACGAGATATCTAATTATAGACCTATATTCTTGCTCTCAAATGTAAATTCTGACTTAGATTAGTCCAAAGATTGGTTAACAACATTTAATCATAGTAAAACAGAAGTGCTGTTTATCTCAATTACTACCAGAAACCCAGAGTTGGAAATTTTGTTTGATAACACAAAACTGGAATTAAGCAACACACATAGACATTTAGGAGTACATTTTAACAATAATGGTACATAGGTTACATATATTAATTCAATATTTGCATCTTGAATGAAAAAGGTTTCTGTTCTTCGCAAACTTCAATACGTACTCAACAAAAACACTATTTTAAAAATATATAAATGTTTTATTTTACCAATCTTAGAATATGCTTGTGAACTTTGAGACGGTTGTACTGTGGAAGAGTCTGAGTGATTATAATCTGTTCAACTTGAAGCAGCGGTCTACCTATATTCTGTAGTAAATATAATATTTATAAAGAATCGTCTTTAGAACCGCTTTCGCAACGACGTGAACGTAAAATAATTATATTATTTTATAAAATTCATAACAATGTTCCAGATTATCTTAAAAACACAATAACGCCTCTGATAGGTAAAATTCACATGATCGTCTCCTTAACTCTGAAGACTAAATAATACCAAATAACAGATTAACATTATCGAATAAATCCTTTGTGCCGTCAACTATACGAACATGGAATAATTTAGATCTTAATGTTAGAAATTTACCATCATTGGCACAGTAAAAAACAGCTATAGCAAGTGGTAATAACTCGTTATTTTCATTACCTGATCATTACAATCACGGCAAAAGATACATACACGCTTAACGTATCAATGCAGTTCACTTAATTATGATTTGTTTAGAGTTAATATTGTAAATGAACCTAGTTGTAGTTGTGGAAATGCATGTGAAAATGCGTATCATTTTTTTCTTTCTTATAATTATACAGTTTAACGTCAACAATTGTTTACATCTTGCAAAATAACGGTATTATTACTTAGAGTTGATGCTTTGAGGAAGTGCCAACTTATCTCACGAGGAAAATATGCATATCTTCAGATCGGCTCAAGGGTTTATTGCAGCGTCTAGTCGCTTCTAGTATGTAAACTTTAATTTTTTAAAAGTTTAAACTGAAATTAAACCACATTTCCCCCACCCACAATACTTTGATTTTCCGACTCCGAATTCGACCACCTGTACTTACAAAACAATTTTCTCTCTCTTTCTCGTGCGTGCATGTATATTTTTGAAACTCTATTAGTAACTCTATGTTAATATATGTTATTATATATGTTTAGCCATATTCATGTTTTTTGTAAACTCAATTTTAGGGAAGGACCGTAACTAATGTGGGTATCACTTGTGGTCCGACCCAATTGCAATGTACACCTTTGGCAATAAAATATGTTCAAATCAAAGGTAGCAAATTTTTTTTTACGCCAGATTTAAATTTATGCAGTTTCTTTAAATAAAAATGACAGAAATCATAAAAAAATCAAAGCTTTGAAAGTCAATAAAAATTTGGGTAGCTATAATTTTGAGTGTGTAGGCTGGAGCACGGCAAACAAATATTTTTTTAAGGACGACCTGATGGAATAAATATTTTGAATTCTGTAAAACCATGGGTGTTTCATAAAAATATAATGGTTTGTTATGCTTACAATTTCAGGAAAAATATCAGATATATATTAGGTGTAAAACCCATCTTAGCTTTAAAAGCAATTACTAATTTTTATATTTCCTGCTATCTATTTACGATATACGACCTATTTTGTATTTATTTTTTCTATAGAAGATGAGCGGCGGATTAACCCTGTAACAATGCGAGTTGCCTCGTGTGGAATTTTGTCAAGACTATTTTTTCGAAAATAAATATAAAACATAAAAAACATAAAACCAACAGATTCCAAATTTTTATTAGAAATATTACAAACTTGGTAAAGTATAAATTTATTAAATAAACCAGAATTCCTGTATTTTAAATGCAACATATGTATTACAAGTTTATGTAAGTTTTATGCTATGAATGTTGAAATTAACATACGTCTATTTTGGGAATATCAATTTTTCTAGAGCTTTTTTGGCATATCTAGAAGTGTATCTTAACGAAAAGCCGTTAACAATAAAGTTAGATTATATGGTAATATCTCTTGATTTTACTAAATGGAGTAGTTATTCAAATTTGTTAAATACTGTATTAATTTATGCTAAATATATAATTTACAAAAACAAATATGCTAAAACATTTCCCATGTTTATTGATTTTGTAAAACATTTAAAATACGGACAATATAGAAATCATAAAAGCAACGACAACAGAAAAACTTGGACAACAACGACAAACGGGATCAATAACAACCATCTTTTTTTAATAATACGGTTTCCCGCAATAAATCACGTTCTTGCGGAATTTTCAAATTTTCTCAAATTTGACTCAATAAGGTGCACAGCACGATTTCTATATCTATTCCCCGAACTCCGGAACAATCCCGCTTTTCCGTATTTCGTTTTACTACATGTATGTGTATTTTCATTTTTTTGTCTCTAAACTTATTAGTTAGAATAATGGTTGAATTCCGGGTTTTTAACAAAGTTGTAAGGACAAATAAATCTTTGTGGTCATAATCGTTTCACAGTTTAACAGAAGAAAATGACTCTCGAAAAAAACGTATTCAAGACATCTCAAAGTTGAGGCCTCAAATTCGGGTCGAATTATAAATTAAGAATAAAAAAAATGATGCTGACAATGAAGAAATGCGATTTTCTTACCTGACGTGTCATTTTAAAATCGACGAATTTTGTACCGGAAATACCACGGATGGTACAGACGTTTTACAATAAGTGCTTTAACATATGTGTAAAATAGTCACGTTAAACCAATAACAAAAAACACACTAATAAATTTTATATTTTATTCGGAAACAGCTAGTGTTGTTTTCTTTGATAGTCAATAAGTAAAATATATTTGTTTTACTAATTATAGATTTTATCTGATAGATTAGTACCATTAAGTACTAAACCTCAAATATCTCGTACTTGTCAACTTTAAAATATCGTCATTTATCGAAAACAATGAATAGAGATTTAAAACATATATGTATATCAATATATTCAGTTATTTTTACTCTTTTTAAAAAAAAAATTAAAAAAAATATTTAAAGAATTTGTTTTTTAACATATAAAAGATTGTCACGAAACGTCAAAAAAACGTCACTGTAAGATGTTACAAAAACGTAGAACCGATGATGAAAAATTCCGTGCTATAATTTCTCACTGAAAATCCGTTATTGGTCTTGTTGTAAAGAGTTCTAAGCGACATTACAATTTTAAACCGGAAATCGGCACAGGTGATAAACAATTAACGAAAGACGCGAGAAAGAAAACTTACAACAGACTTACACATACAGCCGACCGCGGCGTGGTCTAGTGGTAGAGCGTCCGCCTCGCATGCGGAAGGTCGTGGGTTCAATCCCCGACCGGGACATACCAAAGACTTTAAAAATGGTTCTAGAAGCTTCCTCGCTTGACGCTCAGCATTTAGAGGAAAGTTCTAGATCTGGTCGGCCCGATGTCAGTATAATGTGACTGAGTGGGGTATCCTACAAGGTGTCTGCGGCATGATACTCCAGTGTGACAACGCTTAAAATACTGTCTCAAGTAGACACCGTCGCGATATGACTGAAAAATTGTTAAAAGCAACGCTAAACACCATACAACAACAACAACAACATACACATTCAGCCCTCAACCCCACCCCCAAACCCACCCCACACACACAACAGACTTACACATACCGCCCGTGCCATCGTTAGTAGAGCAAATGCAACTGCAGTACGCGATCTCCGGGGGTTAACTTTGATGTTTCTGAATTTCTTTTTAATTATGTTTGCTTTTATTATGCGTGTCCCATTCTCTCATAATTCAAGCATTTCCTTGTCGCGAAATTTCAGACAGTTATGTTTTTATTTGCCTGTTGAAAATGACTTCTGCTACTGAAAGTCCTGTTGTGTGTGACGTAGCATGACGGTTACGGAGACATTTGTATAATTCTTGTTTATAGCTTACTGCCACGTCTGCGGCTGTTATGATGACCTTTTGTGGCGGCTGTTATGATGACCTTTTGTGGCGGCTGCATGGACTTTTCAACATGACCGTTAGCTCTGGGTGTAACGGTGTTATTGCCCTGTGTTTGAATCCTATGCAGTCGGCAACATTTCGGAATTCTTGACCGTTAAAGGGAGGTTAGTTGTCTGTCCGGCAAACTGATGGAATTCCGAACATTGCAAATACACTGTCGATATGGGGGGGTGGGGGGTCAAACTTTCTACTGTTAATGATGTCAGTATTTCGACAACCGGAAAGCGACTGTAGTCATCATTAACCACCATTACGGCAAAAAACGTAAATTGAGAGTTCACTCATTTGCAACGGTACTGCAGTTCATCATGGAGAACTGCCAAACATGATATACAGCTTGTGCAAGTGCTGTCCACAAGTACATCAATATATGGGAACCAAACATCTTCTCGTAAAAATGCGTCGCTTTATTATCCCTGATGCCCGTCATGTACTATGTTTATTACAGTGTGTTGCACTGATTGCGCAATACACTGTATTGTTCCACGTAACAGTATTCCTCATTCTTCAATATTTGCCATCGTCAAATTTATGGAAGCTATTCGGTGCCAAAGCAATACAGACATTTAATTCTGAAGTTCACACGGCGACATTTAACATTGATCTGTACATCTGCTTCATGTAAGTCTCAATCATGCATATTTAATTAAAAATAATCAAAAGAGAAGCTTGCGTATCGCTAATAAGCGTAAAGACAGCTGCGTTATATCTTATGTTATTTTGAACTATTCATTATATTAAAATTCTTATTCAACAAACGTCAACGTCACTTCAATGTCTGATAAGTTGCGGAAGTTTGCAATATAAAGCCGACAACTGTTCATAACATAGTGGTTATAGCTGCTCTGCCGATCCCAGATCGAATCCCGTAAGTTATTTTTTTGTTAATTTTCCCAGTGTTATTTTTTTACAGTGCTCCTTGGACGGCTTCCAATATAAAAAAAAAGCTTAGGTTCGAACAAAATGATTTTTTACCATATATGCATTTATATCTTTGCACAGATATATCTAGCGACCGTTCTATTACTGAAGGATGACGCGGAAAGTGCCGAGTTTATACAATTGATTCGGTCATTTTACGATTATTTCCGTAAGCGAAGCAGTTAATTAACTGATCAGTAAATTTCGATTTGTTTAAAACACAAATGATACACATAAATGGAACGAAGGATATAAAATACAAAGAAATGGAACGAAGGATATAAAGTAGACTGATAATGAATAGCAGCTTAAATGTATTGTAATTGCTAGCAGCGAAAGCTATGTTGTCATATAACACGGACTCGGCCAATATAAACCAGAACTGAGCCAATACCAATATGATTGTTTGAAGCTAAAGTCGTTCACTTAATCAACTAAAACAGTTGATAAAAAGAAGACATTGTAATGTTGAGGTTGGCAATACTGACAGTATCAATACAGATTGTTCATATATAGTGCACTGAAAAATATTATAAGCCTTACATGTTGTAAAATTTGTTTTATCATAGAACGAGTCAAAATGATGAGGTGAAGGTCGTCAAGCAGTATTTAAATGCTGTCTATTTTAAGACTGGGATTTTGTTACAAGTTTACCACTTCAATTGTAATGTCGATTTTTGTAAGGTTTTGGTGGATTTTATAAACCAAACCATTCAATTTTTATTTGTTTATGAGTTAAGATGCTTCCACCCACTCTATAAATATTTTATTTTTAAGACACTAAAAGCATTTTTATCTGATATACTCCCTTTAAATGTTGTTTAGGAAGTAATAGGCATATTTATTTTATATGACAGCAATAATTGGTACATCAAACACAAACAGAGAGTTATCTTTTCGCTAACCAACTAACCTTGTCACATTTTGTGTAATAAGGTTTGATGGTGATTAGCTGTTAATTGGCAGTTGATTATCAATGTAGCTGAGCACCTCGTCACATCTCGTACCTTGTTATTTTGCCATAGGTAGCAATATCGTATTGTATCATATTATTTTTTTTTGTCTTTTTTCTTTACAAACAAGGTTATAAATTACTGTGTCATATTTACACACAAACTGGATCATTCATTTCCATTTATTAATTGATAAAATAGTTAGCATCATTTTGTCATCGAGAGCTAACAGATAATAAGTAACCTAACCACTCTTTCTGGGATCCTGGAAGGGTAACCAGTACTGGAGCAAACATATCTCTGCAAGTGACTGATAACTTTCCCATTTGAATCAGTGATGAGAGCTGAATGATACTTAGATGTAACGTCAAATATCATCAAGGAGACTGTCGCCAGACGGGGATTGAAATCACAACCTCCCGATTCATAGTCAGATGAGCTACAGACTGTGCAAGGTTGATTCATGGGACAAGATATCTGTACCACAAATTCAAGGGCCAATGAAGGTCATGAAACAAAATCCAATATAGTGAAAGCATTTAAAACCTCAAATACACTTATTATACCTTGTATAAATAGGCTAATTAAGTCTTTTATGCATTAAAACTATCTTATTGAACAAATAAAGTCATGAAAAAGAAAGGAAGTTAATAACGGCAAAGAATTCAATGATAAATTTCAATAACATTTTGTTTTTTACATAAGACTATGGTTTTCCTACTGCAATATCCAAGCCATTTCTTTTCCAAATCTAGCTTATGCCGGGATTTGAACCTGAGTCTCCCACTGAAACAATGGATGTGTTTGCCAGTTACACCACAGAAGTCTTTTTATTTGTACTAAGAAAATGGACTTAAATACTAACAACGTACTGAATTCTTAATAATTCATAGAAAGGACATATATGTATTATCACAAAATGATATTAATTTTCAATGTCATTAAGGTGACACAAAGTACATTTTCTTTCGGTTCTATCTTGGTTTCTATGTCTACCTGTTTCAATTTTTTAATTGATGCTAAGATAACCTTATTATTTGCTAAAGTGTTTCTTAATTTGTAAGATGTCATTTTACTCATATAACTCGACAAACTGAAATGTGTTTTAATTGTTTTATTAAGTGGTAATGATGATCGTGATGTAATATCTTGTCGACAATTGAATTGTTTATATATTGATCAACCTTTTCAGAAGGAGTGGTATAAACATGTCGATTTTTATGGATGATTGATTGATTGAATATTAACCATCATTTTTATGCCATCAAGGGCTAGCATACGATCATTTAACCTAACCACTGTTTCCTGGGATCCTGAAAAGGGTAACCAGTACTCGAGCACAGCCCATCTACGCAAGTAACTGATAACTTCGCCACTTGAATCAGCAGTTGTACCATCACCCAAGTATGTAAGATCAAATGCGTTAAATTCAATCAATTGATTTGTAAAATTAATGTACATTGTAACTTTATGTTTTATTTACTTCATGTATGTAATATAATTATGTTCACTCTCATATTGCTGCATGCATGTATTGTATTGTCTGTGTAAATAAGGATGAACTGTATATGTTCAAGTTATTTTGAATAAAATTCTGTTCTGTTCCCTTCTGTTCATAATCTGATTGACCATGCAGCATGTATCCACAGACTTGAACAAATTAACCAACTATAAAAAGTGACGTACAGTATACATCAGACCATAAGTGTAATGAACTTGCTCAGCTGAAACATTGTTTTTCTGCTAATTCACCAAATTTCTCAAATGTCTAGGAATGGTCATAGAAAATACCTCAGTTAAGACTGTATTTTCAAGCGTAAACACAAATTCTTACCTGTGCAAATTCAGCAACATGATGTACCAACAGCAGGCTGAAGCTCGCAAGCAGATACGAAACAAACAGATTCTAAACATCAAAACGGATATGCCAAAGTGACCAACACGGCTCTGCAATCTGAAGAGAGAAACAGAGACTGTGTCAGTAAGCAATTGTAAAATGAATATGGGGAAATTGATCGACAAAATAAATGCGGTGATTAGTTCACACAAACTTAATAAACAATTTGAATGAGAAATTTTTAACATTGAGCAAGTGAAAGAAGCAAATTGTAGACTAGCATGGAAATTTCAAATTAAGTGCATAAACTATAGCTTTATTTCAGAATTGTACAATTCATACACTGAAATTCCGAAGCAGAATAATAGTGCAAAACCAGCTGCAGCTATCAATAAAAAACTTGCTATGGTTTTAACGGATACACAACAATGTTTTTCTCAAGTTAGACTTTTATTTACTGCTCTCGACATTCCAAAAAGTCAGTGAGGAATTATCTTCTTTGCCAGAGAAGACAAGTCGGATTCCGAGAGAAGAATGACATATGAGATAGCAGCTGGCTTGTCTGTGGAAAATTACTGGATTCGTACTGTGGCAAGCGACGTTGATGCAGGGTCTGACCTTGGACTGCTGGACTTTTACAAGCAGCTAGACGAGACATGGCAGGTATTCGACAAGCAGTTCCCTATCATTTTACTGTGCGACAAATTTAAAAACCTGGAAATGCTCAATTTAACAAGGAGATGGTGGTCCATTCAAGTAAAATCAAGGAGAAAGACAGCAAGCTATTTCCGTACTTTAAGGCCAGGTGCAGTCACATAATAAAAGAACTCACCAGACGCAGAAATGGAGACATTACCAACATTCTCTCAAAACTACCGTCTGTAAAATCTGCCACCAAAGAATGCTCATAATGCCCAAAACTGCAGCAACTGACCGTCAGATTCACTAATCTGAACTGGCACCTCAGAAGGAAACTGATGGGTGAAGTCTGCTTTGCTGCAAACACATGGGATAACACATTTGAACATGGACCTACCAGTAAATGGTATATCAATACTATTTATTTTATTTTACAAAAAGCAATCAACAAATGAATGTGGAAAAATCTGTGACAACAAAACTTTGTTGGATTACATTTGATGCATATTTCTTAAAGTACAGAATACCAAAAGGCTTACAAATCAACAAGAAATTATACAACAGCAAGCGGATTACAAACCGTGAGTAACTTGAACATGAGCACCATCTTTTGAGAGAAGCACACACGTTTGCACATTGCTCTGCATGAATTTGTACAAGGGCCGTAAAGTAAATTAAGTGCCACACCAGTGTGTACAGAAACACAGATAACTACAATGACAAATAACACAAAAAGAATATAAATTTTGTTCTGTCTAGGGTATAGCTTGACTATAGCCAAAACAAAATTTTTGGTTAGGTTAGAAATTAGTATTCATGAACATATAAAGAACTATTTGTTGGTGCATGTCCATGAATGACCTACATAAATAATAACCTATAGTATAATAAAAATACCTGGGGTAGTTTCACCAACCATTCTTAAGAATATTCTTAGACTTGAACTCAAGAATACATTTTGAAAAAAGGCAATAAAAGACCATTTATTGTGATCAAAATTTGCAAGCATGTAGGAAAGCATAATATAAAGTCAAATAAACTCACAATTATTCTATCTGTCATGGTAACTTAGATATCCAAGGTTGAAATCTGGAGTTCCAAGCTTAAGTGTAAGAATATTCTCAAGAATAGTTCTCGGTGTTCCTAGTGAACAAGTTATTACCTAGCCCAGCCGCATAGCAACTCACTTTTAACCAAATGACAACAAACCTCTCCAGCAAAATGACCCATACATTGTACATTACTGAAGCAGGTTTTTCGCTGTTGTTGTTATAATTACTTTCCAAGGTCAAGTGATCGATGTTGATGCATAGTCAATTGTTACACCAATGACCGACTTGTTGTGACTGTGGCACACCGAGGTCACGCAATTTTACAATTATCGCAATCTGGTTCGATGCTCAACAGAAGGCAGGTCTCTTGGATTCCGATACCTACATGTATTGTCCATAACCTTTATTGGTGCAGCCAACTCACAGCATACACTCTCAGATGCAATTTAGAGTTTTAAGCCGGCTTTAAAGCCCATTTCTTAAGAGTTTGTCCTGTGTAAGCAATCACCTATAATTAACTTGTCACTTGTCTTAAGCACCCACATTTGTTATTTCCGATTTCTATGCTGTCAGAATAAACTGACCTGTATTAAGCAACAACATGTCTTAAAAGGCCACTTTGCTCCTTCCCTTGACTGGCTGCTTAAGACAGGTTTGACTGTATTTAAATAATTTAAAAATTAATTAATTCTTAATTGAATTTAAATGAAGTTAAAATATATTATAGACTTCATTTTAATTATTTAAATTAAGCAGACTTCACTTCTGAATAGGAAGTTAAAATGAATGCTCTGATACAGGGCATTCTGGGACAAAAACAAACATTTTTTTCTTTAGACTTACTCTGATGCAAATGTTGTGTTTTCTAGTTTTTAACACCATAGTCTGTCATCATAACAAATTCCAAGTGGCCAGCATCAAAACTGTCAAAGTTATTTAGATTTACTTTTTTGTTGCTCTCCACTTCTAGGAGTCAGATCAATGAATTTTCGCCTATATATTTCAACTTAAACTGTACAATTTTAGAGTTCTGTCACAAATTTAACACATACATGAATAACACACTTTAATCCAGACAGGATGCCATTTTAGCAGTCACTGTAATCCTCATCATCATCTCGTTTTTCACTATATACATTTGTCCCTTCCCACTACCCAAACTGTCATGAAAAAGCTGGTGGTCAGACTTACATTCAAGTTGTCTCTGTAATACTACACTCTGACAAAATATGCCTGAAAAATACAAAAATATCCTTTGCCTTTATAGTGAATAAAGCCTTAAACTTTAACATGGGGTGAATAATATTGGAGGAGTTACAGCCAATATACACTAAAATGAAATGCCAAGTTTATATTTTAATCACACTATTTTACAAGAGAAATCCTTCAATAGAAATTTGGCTATTTTGTTGGTAATCTCAGTAAAATAATTTTTCTTTATTTTCTCTCCTGTCATTATAAGATTTAAACACCAAAGTTTTCATATTGTCCTAGCATATCAGTATGCGCTGAGCACATGGCCCAGTGGTAGAGCGTTGTATTCAGGATCAGAGGGTCATGAGTTTGATCCTCCACCACAGCCATGAGTAGTGTCCACACATGGCCCAGTTGTAGAGCGTTGTATTCAGGATCAGAGGGTCATGGGTTTGATCCTCCACCATAGCCATGAGTAGTGTCCACACAAGGCCCAGTGGTAGAGCGTTACATTCAGGATCAGAGGGTCATGGGTTTGATCCTCCACCACAGCTATGAGTAGTGTCCACACATGTTAAGTACTGGTTCTACCCAGAAAGATTCATGCATGATTTGTTATAAGTTACAAGAATTTTTTTCACAACATATATAAAATAAATAGGTTCAAAAAAGCCTTTTATTATATGTATGTTATGAATTAACTATAAAGAAGAAAAATTGAGAGCTAGAAATTGTTTTAACTTCGGTTTCTTCATTTTATATCAAATAAGTAACAAGTTAAAACTAATCAAATCATGTTTGAAGCTTGAAATTTCTTCCTGGGAAGAACCAGTACTTAGCATACATGTGAATATTTGTGTTTTGCTCACAAACACAACATCGAGTGTGGCAGGGTTTTGAACTTCGATAGTCCATAATTCCGATCACAAGCTCCATTTCTTTAAACATAATACTGATTTCTATTATTAGTGAAACACATTGACATTTAACTTTATAAACAGGTTTTATTTTGCCCAATATTATATTGTGATTAATACAGTGAATTCATACTGGCTGATTATTGGTCAAAGGATTGTCAAATCGGCCCAACACCATAGGCCAATATAACTGTCCGAGGCCCAATAGCTCAGTTAATATGAAATCACTTAATTAGTGACAATTTAATTAAATAATGTAAGTTAATGAAATAAAGTAGGCTAGAAAAGCATCTTAGTTTTGATAGATATGAGATGTATAGAACTGGTTTTTATGTGTAAGGCAGAATACTATATAACATCTTTCTATGTATTTTTATATTTAAAATATAAAACAATATTGTCAACAATATCAACCTCCACATTACAATGCCTTCTTATTATCACAAGCTGATTTAATGTACGACTGTAGATTCAAACAACCAGAAGTAATTGTCCTTGTCCAGTTCTGGTTCATATTGACCATGTTATTTGTATCAGCCGAGTAGGATTTGTAATGACAAAGTTTGATTCGTATTGACCTAGTTTGTGTCCTATTTTTCCTCTATAACAAGAGACCAGTACAATAAAGTTAATTAATATATTAAGTATATACTTTAAATGAGGTTAGTCTCAGTACAAATACATGGCAATGATTAACTAATAACCAACTAGACAGCAGACAAGAAAAACACTATAATAGCCGAGTAAATAGGGTCAATTTTTATTTAAATCGTATGTCAAACATTAATTGTCTGATTGGTCAAATCAAATTTGAATAATTTCATTTAATACAACCATTAATGCTTATCCCACAAATACCAAATTTATCCATTTGCATACAAAAATTATGGCTTAAATATTACAGTAGTAGATTAACTAGCCACAATATGGTTAACACTGGTTAAAATCACGGTTATTAGTTTCAGATATTTACATTATTAAGAAGATAAATCTAGCACTGATTGGCCTGGTAGTATAATGTGACTGGGTGGGGTATCATATCATGTATCTACAGCATGATACTCCAGTGTTGCAGCTATTACAATATTACCACAAGAATTCATCATCATGAATCGATGGTAATCACCTTACAATACAATTATTTCAACTATAATTTGACCATGTATAGCAGTCCTCCATGGCTGGGTGGTCTAAGGCACTGTGTTAAAGCCACTAACCAATCAGTAGTAAGGGCCTGGGTTGGAGTCTCGCTTGGTCAAAAAACTTCATGTGAGACAGTTTGGCAGTCACTTGCGAAAGAACAGTGCTTCTCTATCTCCAACAATAAAACTGGACTTGTCATATATAACCTGAAATTTGTTGAAACTGATGTAGGACCCTATTCAATTTTATTGTTTGTAAAGACTGACTGTGTATGTGTATTATACTTACTGTCAATGTTTTCATAATTTTGCCCATGCTGATACTGAAACAATACAACACAGTGTCCTCTCCCACACAGTAGATCCACTACCCACAGGGTGATATTGTGACACAAAGCCTCCACTCTCTCTTTTACCACTGGAGAAACTTCTTACGATCTGAAAAACACAACCCTTAATTTATGTTTGGCCAATTACCAACGCCTTCCATAAGCAATGGACTTATATAAACACCTTGAATAAGTAGATCTGAGGGATTTGGGGAAAAACTGAAACTGAGGTTGCTTATCTGAGTGATGCATTCTTAAAATATTACATGAGAAAATAGTTTTCCATCCATTCAATGATAAAACATACAATGTATTACATTCAATGTGAAGTGTTTGTTTATACAAATCACTATTTCCTGCAAAAATAGACTGACAAAATATTTTATTCGAGTACAGAGACTAACATGGTATATTCTCTGGTTTCAATGACATCCCGTAGAATTACATTCATCTTCCACTGTCCCTATGTCACAGAACCGGCAAAGTCTCTGATTACGACTTCAGCCTACGTAGCGTCAGTTACAATTCTCAAATTGTGTCAGAATTGATTGTTCACTTTTAATAAGCGACATGTTCACAAATGGTTCACGCATGAAATTGTCTTTAAATAAAACGCATGTTCTTAATCTCAGCATATTCCAAATCATACAAGGCCATATAATTATATAAAAATTAGTTTCTAACAGTAGTATGTACAGAAGCCATGTTTACATGTTATTGTTAAAATTATCAAGTATAATACATGTATACTTAATACTACTTGGCCAGTTATTTTCACATATCTGCACAGTGGTCAACACTATATTTTGTCCCGGGGGTTGAGATCTGCAGTTCAAAATTGATTACCCACAATTAAAAAATAGCCCCTATGAACACTTCAACCCCACAATTAAATAATTTCCGTTTTTCACTGACCCCCACCATGTATCAATTGGCATTTTCTACGGACCCCAGCACCTATACATTTACATTTAAAGCAGACCCAACCACCCATCAATAAATAATTCGGGTGCCGCACGCGGTTACCCCACGTTTAATTCTGGAACTACCCTTAGTCAATAGTAATTATAATCTGAAAAGTAAATTAGTTTCTCTGTCATACAAGTGTGAGCAACTATATAAAATAAACAAAAACAGTGAAATTCTGCATAAATCTCTTCACTTATTTTACAGATTTCTTTTTATACTTTAAATATAATTTATACTTTACTATTTTATTTATTGTTCTTATGTCCTATCCATCGCATGTAAGTATGATGTAAATTTTACTATTTATTTAATTTTCTTAAGTCCACTCATCACATGTAAATATAATGTACATTGTCTACTCATTACATGTAAATATGATGTAAATTTTACTATTTATTTATTGTTCATATGTCCACTCATCACATGTAAATGTGATGTAAATTTTTTATTGTTCTTATGTCCACTCATCACATGTAAGTATGATGTAAATTTTACTATTTATTTATTGTTCTTATGTCCACTCATCGCATGTAAGTATGATGTAAATTTTACTATTTATTTATTGTTCTTATGTCAACTCCATCGCATGTAAATATGATGTAAATTTTACTATTTATTTATTGTTCTCATGTCCACTAATCACATGTAAATATAATGTATATTGTACTATTCATTTATTGTTCTTATGTCCACTCATCACATGTAAATATTATGCAAATTTTTTATTGTTCTTATGTCCACTCATCATATGTAAGTATGATTTAAATTTTACTATTTATTTATTGTTCTTATGTCCACTCATCACATTAAAATATAATGTATATTGTCCACTCATCACATGTAAATATGATGTAAATTTTACTATTTATTTATTGTTCTTATGTCCACTCATCACATGTAAATATAATGTATATAGTCCACTCATCACATTTAAATATAATGTATATTGTACTATTTATCTATTGTTCTTATGTCCACTCATCACATGTAAATATAATGTAAATTTTACTATTTATCTATTGTTCTTATGTCCTCTCATCACATGTAAATATGATGTTAATTTTACTATTTATTTATTGTTCTTATGTCCACTCATCTCATGTAATTATGATGTAAATTTTACTATTTATTTATTGTTCTTATGTCCACTCATCACATGTAAATATAATGTATATTGTCCACTCATCACATGTAAATATGATGTAAATCTTACTATTTATTTATTGTTCTTATGTCCACTCATCACATGTAAATATAATGTATATTGTTCACTCATCACATCTAAATATAATGTATGTTGTACTATTTATCTATTGTTCTTATGTCCCCTCATCACATGTAAATATGATGTAAATTTTACTATTTATTTATTGTTCTCATGTCAACTCATCACATGTTGATATAATGTATATTGTCCTCTCATCACATGTAAATATGATGTAAATTTTACTATTTATTTATTGTTTTTATGTCCACTCATCGCATGTAAGTATGATGTAAATTTTACTATTGATTTATTGTTCTTATGTCCACTCATCACATGTAAATATAATGTATATCGTCCACTCATCACATGTGAATATGATGTAAATTTTACTATTTATTTATTGTATTTATGTCCACTCATCGCATGTAAATATGATGTAAATTTTACTATTTATTTATTGTTCTTATGTCCACTCATCGCATGTAAGTATGATGTAAATTTTACTATTGATTTATTGTTCTTATGTCCACTCATCGCATGTTAGTATGATGTAAATTTTACTATTGATTTATTGTTCTTATGTCCACTCATCACATGTAAATATGATGTAAATTTTACTATTTATTTATTGTTCTTATGTCCACTCATCACATGTAAGTATGATGTAAATTTTACTATTTATTTATTGTTTTTATGTCCACTCATCACATGTAAATATGATGTAAATTTTACTATTTATTTATTGTTCTTATGTCCACTCATCTCATGTAAGTATGATGTAAATTTTACTTTTTATTTATTGTTCTTATGTCCACTCATCACATGTAAATATAATGTTTATTGTCCACTCATCACATATAAATATGATGTAAATTTTACTATTTATTTATAGTTCTTATGTCCACTCATCACATGTAAATATAATGTATATTGTCCACTCATCACATGTAAATATAATGTATATTGTACTATTGATCTATTGTTCTTATGTCCACTCATCACATGTAAATATAATGTATATTGTACTATTTATCTATTGTTCTTATGTCCACTCATCACATATACATATTCTGTTATATAATTCACTGTAGAAACTGGGACAATATTATTCCACCATAAAAGGCCAAAGAAAAAGGAAAACATGCTATGTTCAAGAAATTTGCATACTTCATAATAAAGGCCTTGTAAAATTATCATCATCCGACCGTAGTGACAACAGTGGCAGTAACAGCATAGCACCTAAAATGTTGATAAAGCAGTCGAGTTCTTCACTCTGCAGTAAGACGTCCACATCTACGAGTCAAGAAGCTGATGTATTACTATTATGTCACCAGCCTGCAACAAAACACAGAACATTGATTGAGAGGTAGAACATGATGGCAATCAAATCAAACACAATGACAAAATGATAGAGGCATTAAACAACTGCAACCTGTCCAAAACCTCATTTTGTCATCCGAAGACGTAGACTTTTGTGGCATGGTGAAATAAAATCTTGTCATTGGTGATATGCGGATTAAGGTCATAGGCCCCAGCTCCTTGCTGCTGTTTTACAAACACATGACAAGCCTGTGCACTAAATATGGGCTGCATCTTCGCCAATTTTGTCCAAGCAATCAACATGTTCAATAATCATTCTTTGTTAGAACACTGGTCCAAAGAACACATACATCATTCTCAGTTACAACACTTTGTAACTCTAGGTTTCTTATATAATGTATAACTTGTAAAGCTCTTTCATTTTGTCAAGTCTGAGAAATAATCTCTAAGCAAAAAAAAGCCTCCAAACTGCACGTGTGGCCCAAGAAAGAACATAAACCTTACCGCTTATTCACAACTTAAACAGCTGTCTCCATAAAGAAGCTGCCCCACCATCAATTTCACACAGACTGGAATATTAGCACTTTAGACTGTCACACTTACAGTTGTACTCCAAACTCCATGAGAATTTCCAGAACCCATGATCAATTCAAGCACAACACAAAAACATTAGAACATGGGCATCAACTGCTTCCAATTTCACTAATTTTCTCAAAGTGAAAGTAGGTGTCACTATTTCACATTCATACCTTTAACATACCTAGACGGCGAACAAAACTAGCAAATACATTTCTATAGTCAGTTTCATGAACAATGAGTGTGCTCTGGTTAAATACAAAATACCTGAAGCAATATAAAACAGTATTGACATATACATATATATATATATACATGTCTAAATCTAAGTTCTAGAGTCCTGTTAATATATTGAATGTATATGTTTTAAATGTGTATTGTGTAATTGTGAAGTGCAATAAAATATTTTATAATTTTTACGCTATATATACGCATGTATTTGTATACAGGAGCCAAATTATGCAAAAATCTTGCCATCCAAGAAATAATCCCATCTGCCCATTATAGCTAAGAGTCGACTCAATTTTGCACCATTCTCTGGGAAAACACACTCTCAATACAATTCAACATAGCAATAGAGAAGTGTGTATTCACACTCACATGGAACTGCTTTCAACCCCCAGATTCCTGGTCCAAGCCTGTCTGTCTATTATAATAAGAACTAAGGGAGACCATTCTGGTGTCTTTGAAAATAAGAACTAAGGGAGAGCACTCACCTGTCCTTGCATATTAAGGATGACAATAGTGTTACCCCTGTTACAGACGACAAACTTTGGTTTTCCTGGGTAGGGGTGTTTACTGTTGACAGTGTTACCATCAGAGCTTGCATTGCACTGAAATGGAAAAAATTCGCAACATTATTTTTTTTTCCTTTGAGATTCAACAAGAATTTCCTATAATGTATTATAACTTACTGTCGAGGAACATTCAATGTCTAGTTTGTAAAACATTTAATCATATTTTTTACATTGAAAAACTTTGCGTCATGACTTTTCACAATTTTTTCAGTTTGTTTATTTGGAATTTCAAGTTGGATTTTTTTCTAAATTGTTGGCTTTATAAAATAACGTTTTTGATATACAGTGAACTGACTTTTCTTTATGTTGCATTGGCGGCAAAATATATGTAAACCCAAAAGACTACGAGATATATTTGAGTGATACAGTTTATGCTGCTTGGAGTTTGTACAACCGATAAGGGTGGAGCTTATGTATCTGGGTTATGTTTATGACAATGATTGACATTCAGAAGTTATGCCTAGCAACAGTTACACATATTAGGTTTAGAAGCTGCAGTAATTTGGTACATCAACAGTATTGGCATGTCAGTAAAATATGGCTTATCAACAGTAATTAGGCCTGGCAGCAATATCAAGCAAATTAACAATATTTGGTCAAGTACTAAAATAGATTGTTTCAACAGTATTTGACTGATTAATAGCATTTGGCCAGACAGTGTAATCTGACAATGCGGCAGTAGTTAACTCAGCAGCAATAGTAAGCCTAGCAGTAGCAGTAACCTTATAATAATATAATGTCCATCTTGTGTAAATACAGGGTTGTTAACAAATGAAGAATAACCTGTAAATTCTTCCTGGATTTAAGATCATGGGCCCTGAAACAGAGACAGCTCTAAAATTCAGCCAAAATTACTTTTCAATCTTTATACATTGTTCGTATTCATGTTCATTCTATATATTAAATATTAACAATAACTCATATTTCAGTATGCACTTAATTATCTAAATACTTAAATCAAAGAAAAGCATCTAGGTGATCATGATTTCAGACTGGCTCTAGAGACTACATTTGGTTACATTGATCAATGTTAAATGTTGTACTGCTGCGTGCAGTTATTTTTTTGCGGCGATAGACATTCGGGTGTTTTTTCATTTAACTTTTGTTTCAGTACTGACTGGTACATGATCATTATTTTATGAATATATCTCATACACATCTTGCTGAATAAATCAATACAATATTTAGCAGTTTGGCTCTTTTAACATGTTCAAAGAATATCAAGGAACATGGAGAATCCCGACCTACATATACAAGACACAGAGAAATGTCTTGACCATGAAACCATAAATAAAAATTTATGATGTTGTAATGACAACAAGAAATGTGTCCGCAGGATATCGATGCCTCTGCTATAAAATTTAATTCCATAAGCAAAGTATATTTGCTGCAACCTTCACCTTCAACTGCTACAGCCTTCATTTAAAGGGAAACTATGGCCTATTGACCTTTGACTCACAGTGACCTTGCCTTGTTATGTTGGAAATTAGATGTATGTAACATATTGTCTTTATGTGCTAAATATTAATTATATTGAGACGATGTGAGTTACTTTAGTAAGTATACCAACTATAGTGTTCACCAGCGGTGAGTAAGTTTGCCATATGATTGAAATTCAACTCCAAAAGAAACCTTAGTTGTTTTTTTCTAAATATCTGTTACATTGCATATCCAATGTGATTAAAAAACTATATTTATACTGAATTATCAACTGTGTATCCATTGCCACCATTTAAATGGGATTGTGTGTCCGTGCACCCACGCAATGCATGATTATTGTGAAACATACGATTCGCTCGCTCTCGATCCATAATGTATGTATTGTGAATTGTATGTGAAAAAATGTTGCACTCATGGTTACATGTTCAGTATAAAAAAAAATCAAAATATTAGTTAACCTGCAACAACTTACAGATGGGTAGGCTGAGTGAAAACGCATGCAATACAATGTGTATAATACACAACAGCCCATGGTGGTCACACGCAATATTGACTGTGAAAATGCAGTTATTGGGTAGTCACCTTTAAGATCAAATAAATAAAAAAGCTATACAAATGAACTAGTTATGTTTATGATAAGATTCGACATTTTATTAAAAATGAAATGATCTTATGTGTTAAAACTAATTTATTTCCTTTTATCAATCTCTGACATACAAGTGAAATAAAAAGTGTAAGGTTTCTTTTTTAGTTTAGTATGTATATATGTTTTAATCACTATTAGAAGGAAATTAAAGAATATGATTTAAATTGAATTCATATATATTCACGCAAATCAGCACGGTTAGCCGCTGAATATGGTAAAAAGTGTTAAGCTGCAAATGCGGTTCATTAAACAGCTTCTCCATTTAAGTGGATAAATGACATTCAATGCAAATATGTTCCAATGTAGTGTTCTTGTTGTTGTCAAGTGTCTCGTGAATGGTTAAACTACATTTAAATACAAATATTTTGCCAGGTTAACATTTTCTCTGAGTTCCGTATGTTGTTTAGAGAGGTGTCCTCGGTACTTCAACAGTTGATTGTATACTTGATTGCATAATGTTTAAAAGCGTCTATTATTATACACGTTTTCTTTTTACATGAACAGTTAAGCCGCACAAACTTTTCAATTACATGTATATACCACAGTGGTACTACATGTAAAGCGATGATCTTGGTGTTCAGGAGTGCTTTGTTCCTTCAAAACCAACCTTTGCATTGCTATCGTATACATGTGCTGTTTACACTGCTTCATTGTTTCGTTGAAAAAGTACACTTTAAAACTCATGACTTTTGATCACTTCTAAAATGTTTTGTCTGGTGCTGATGTTTCAAAAATCTCGTTCATCCGCCTGTATCTAAAATTACACGATAAGTTAATTTGCAGATGTCACTGCTCGTTACACTATTATACAAAACTTGCTTTGAGAAGAGTTCATGAAATAATATTTATGCAACAGTTTAATAGTGTATCAATGTAGTCATTTTGCACTGCTCGTTACACTATTATACAAAACTTACTACAAGAAGAGTTCATGAAATAATATTTATACAACAGTTCAATAGTGTAACAATATAGTCATTTTGCACTGCTCGTTACACTATTATACAAAACTTACTACGAGAAGAGTTCATGAAATAATATTTATACAACAGTTCAATAGTGTAACAATGTAGTCATTTTGCACTGCTCGTTACACTATTATACAAAACTTACTACAAGAAGAGTTCATGAAATAATATTTATACAACAGTTCAAGAGTTTGTCAATGTAGTCATTTTAAGTAAAACTATATAGTTGGAATAATACGTCTATTTCTATTTTCATTACAACATGGTTTTAATCCATAAAATTTTATGTGTTTACATATTCCGGTATCTGCCAGTATATGATGAAGTAATGTATTAATTTACTTGTATATTGGCCAAAATACTTATAAATGTTATAAACTTTAAATTTTTAGTGTAAAGAAAATAACGAAAACGACATTGGCATTAACTTGATGTCTTCATTTACTTTACTTGAAGACCGCGGCGTGGTCTAGTGGTAGAGTGTCCGCCTCGCATGCGAAAGGTCGTGGGTTCAATCCCCGGCTAGGTCATATTAAAGACTTTAAAAATGGTACTAGAAGCTTCCTCGCTCGACGCTCAGCATTTAGAGGAGAGTTATAGGTCTGGTCGGCCCGGTGTCAGTATAATGTGACTGGGTGGGGTATCATACCATGTATCTGCGGCACGATACTCTAGTGTGACAGCGCTTAGAATACTGTCTCAAGTAGACACCGTCGCGATATAACTGAAAAATTGTTGTATGCGTCACTAAACACCATACAACAAAAATACTTTAATGGATTCATTATCAATCAACTGTATGTTGATATGTTGTTTTTTGTACATGGAGAGTGAACCTGAAATCTTCCTTTATGCTGGCATCATTTAACCTTTAATGCAATTTAATCAACCTTATTATCATAATATCAACCTTATTAATTTTGTATGCCACACAATAGTTTAGGAAACAATGATCAGGTTTTATATAAATTACATTCAATCCAATGACACTGCTGATCTTTCTAGCTGTCAACATTAACTAAGCTGTGCACTTTTCAAAGTAAGAATAGGTAACTAGGTGTACAGTTGTGAAGTGAGGGGTTCACTGACAAAACTGTCTGTTTTTAATATAAACACAACTGTGGACAGAAGCCAACACACGTCGTTTATGGGGGAATGGATTTTCTTCAATGACATCTATAAAACAAATGCATATATTTAATTTCTCATTTGATAGCAACAAAATGTAACAAGTTAAATTTTCCGGGATTGCATTGAATTTACCGTTTTGATCGATATTATGAAAATGTTTGGAATCTGAGACAAACTAACATAAGTGAACCACACTGTGATGTAAGAACACTAACTACATATTCGAAATTTCTTCTTTCTACTTTAATTTATTGAGCGATATCAACAAGACTTTTCTTGTTTTCTTATAGCAACTGATAAAGCCATGCAGATTTGCAACTTCTGCTTTTCAAGACAATACATTCCGATCCTGTGATTATGAAGTACAGAGACAAAATGTCAATTAACATCACTAAATTAATGTGCAGAATGAAAAGACATATTTTGATATACGCATTAATCAGTTTCAATTAAATGGATTATGGTACTCCATATCTACCAAATGCTGCAGCAGCAGTAATCCTGTTGTACCATCACTCATGTAACATTCTGGAGTTATTAATTACATAAAACAGGAGGTCTATAGATGTCCCACCTACCCACACTTGATTAACAAATGTAGTAAGATAACTGTTCAAGATAAGCAGTATTATTTACATTTGTTTGTCAAGTAAAACTGATAAAAAATAAACAGAGAGACAATATTTACATTGGCATCTGATTCTGGTATTTGATGAAGTTCCTTCCTTGCAATGATGTCTAAATATGTACGAGAAAGCCATCCAAACCAACATTCTCACAACAGTTGCCTGAAATATATATATATATATTTTAAATACAAAACCAGAGTTCACTATTAATAAGAAATATATTTCTGGTTTACTTTTTTGAAGCTGACAAGACTGGAAGAGTTGTCTCCCATTTCTTACATAAAAAGACATCAAGACAGTCATTATAAAGTTATCACTAAATATGTTGATTACCGGTATTCAATATTATGCTTTGTTTTCATATATATATATAACTAATTTACAAACTAGTTTTCTCTGTAAACATTTGAAATCTAAAACATTAGCATTATTAATTAGCAATATTATTTGTCTTATGTATAACTTATTTCTCAGTTTGTATATTTTAATTACTGTTATCATGTATTCACCTTTAAAACAGTTTAGAAAAAAAATATAAGTTCTGGTTTGCTTGTGAAAACATGTGTCTGTTGGGTAATTAACTGCTTGAACTATTCTATCAGTGTTTCAGAGCTTATATATTTAGGATTACTAGGAATTGTCGATTTTTTCAGTAATTTCCAAAATTGTTTAACATTTTTAACTTAACCTGTTGAAAATGAAAACTTTGAACATATTTCTTGTATGCTGATCAGGCAATGACCTTTTTTATTCTATTTTCATCTGATTTTTCTTTGTGATATTTATTCTAAAAGACTTTCTATTGAAATGTATTACACTCATTATTTAAAAAATGAGTTACTTCCCTTTGACTGTTATAATCTAACCATGATCTTTTTTTCAAAAAGGGGTATACTCACTTCATCGATGCCTTATATAAAATTTGATATTGATGTCAATATCATCTTTAGAATAAATAGTATCAAAACAATTACTTAAAAGATAAATGCCAGTTTGAAATTTCTGAGACTATTGCTTATGTTTATATAAATCTTTCTTAAGGTTATCCCATTTATATCCTGACAACTCTGCTGAAATAATTCTGAGGTGCTAATGTTAAACCACAGAAATAAACTATTATACCATATATGATTCAGTTTTGTATTTCCAATATAAATAAATCTAACACACTTTTTTGAAATTAAGAATTCAGGCCATTATTTTTTATTTCACTTGTCCAGTCAGACAAGTATTTTTAAAATTTGCTTGTTTAACCAAAAACAATTGTCCTTACTAAATAAACTGTTTATTAAAGTTAAAAAAAAATGGGGATGTGCATAAACAGATGCTGTGTTTAATTTCTGAATGTCACTTGTCCAGCCGGACTAGCAGCTTTATATTTTACTTGTCTTGTACCCTTTGTTCAGTTTTCCCGGACAGTCGGGCGAGCGTTAATGTAAAGCCCTGGAATTCTGAATAAAACATCAGAAAACAATCAGAAATCATTTCAATCTTTTAATACATACACTTTAACTCTGTCATAGACAAACAAGTAATTCCAAATTGTTTGGATATATACTGTAACAGGGCCTCCTCTGGCTATTTTTTTCTTTTCGCCACTACTTTTGCCATATTTGAAAAGTTGGAGCCAAATTAAAAAAAATGAAGCCAAATTAAGATCCAATTTTGTAGCAAACTTGAACTAAATTGTGTACCTCAGTCAACATTCTTTTAATCGTTATCAAACCACTCATAAGTTACAGTAACTTACTGCATGTTTTCTTTTACTTGTTTTAGCTTTTGAATTAAACACGTTTTTTATGAATATAAGTTTTAATGTATATTGCAATACTATTAAAAATTATTATTATCTGAGTTATTATTGCCTGAAGTTGATAATTAGGGGAAGCAATAATTGGTAGTAAGTTGTTGATTTATATTGCAAATGATGCATTAGTTTAAATGGAGTGCAGTCAAAAACCAAAACGGCCTCAGTCATGTTTCTGTACTTGTTTGATTCTGTCAATATTTGTGCATTTATGCACATAAATAACAGCTGTTTGAGCCTTATTTTGTTTTGTTTTTATTTTTCTATAGCATGCTATTCTCACAAAACCCAATACTGTGTATTTTATAATTATTTAAAATTTATACACATCATTTTATTTTAAAATTATTAATAAACAAATTATGGATTTCCAGCAAGCGTATTGACTGATATTGCCGTTTGTTAAAACATTCCACAACATTCTCTAAATATCCTTATTGCCCAATTCACTTTGTCACTACAGACTCGCTATAAATATGGTCAATATTAGCATTATAACAACAGAGAATATAGATCAAACAAATCTACTTATTGTAAAATCTTGGTATTGATATCAAACAACCAACAGTCATCACTGACATTATAAACAAAATTATTTTATAGACCAAATCTACAGTCATTTATTGTTTTTATCAAGGAAGCCGCCATTTTGAAACTGTTTGTTGACAAAAAATTGGGGTTACCCATGAAATTATAGTTGATAATGTATTAGCATAAACAATTTTTCCAAACTTATTTAGCATATTTTAAGACATATTAAATTTCTATATGATTAAAAAATAAAATATATATAATAATTAAAAATACGAATATGCCAGTTGTCACTACGCGACTACGTGACTATTTTTAGTATATGCTATTTTTAGCTTAGGGTAATCTTACGAAGCTGGACCACCATTAATTTAACATAGACCGTAATATTAGCACAATAGACTGTCACACTTACAGTTGTACTCCAAACTCATTGAGAATTTCCAGAATTCATATTCAATTCAAGCAGAACACAAAAAACAGTTAAAAACATGGGCATTAACTGCTTCCAATTTCACAATTTTGCTCAAAGCGAAAGTAGGTGTCCCTATTTCACATACAGAGGTCAAATCAGCCAAATTATGCAAAATTCTTACCTTCTAAGAAATAGTTCCCATCTGTGTTATAGCTACCAGTCCACTCAATTTTGCACCATTTTCTGGGAAAATATATTCCCGTCCCGAATTCACATTGCAATAGTACCTGTCAAGTGCATTTTCACACTCACACCATCTTGAATGACCACTGTCAATTTTCTATGGAACTCCTTTTTGGTACTACCATTTTGACCCCCTGGTTCCTGGTCCAAGTCCTATACACATGTGTTGAAATTTATGATGTGTGACAGTGCAATGGCCTGAGGGAGATATCACAGCTGGGTGCTGATTAATCTGTTAATTGTCATGGTTGTTGATTGGGATGAGGGGACAGTTAAATGGATTAGCCAAGATAATTTCTAAAGTTAGTTGTTTTTAGAAAATTTGAATACGAGAATCGGGCGTTGATTTCCTTGTCGCAACCACTTTTGCAAAAAAAGAAAATCTTTCGCAAATTAAAAATTTCCTTTGCATTTGGCGACATTGGCAAATCCCAGCGGAGGCCCTGCTGTAATGTGACTTTGTAATCATAAAATATTTGATCTCACTTGCAACCTGCATTATGCTACACACTGAAGGTTTCCAGCATGAATGTTATAAGATCCAGTCAGTTTCTCTAGGTCATAACTTTCAAAACTTTAGATATTAAGTGCAGAGGAACAGAAAACAAGAGTTGTCAGAAGACAATAAAGCTCGCCCCTGGGTGTCTAAATCCAAAAAGGGCCATAACTGTGCCAAATGAAATCCAGAGTTATGGTTCTTGTCTGTGTGTGTTCCATTGATGATGGTGAACACACATGCAAAGATTCATTTACATCCAATGAGTGGTTGCATAGATATCTTAAAGTTAAAGGCAAAAGTTTAACCTGGGTGTCTACAGGTGACGACACCAGCAGTACCAAAAGGACAATTAGTATGGCAGCGTAGGCTTCCGCAGCATTGTAAATCTGTGGTACAGATATCTGAAAAGAACAGAAAACTGAGGAGTAATCACAACTACAAGTAACATGACTAAACAATTGAAAATGTGACAAGAAAAGACAGATTTTTTTATCTATCTTGGTTTATTGTTTTTTCAGGTGGTCACCTCTATTCATCAGCCACTTGTTTTAAACAGCCACACTTGCTAATTCTCATTGTTATGCTTTCAGAGCAAATTACCCTGTATTAAACGTCTTGTCTTAAAAGGACACTTTTCTTCAGACAGGTTTAACTGTATTTGTACAATTAAAGTAGTACAGTAGAACAGAAGAGACTTGTTTATGTAAAAATAATGTCACTTATATATTCTGTTTCGATATATCAAGCCAGACATACAAGGGACAAAGACCATTTCAATAAATACAAAGAAAATTTACTAGCATATATCTGCATACTACGTAAATATACCGGCAGCAATTTTACAAAATACACCTCAAAAGAATTGGAATTACACTAATTAACAGTATATGGAAACTTTTTCACTCCGCTGCTATTTCATTTTATTCTATGCTATATTATGTTACTCTTTGCGAGAAAAAATCAACAAATCTTTAAAACAGAACTCGAGCAAATATGTTATGAAGTTCGGCGGTGGACAGACACTACATAAACTATTTCATAGTAAATTCCATGTGGTCAATGATCTTAAGTAAAAGTCAATGCACAGTTCATTTTGATATAAATGACCTACACATCGTCACCTTGGCCCAAGTTTCTTGCTGTTATCCATAGTAACCATGTGTCACCCGTATTATTCAATTTGTTTATAAATGACCTAGCATTACGTATAAAATCCCTTGGTAAAGGTATTTGTATTGATAATGAAAATGTTAGCATTTTAATGTATGCTGATGATATTGTACTACTTGCTGAAAATGAAGAAAAAATCTGCAGCATTTGCTTAATGAGTTCAATAGCTGGTGTAGTATTAACAGTATGACAATTAATTTTACTAAGAGTAGCATCGTACATTTCAGACCATTGTCAATTGCTAAATCAGATATTGTATTTACTTGCGGTGACAATGTTCTAACTTATACTGATAAATATGTATATCTTGGATTAACATTGACAAAGCATCTGGATTTAATGTAACTGCAAAAATAGTGGCTCAAAGCGCTGGTCGTGCTCTAGGTTTACTTATTGCCAGGTATAAAAGCTTAGGTGAAATGCCCCATAAAGTATTTACAAAGTTGTTTAATTCACTTGTTTGGTCTGTTATATCGTATGGAGCTACAATATGGGGCGTTAAATCATATTCGTGCATAAATTCAATACAAAATCGTATAGCCTATAAGTTCTTAATTTGTTAAGTCCATTACCACGTATACTAGTTGTTTGATTTACACTTGCTTTCCACTCCGTAATGTATATAGACGTCATCTTTTCAAATACAGTATCAACAAATTTAATTTTGTTAATGTTTGAGTATGTATGAATATGAAGCTGTAAACTATCAAATTGATTTATAACTGTGAAAACCTAATTTTTACAAGAGTTATTAGCTTTTTTTTGTGCCCAAATAAATATTCTTTTATTTAATCTTGTATCAATTGTATAGATGTTGCGTACCCAATGGCTGGCTATACATTTCCATTGTTTGACTACCCATATCGCCTGCAATGGCTGCAGTAGGTGTATATTTGCCAGTTCCCAGACAATTTTGATGACTGTAATAAAATGAAGTTTCTCTTTTCCAATAAAGATATGATAAGAATATGTGCCAAAACCTGTTTTACAATACAACAAAAACGTAGAAATATTTTATATAAATAATGTATTATATCTTAAATGTAAAACAAATTAATTCTATATTATGTTGAGAAATCGGTGCTTATCAGGTCATTCCAGATCTGATCTGGGGTGATAACTGATCTTTTAAAATATTTTTTAAAAAAGCTTTTGACTATATAGCGATGCATTTGCATTTATTTTTCCTTTCACGATTTAACAAAAGTTATTTTAATAATCTTTTAGGTCTAGAGCCAAGATTAGCGCCGGTGTCTCAGTTCTTAGTGTATAATGCTATATAGTATACATCTTTTTCTAAAATAATGCATGAATAATCTGTGATAGTTGTGTATATTTTATGTCAATTAATTTTATAGCGATAGTCTCTTGTAATTCTAATATTGAATGGCTATGTACGTTGTTTGTGTTACTGTATGTTTTATTTATATGTTTGTACATAGATGAGACTTAAATAAAGATATATATATGTGAACTATACAATGGTTGTGTCTCCTCCAATCTGGCTCCAGGCCGGAGACACTGTTATTCATAGCCAGCATATGTCTATAGTATTACCAACCTTAATTCTATCACTAGTCCTCAGAATACACAAACAATTACTGGCTACCTGGCTCCTTCTCATTATGTTTCATTCTATGTACAAATTGTACGATGCCTCCACGGTACTAAGAAATATTCTCTAAGCAAACTATATACCATTCAAACCTGGATTGTTTGGAGTGTTTGCTTATAACACAGGAGGTGTGGGTTTGAGTCTCTGCTGAGGTCACATATTTTTCATTGTAATTTTTACAGCTGTTTAGAGAATCAATTAAGTCCAGCAAGCAATTTCCCCATTATGCACAATATGCTACATGTTTCAAGGGAAGTAACCAATCTGTCTGTCTGTGTACAATATACAGTATAGCATTTTATACTACAGACACTACTGTGAACAGTGTGCAACATAATAGATTTAATGATATATATATATTTAGTACTGCAAAAAGGCTTTGATAGAACATATGTAGCACGGTCAATATACAACTTACATGTATTTTCACGAATGTTAATAACTCTGCACACTTAAATAAATGACATAAAGAAATCAACTCAACCAATATACTACATGGACTGTAGATTGCCAACAACTTCTGATATCAACTCAACCAATACATTACATGTACTGTAGATTGCCAACAACTTCTGGTATCAACTCAACCAATACACTACATGGACTATAGATTGCCAACAACTTCTGATATCAACTCAACCAATACATTACATGTACTGTAGATTGCAAACAACTTCTGATATCAACTCAATCAATACACTGCATGGACTGTAGATTGCCAACAAAGTCTGATATCAACTCAACCAATACACTACATGTACTGCAGATTGCCAACAACTTCTGATATCAACTCAACCAATACACTTCATGGAGTGTAGATTGCCAACAACTTCTGATATCAACTCAATCAATACACTACATGGACTGCAGATTGCCAACCACTCCTGATATCATCTCAACCAATACACTACATGGACTGTTGATTGCCAACAACTTCTGATAACAACTCAACCAAAACACTACATGGACTTCAGATTGCCAACAACTTCTGATATCAACCCAAACAATACACCACATGGACTGCAGATAGCCAACAACTTTTGATATCAACTCAACCAATACGCTACATGGGCTGCAGATTACCAACAACTTCTGATATCAAATCAACCAATTCACCACATGGACTGCAGATAGCAAACAACTTTTGATATCAACTCAAACAACACACTACATATACTGTAGATTGCCAACAACTTCTGATATTAACTTAACCAATACACCACATGTACTATAGATTGCCAACAACTTCTGATATCAACTCAACGAATACACTACATGGACTGCAGATTGCCAACAACTGCTGATATCAACTCAACTAATCCATTACATGGACTGTACATCACCAACAACTTCTGATATAAACTCAAACAATACACTACATGGACTGCAGATTGCTAACCAATTCTGATATCAACTCAAACAATACACTTCATGGACTGTAGATTGCCAACAACTTCTGATATCAACTCAATCAATACACTACATGGACTGCAGATTGCCAACCACTCCTGATATCATCTCAACCAATACACTACATGGACTGTTGATTGCCAACAACTTCTGATAACAACTCAACCAATACACTACATGGACTTCAGATTGCCAACAACTTCTGATATCAACCCAAACAATACACCACATGGACTGCAGATAGCCAACAACTTTTGATATCAACTCAACCAATACGCTACATGGGCTGCAGATTACCAACAACTTCTGATATCAAATCAACCAATTCACCACATGGACTGCAGATAGCAAACAACTTTTGATATCAACTCAAACAACACACTACATATACTGTAGATTGCCAACAACTTCTGATATCAACTTAACCAATACACCACATGTACTATAGATTGCCAACAACTTCTGATATCAACTCAACGAATACACTACATGGACTGCAGATTGCCAACAACTTCTGATATCAACTTAACCAATACACCACATGTACTATAGATTGCCAACAACTTCTGATATCAACTCAACGAATACACTACATGGACTGCAGATTGCCAACAACTGCTGATATCAACTCAACTAATCCATTACATGGACTGTACATCACCAACAACTTCTGATATAAACTCAAACAATACACTACATGGACTGCAGATTGCTAACCAATTCTGATATCAACTCAAACAATACACTTCATGGACTGTAGATTGCCAACAACTTCTGATATCAACTCAACCGATACACTTCATGGACTGTAGAATGTCAACAACTTCTGATATAAACTCAACGAATTCACTTCATGGACTGCAGATTGTCAACAACTTCTGATATCAAATCAACCAATACACTACATGGGCTGTAGATTGCCAACAACTTCTGATATCAACTCAACCAATACACTTCCTGGACTGTAGAATGTCAACAACTTCTGATATCAACTCAACAAATTCACTTCATGGACTGCAGATTGCCAACAACTTCTGATATCAAATCAACCATAACACTACATGGACTGTAGATTGCCAACAACTTCTGATATCAACTCAACCAACACACTACATGGATTATAGATTTCCAATAACTTCTGATATCAACTCAACCAATACACTACATGGACTGCAGATTGCCAACAACTTCTGATATCAACTGAACAAATTCACTACATGGACTGTAGATCGTCAACAACTTCTGATATCAACTCAACCAATACACTACATGAACTGCAGTATGCCAACAACTTCTTATATCAACTCAACCAATACACTACATGGACTGCATATTGCCAACAACTTCTTATATAAACTCAACTTATACACTACATGGACTGTAGATTGCCAACAACTTCTGATATCAACTCAAACAACACACTACATGTACTGTAGATTGCTAACCACTTCTGATATCAACTCAAACAACACACTACATTGACTTCAGATTGTCAACAACTTCTGATATCAACTCAACCAATACACTACATGGAATGACAATTGCAAACAACTTCTGATATCAACTCAACCAATACACTACATGTAATGCAGATTGCCAACAACTTCTGATATCAACTCAACCAAAACACTACATGTACTACAGATTGCCAACAACTTCTGATATCAACTCAACCAATGTACTGTAGAGTGTCAACAGCTTCTGATATCAACTCAACCAAGACATTACATGTACTGTAGATTGCCAACAACTTCTGAATACACTGCCATGCAGATCAGAACCTACAAATAAACCATGGATTATGATACTGATAAAAACATTATTGTAAATATTAGAAAATCAATCAAAAAACAACAACTGAGAATTATGTCTTGTGTACTGTACACTCTCTTAGTGTTCTTTGCAAGTGTACAAAGTTCAAGTTATGCTCTGTTCAAAATAGCAAATGGAATGACGGTAGTGTAGTGTAATGGATATATGTTGATTACTCACCCCAGTGTTTGCGTGTTTGATCCCCAGTTTGACCAGATGCCTTTCAAAACAAACCCCAGTCAATATCAATAAATACAATAGTTGATTTTTATTGTGTTTACTCTGAAAAACAAGAGATTTAACACTATACAGAACTAGAATGTATAAGATTGAGGAGCATTTTGTCAACATGGGGTAAGTATTTTCCTTGATGCCCTCTTTGAGATCAGGATTCTCCCTTTACTTTGGAAGAATTGGGCCAGGGCCCTCTGAGTTGTTAATTTTTCACTGTAGGGGGAATTTTTGGGTCATTTTCGTCTTGCGTAGTATCTGTGATTGTGCAGAAAAATTCATAATGTATGTAAAACAAGCTGAAAGAGGGACATTAGCCTACCTAGTTCCATAGCTTCTTTATTCAGAAAACTCCCCCCTAAGAGTAATAAAAACAAAAAATTTAGTGGAGGCATTTTTAGTAGAACTAGGGTGGAAGTTTATTCCAAGGTAGAGGGAAAAGGGGTGAATTTTAGTCCCAAAAATGGCCAAATGAGGGCTCTGGAGAGTTACAAACAATCTACATTGGAAACAACGCCTACCATGACTAAAAATCCTGGAGTTGATGTTTGTAACATAAAGGTAGGTTGATCACACATCAAAATAGTTAGAATTACTGTTACAGTGTATTTGTTTGTAATATATGTTATTAGTTAACGCTTATTTATTTTAATTTGATTGTGAAACAAGTCTATTTCAACTTATACCTGCCACTCTCAAGTCTTCCTGGGTAGTATCAGTACTAAGCACATGCAGGAAAAGTACACCACACATAGCCGTGTGAAAGGATTGGTCACATACCCTCAGATAATTGGTTTGATACTCTACTTAAGCCAAATTATAAAAAAAATACTGTCTAAAATGAAGTCCCATTTGCATGTTATAGCTACCAGTTTGCTCAATTTTGCACCATTCTCTTGGAAAATATACTCTCTACACAAGACAACATAACAATGATACCTGTACTTTTCTTTAAACATTTTGACTCACCTGGTACCTGGTCCAAGTTTTATATATCAACCTGTTCCTTTAATTTTTATTTAAAAACACATAGGTGTGGTCACCTACCTTAAGGTTAGTGTCGGACAACAGATATACATAGTTAATATTTATTTAGTTATGATTCGTGTCAATTTTAAACAAAATTTTGTATCTTTTAAGTTATGTACCAAAAACGGAGAGTTTGAGAATTTTAACTATTTGTTTCCATGGTAATAGAATAAAATATTCATAAGGAAAGGAAACCTTCGTCATAGCAAAAGTATCTACTTGACCACTTTGTTATCATGTGTGCAAAAATTCATGATAGGTTTTAGAGTTCCGAGAATTCCTTAATTTTTGGCAATTTGTTTTCATGATAACAGAAAAATATTGGATATGAAAACAGCCTCATATCAAACAGCATTAATTGACGACTAAGTTGACATGTGTAAAGTTTTATACAGTATGATATGGTAATCATAAAACAATGTGACTATTCAATGAAGTTTTTACCTTCTTCAGTTTAAAGATTGGTCTGATGTGTGAACGTGAGTAAACATTACTGCCAAATATAAAGTAAAATATAGATGTAAAGTTCCACACCTCAAAACACACATCCACAGATATCCCGTTTACAAGGTAGTGACCGTCGGGTGAGAATCTTGCACACTCAATGTGAGCGTTGACCAAACTGTGATAAAAAAGAAAAAGTATATTACAATGTTAGTATTAAAGATGTTTTAAACAGTTATTACAGTTTTGATCATCTTCTAACATTTTGTATTAGGCCATCCTTGAAAAAAAATTTGTTTGCTGACCCAGTATTTTTTTATGTGGGTAGGCAGCTTATTTATTTTTTTCTTCCAATTTTGAATTTGCATTGTCATTTTAAAGAAAAACGAACAGAAATCACAAAAAAAAAATTTAAACACTTTGAAAGTCAATAAAAAAGTTTGGGTTGCTGCAATTTTGAGCGAGTAGGTGGGCGCATGGCGAACAATTTATACTTTAAGAATGGCCTTGGAACTAGAATGTAAGACTGAAAAAGACCGAGATAAAAGAAATACAATCATATTTAAAGAAATGTAAATGTCAAGACTTAATGTTAAGAGATATTGTGGGAAGGTGTTGTCCAATATGTCCAACAACGATCACTTACATTTCATTACATACAAGGTCAAGATTAACTGAAAAAATTTATTGGACATACCTAGTGTAATCGTGAATACGCACACACGCATACACGTCTGTAAAACATCTGATAGGCATTATATTTTATTACATAAAAGCCAGATTGACTGAGAAAATAAGTATTTACTACATATAGATTCATTATGTACTGTGCTTGCACAGACGCACACAGACTCATGCACACATACGTCTATAAAATATATATCAAAGTTGCACTTCATTAAATTTACGTCAGTTAATTAAAAATATGTCTCTGGAGAAAATTAGTATAAATTGACTACTTATGAACATGCACGCACATGTATAAAAATGTATAATATATATTAAAGCGACCTTTCATTACATAAAAGATTGGCCGAGAAAATTTAAACCAGTATTTATTCAATAAATATGTAGTGTCATCGTGATTATGCATCTAAGGCACTTTATTTCATTATAAAATTGTCTGATAAAATTAACTGACAACAGATTCATTGTGTACTGTGCTTACATATATATCAAAATTGGCATATCATTATATAAAAGATCAGATTGATGAGTGACTAAATCATATATATAATTATATGTCTCGAGAAAATTAGTATTTATTAAATACTTAATTACAGGTTAAATGGGCTATTTGATAATGTCCTATTCCAGAACTGCTAGCTCAAAATTAGTGTTATTGGTATTATTTACTTGATAAAAAAACTTTAATCTAAAAAATTAAGTCCAAAAAGGGCCATAACTGTGCAAAAATGCGACCCAGAGTTACAGTTCATGTCTCTCCGAGTCTGCGTGATGATGCTGAACACACATGTGTGAAGTTTTATTCATATCAAATGACTACGAATAGTCGAGCTAAAAATACAAAAAAATACATGATGGCGTGGCGGAACAGACCAAGGTCCGTTATTCCTGTATGTGGGTTCTTCTGCAACTCTGCACAACCCCAATAATCTAGAATTACTAGACCTAATAGCCTTCTGGAGGTGTCGACCATATTGTAAACTGGTAGGGACGATAAATAAAATTATCAGCTGATGGGGCGATTTTGTTTTTGGACGATTTTGATATTCTCCGACTAGCTACAGAGCTAAAGCTTTCGCCCTGTGGCATGTGACAACTGCAAAAAAAGGGTATTTTATTACAGTGAAACACACTTTACTGTATATTGAACGTAATGAAAACATTATTTGTGTTAATTAAATGTTATAAAATTACTCACTATGTCTGCAGATTCGATTGACGACCATGTTTTGTTATTACAACACGTGCGGACGCTAATTTAAAACGTAGGCTGCCCTGACGTTACCAGTTCTCGATAACGGTCATCGTGAAAAATCAAAAGCATATACAGGTCTTGTCTGTTTGTTTGGCGTGACCACATTACATGAATATATCCTTATCCAAATGCAAAACATTCGACTGTATGCCTTATGCGTAGGATCTGAATGACAAACGGGAATTAGTAATTTTGTCAAAGCCTGAAGTACTTCCCGCCCATGCATTCAAGCCCCGCCTATTTCTTCTATAATATGATAGTTAATTAGACATTGATTGACCGTTGAAGATATTTTGAACCTAAAGTAGTTGTAATGGATATAAATACCAATAGTGGACAAAATGAGTTTATAGAAATAAAATAGAAACATGTTATAAGACAATAACTTAACCTACTTGCGTCCTAACCGTTTCCGGCCATGAACATTTTTTTTTTTTTAAAATATCGACATGTTTTATGTTCTAAATGATGAAATGGCATTAGCAGAACGGAATCCTAAAGAATCGTTATTTAATAAGTGCTCGGTGTTGCAGAAACTGACAACAACTGCCGAAGTTCGAATATTAGAATTATATGATTAATTGCTATATTTTAAATCATTACTTTAAATATTGAAATGATGTTACCTGAATAGAAAGGAATCACAACGTTTCGGGCTTTATGGGGGGCTCGGCGTGACACAAGTCGATGTCAACCGCTAAAGTTCGAACACAGGATATCAATGAAAAAAACAATCTTTTTATTTTTTTGTATATGAAATAAGCAATATTGAAATAGTTAAAGTCTTAAAATGTTGAAATGATATCACCTGAACTGATTCACAAAGTTTCTAACTGTAAATGGGGCTCGGTGAGACACAAGCCGATGTCAACCGTTAAAGTTCGAACATGGGATTTTAATGGGGGAAACACTCATTTTTTTATTTGAATTTAGCAATAATGAATAAGTTTGTGTCTTACATTGTTGAAATAATATTACCTGAACGGAGTTACAACGTTTCGGACTTTATATGGGCCTCAGTGTAATACAAGTCGGCGTCAACCGCTGAAGTTCGGACACGGGATTTTAATGAAAAATAATATATATATTTTTTAATTTAGCGATATTAAAATAGTTTAAGTCTTAAATTGATGAAATGATATCACCTGAACGGAATCACAACGTTTCGGACTTTATAGGAGTCTCGATAAGACACAAGCCGATGTCAACCGCTGAAGTTCGAACACGGGGTTTTAATTGTAAAAAAAAATAAAAAAAAATATTTGAATTTAGCAATATTGAAATAGCTTCAGTCTTGAAATGTTGAAATGATATTACCTGAATGGAATCACAACGTTTGAGACTTTATATGGGGCTCGGTGAGACACAAATCGACGTCATCCGCTGAAGTTCGAACACGGGATTTTAATGAAAAATAATATATAAACTTTTCAATTTAACGATATTGAAATAGTTTAAATCTTAAAATATTGAAATGATATCACCTGAACGGAATCACAACGTTTCGGACTTTATAGGGGTCTCGGTAAGACACACGCCGATGTCAACCGCTGAAGTTCGAACACGGGATTTTAATTTTTTTTTATTTGAATTTAGCAATATTGAAATAGTTTCAGTCTTGAAATGTTGAAATGATATTACCTGAACGGAATCACAACGTTACAGGCTTTATACGGGCTCGGTGTAACACAAGTCGACGTCAACCGCTGAAGTTTTAATGGGAAAAACATTTTATTATTTTCATTTATTTGAATTTTGCAATATGGAAATAGTTTATGTCTTAAAATGTTGAAATGATATTACTGGAACGGAATCATAATTCCGGGCTTTAAAAGGGGCTCAGTGTCACACAAGTCGACGTCAACCGCTGAAGTTCGAACACGGGATTTTAATAGAAAAAAATAATATTTTCACTTTTTATTTGAATTTAGCAATATTGAAATAATTTATGTAGTAAAGAAGTCTACATTTTGTGCTTTCATAGACTTTCGTAAAGCTTATGACTATATAAATAGGGATATGCTTTGGAAAAGACTTTTTGATAATGGTATCTGTGGTAAAATACTTCTTGCTTTAAAATCATTATACGTCTCTGTTTCGTCATGTGTAAGAGTGAATAACCTTAATACAGAGTGGTTTGATGTGCACTGTGGGTTAAGACAAGGTTATATCTTATCTCCTTTGTTGATTAATTTATTAATTAATGATTTGGCTTTATATTTGAAAACCCTTAATATTGGAATATCGGTTAATAATGATAACATTTGTATTTAACATTTGTAAAGCACAGGTCTGCTTTTAGTAAGTTTCGTTGTGGTGATGCCCCAATAAGAATTGAGACCGGTAGATATGACAATCTCAAATTAGAAGATAGAAAATGTCCCTTTTGTAACACAGTGGAAGATGAAAGTCATGTTTTTTTAGAATGTCATCTTTAAAATGATCTTAGAAATATTTTATTTGAAAAAGCAGCTGCAATTAATGATAATTTTAATAATTTGTCAAATGTTGATAAGACAGTATTCTTATTTTCCCACTCTTCTTTGATTCGTGTTTGTGCCAAAACCTGTTTTAACATATTACAAAGACGTGCATTTTACCTCTGTAAATAATGCATTTTTTGTTTTATATGTATAATGTTACCTTTTTATCAACTCCTATGTGTATGCTGCAAATCAGTTCTTTTCTGATCTGATCAGAGGGGATAATCGATACTTTAAGATATTTTTTATATTGCGCACTAGTGCTTTTTTTCTTGTCAGAATTTTAAAATGTTGTTTATCTTAATACTTTTTTAAAAAATCGATTTGCAGCATTACACATAGTCTAATTATGTGAATAAATAATTGCATTTTGCATTGTGTGATAGTCTCATGTAATTCATATATTTGAATGGCTATGTACATATACTGTATGATATTAATGTTATTGTTATTGCGATGTACATAGATAAGACTGAAATAAAGATTAAATATAATAATAAAAACAATTTATAACGCAATTACTTAATGTCCCATGCGGTGACCGGTTAGTTCAGTCGACGCCGTGAAAAGGACGTTAATTATTCATAGCAAACACACGTTAATGTTTTTCACAGTAACATACCAATTATTCGAATACCGAATTATCCTTAAGTGAACAAAGTATGTAATCCGGTTCTGCAAGTTATTTGCATTTTACCTTAAGTGTTTATGCATAATTTATAAAACGCAGGGACTTTACCTTGTCCTATATATTATGTCGCATTTGTATCCGGGTACTCCGGTTACTGTCTCGTTAAATGTTGTGGCGACAAGAAAAAAGTAATTTGACAGTATTTGACAGTGTTTATGCGGTCTATATCTATAATTGAAATTAAAAATTATTTAATCTAATCATATGCAAGCAAGATATACCAACTACAATATATGCGTCTTATTTATTTTTGTTGTTAATTTAGTTAATACTAAATCATTTTAACTCAAATGCGCATAAAGCTCAGAACTTAGAGTCCGTTTTCTGGCTAGAACCAGTATAAAGTGTTGTATAATAAGAGGCATCGGGTCGAGCTGGGTACAGAACCGGCAACCTCTGGCGTGAACGGTCATAACACTACCGCCACAATTTATTAAATTAACATCAATTGCTGCTTAAATGACAAAACTCTACTTTTCTAGCTTGCAATATTGGACTAGTTTGCTCATAAGTACTAAAGATTAGATGGAGAAACGCAAAATGTACAATAGTATTAGGTGTTCTGTGGTGGCAGTGAATAGTCGGTGCTGGGGTATTCATGCATGTGGTATAATAACACTCATGGACAGTCTCAACCAACCCCCGGGCCGTCTGTGTTGTTTTATTGGTTCCATTTTGTGTATAATTTCCTTTTTATCCGATAGTTTCCACTATTGCAAAAGCAGTCGGCAGGTAAGGTAGGTGTTGTGATTTTCTATTAAAACGATATTCGTGTTACATTTGTTGCTACCACTCCTTTCCGATTAATTCTAAAGATTATTTAATTTCTTATTAACCTGCCAAACACGATATCAGTTGAGTGAGAGTAGGGTGCAAATAATTTACATAACAAAACGAGACTCTAGGATACCAATTGTATTACTTCAAAAACATGTAATGATTTTTTGTTAAGCTATAAGGATAACATGTTGACATTTCTTCGTATAATATACCGGTGAATCTAATTATAAAGTTATCCTCAAATCCAATGTCAGTAAACTAGTGGAAATCATTTCTACTTAACCTTGTGTTTCTGTACGATATTCTGAAATTTCTTTGTAAAATATGTCGGTAAATCTATATATAAGTTTATCCTGAAAAGCAAAGTCAGTAAACAACCGCTGGAAATCATTTGCATTTAACCTTGTGTTTTTATACAGTACTATGAAAGGAGTTACAAACAAATATCCTAAGGACAATATTTTGACATTTCTTTGTAAAATATGTCGGTGAACTATAAATAAGTTTCTCGAGAAAAGCAAAGTCAGTAAACAACTGCTGGAAATCATTTGCATTTAACCTTTTGTTTTTATACAGTACTATGAAAGGAGTTACAAACAAATATCCTAAGGACAATATTTTGACATTTCTTTGTAAAATATGTCGGTGAACTATAAATAAGTTTCTCGAGAAAAGCAAGGTCCGTAAACAACTGCTGGAAATTCTACACCGATAATGTAATAAGATATTTCTCTTTACCTGACTTTAATGGTGATGTGATTTATAGACAACATACTTTTTTCCGCTTGACGTTTTTTGTCCGCAGAAAAAAAATATACATACTTTAACTTTGTCCGCATGGTGCACTTTGTCCGCCCAAAATTTGGAAAGAAATAATAAACTTTCGTCCGGATGATACCCTTTATATGCATACATTTTAGAATAATGTTGACGTTTGTTTGCACAACAAATTTTGACTTCATATGTGATATAATATTGAACAATTTTGTATGCGTGAAAATTTTGTCCACGTTATTTTAACAAATGACGCTTTTTGTCCACAAGGCATTAAATCAATATTTAGAGGATCGTAGATGAAAGTTTAGTCATTATTGAATTTATTAAACGATCTTATTTTTGTATAGCATATATACATAGCATGCAAGGCTCAAATCCAAGATGGCCACCAAAGTGACGGCCAAAAGTGAAATTTATGTTATTATATAATCTGACAGAAAACACTGCAAAGTGTTAAAATTTAGATATATTGCGTAATTGGAACCTGTATGGCATGTTAAGATAAGTAAAAAGACGATTGATTCATGTACAATAAGTTTAAATTAGGGACAAAATGGGGCAGGATAAGACAAGGAAAGCAAAGTTTGACTGGTAGGAATAAGTTTTGAATTTAGTTGAACGTTCGGTAGATTAACGTTATACAGTTATAGCATTAGAAACATAAAAGAAGCAACAGAAACGAAGGGAAGAAAGTAATCCATATAGAATAAAAGTAGTTCGCGGCGTTCCTATCTTATTTTTTTTTACATCTGGCGTAATTCATCAACAATCTGTACAATTAATCTATGAAGTCTCAACTTTCGTTTAAGCTTTGTTTTCTTTTGATATAGTACCGCAATTTCTCATTTACAGCGTCCCTTGGTGGTACGTATTTTTCAGAAAATTTTCGCCGTTTTTCCAATGTAAAATAATCAATATTAATTCAAAATTGTTTATATTAACATTATCAAATTACTTACGACTGTTAACAAATTTATTTTATTATTGGAGTTTAACATCCGTTTTAACATTTTTAAATTAAATATGGCATATCCAGTTTTACTGGTGTAAGAAGACATCAGAATGAATCCGATCAGAGCAACCATTCTTCCATAAGTATATCTATTGAGTTAAATTTCAGCTTTTAGATTCTATTGATAAAAAAAATAAAGCAATACTCTATCAGTGTTCTATCATGTTTTGTTTTTCATATATTCCCTATTAATAAATATTTATCTATTTCTTTATATATTTATAATTTACTTTCGCTGATTACACTAAAGTCGCCATCTCATTAAAAATAACAAAAAAGTGTATACATTATCGCTAAAATTAACAAACAAGTTATATTTACTGTTTTATTTATTTTAAATTTCATAAAGTACAATAATAAAGCGAAACAAAATACCGGAAACTGTCAATATGTCAGGAAAGTCTCGGCGAGTATCGCTCGTTATATATTCCGGACATTTCCAATAGCGATTACCTGTAGCAGACGAAATATAGATATTTAAGCAGACGATTTCTCCATTCATAGCTTATCGACGGTTTCGGTATACATCTCTGTCTATCTCGTCTTTTATAAGTTTATTTTGTTCAATCACGCGTAAAATATTGGTGCCCAGAAGAAATTTGACTTTAAGGAAGATAGATAAATATATAGTATTAGTCTTGGTAGTAGTAGCATTGACATAAACAGAGATAAGAATGACTGCAGGAGCTTATTTAAATTTCGAATGTCACATTTGGCGTTTTTCAAATATTAGAAACAACTCTTCCTGGACCAATAAACATAGTTTTGTGGTATTTTTTTACTATCTTAGGGGGATAATTTTCTCATTTTAGTCCATTTCTGAAGTAAATAAAATATTTGTAGTAGTAGTTGTAATAGTAATAGTAGTAGCAGCAGAAGTACTTTTAGTAGTAGTAGTAGCAGTAGTAGTAGAAGTAGTATTATTTGTAGTAGTAGTAGTAGTAGTAGTAGTAGTAGTGGTATTCGTTGTGATGGTGGAACGTTAACTGTCTTCGTAGTGGCTCTGATAGAACTTCAAGAAAGGCTCATTGTGTAACATAGTTCTGACAGTGTGCCACTTTACTCAGTATTGACGGGCAAATGACAATGAACCGTAATGATATATATAATCATCAGAGAGACTGTGGCTGGATGTGCGGGGATTCAAACTCAGACAGGCTTCCGACTGAGCTTACCGGGCCTGACCCAGCAGTATTAGAATAATTTGAAGTGGCATCAGTGGTAGTAATCATATATTTTTGATCTTTAAATGGAGGGTCTTGGATCGAATGAGATTAGCTCAGTCGGCAGTGCGCCTGACTATCAATCCTGGTGTCGATAGTTCATTTTAACATGGCCAAGCATTCCTGATATGAAGGAGTTTGCATGCATTAAATACAATTGTATTGTAAATGTAAATAATGCCCCCACTGTGTCTTGATGATATCTATTGCGTGTGTCATCTTCAGTTAGATTGATTTGTAAATGGCACGTATGTATGCAACCCTTTAAATGCTTCTTTATGTTTGAAAGATATTTTGTCTAGGTCATTGGGCCTAATATTTTTGATATCATGTTGAAGGGCTTGAATAGGTCTTTCCGAAAATGTATAGTTTTATAGCCTTGCGGTACGGCATATGGCCTCTACGGAGGCTCGAACATGGTAAAAAATGGAAAAATCGGCCAAAATGTCGATTTTTTAAATCAGTAATATAGAGAAGTATAAGTGATTTTTTAAAATGGTAAGAACAAACTGGCCTTTATTTGACAGATCTAGCTAACAAAAAAAAATCGACTCTAGGTATAATATTTAATTATGACCGTGCACGTGTTTCAGATTTATTAACAAAACTCGACCGAGTGCTTTCGGGTCAGTGAGGTACGGCAACCTTAAAATCTATTCGATACCTGTCCAACAACACCAAGATCATCAAATTCCGACAAGAATTGGCCTCTGGGCAAGGGTTTGAACATGGCATCTAAATGTGCCAAAATCGGTGGAATTGCACGGGTATGCAGGGAGACAGATAGCTTATCACTCTAAGAACAAATGTTGCTTAGAATTAAATTCTCTACAACATATATCAACATGATCTCAATTCACATGGCTCTCATTTTTCGGCACGCGTACAACATAACCTAAGTTCGAGGCCCGCTGGCGACCCCTGGTGGTCATATTTCTAAAAAAAAAAATACCAAGCTCAAGAGCTACACAATACCTGTCGAACCCTGTGTCTGGTTTAAAAAGACACAAGAATGACGTTAGTACCAGGATTTGAACATGGCACCCCAAATTTGCGGCATTTTTTGGGAGTGGCACGTGTTGGCACGGGCAGTTTCGGACTAAACGAAGACAGATAGCTGATCACTCTCAGAACAAAAGTTGCCGAGAATAAGGTGTTCTACAACATATATGAAAAATAAATCAATGCACGTATCTCTCATTTTCTGTCATGAGTTACCAATTTTTGGCCCAAGCTATACGAGAAAGTATAAGTTATTTTTCGAAACGGTAAAAAAATGAACTAGCCTTTATTTGACGAGATTTTCTCTAGGTCCCTTATTTCTATTTTTGCACATGCACGTGCACGGGTTTGAGATTTTTTATAACAAAACTCGATGCCACTTTGTAAGGCTCGCAAAGACCTTTCTAACGATACCCAACTTGAAAAAATCGGACAGGAAATTGCCTCTCGACTAAGGTTCAAGCCCTTTTTGGCCCTCCAGCTGACCGTATCTGAGTTGGGGTTAAGGCTCTACTGGCTAAACGGTTTGAGTTAGCCATATAAGTTAAAGTCAAAAGTTGCTCAGAATTAAATTCCCTAAAACATATATGAAGATGAACGCATCGCACATTGCTCTTAGAATGGCGCACGTGCCAGGGTGACCACCTCAGTTCTAGGCCCAAGGAATGACATTGACCGAGTGCCCATGGGTCAGTGAGATACGGCAACCTTAAGATCTATTCAATACCTGCCCAACGACACCATGATCATCAAATTCTGACAAGAAATGACCTCTGGGCAAGGGGTTTGAACATGGCACCTATAATCGACCAAATATGACATGCAAAAAACCCACTGGGAGTGTTATTTTACTCTTAAAAGATACACTTATTAATATAGAACATAGACGTGTTATTGGCCGCTATAAGAGAAAGAAAATCGCCAACAGTGAATCACAAACACAATTTTTACTAAATTAATAACTGTTATTTTAGTGAAACATACATCGATTGAAAGCTAGACTATTACCTGATCGAGTGATGTAAACATATTCATAGAAACTGACGTTACTACTGAGAATTAAGCATTTTCTCATGGGTATTCCTTCGCAAAAACGGTGACAAATACCCACAACCATGTCATGCGGTACTGTAATAGCTATTGAAATCGCTGATTAAACAACATGAAGGATAAACTTATAATTAGATTATTAAAGTATAAAAATAAAAGAAGACATCGTAACTAACTTTAGTAAAATAAAAATATTAAATATTGAATAACATAAATATAAAAACATGATGAACAACATATCATTTATGTAAATTACAAAATATGCTTCATCTTTAATTAAGAATATATACTACACAAATAAATAAATAAATAAATTATTCTTGGAACAATGACTGATCGGTGAGTTATGTTCTTACAAAATTAAAAGTAAAGATAATATTTTCTAAACGGAATTAATTAAAAAAAAAGCATTAATTTAAGGCAATATGCAGTTGCAAATCACGCGTCACGGAAACGAAAATAGGCCGCAGCGCTAATATCAATCACTAATTCTATGTCATTTAAATACTTCATATTCGTATACTGCTACATATTTTCATTCATTTATTCATTCTTCCATTCACTCACTCACCTACAAGCTCATCCATTTAAATATTCATGTCACTAATATTTTTAGATTCATTAACAGTGCATAACGCCCCACTAATGAGACGATAATTGTATTTACCAGGTAGTTTTATTCCTTCCTGTTTGTACACTATAAAACTTCATTTTATTTAAATAAACAATTCTTATCAAAATAAAGTTGCATGTTATTATGTTTACTGCAATTTATTATTTCTCTACCGTATACGACGAGTGTTAATTATAATTATAAATATTGGGGGTTGTGAATCTATGACCCCTTATCGCGGTTGAGTAATTTTGCAAGGAATTCTATAAAGACTTTATACAAGTCCTTGAATTTTGATATGATAACAATGTGCCATTTTCGCACCTTTCCTGCCAGAGGACAGGGTATCGTTTGTGCCTTAATTGATTATATGTCTCTGATATTGTCTAGTTGAAATGGAAGTCTTTATAAAAACAACAGCAATAATTATTATTATTATTATAGATGCTCGCCTTTAGGTCTCAAAACAGACAGTTGAATTGTGTTCTTTGCTCTATATAGAATAAGGTCTAGGATTTTCATGGTAAAAAAAGAATTCCATATAGATTTTTTTCATAGCAGGAATGTAAACCCACATTGAATGCATAATAACTGGCAGGTTGACCACGTTGTTTTTTTAAAAAAAGGGTGCAGTGACACCCTGAGATTTTTTGAAAAAAGAAATCCTCAAATGCTCGTTAATACATGCATATGTTGAAATCCTATAAAAGTCACCTTTTTAACACCATGATGTCTTATTGCAGTATATGCTATACCAGCTTCGAACCTTCGACCTCCCGCTTCCGAGGCAGACGCATTAACCACTAGGTCACGGAAGACGGAGAGCATGTTATATATATACAGTAGAACTTCATTGGCTCGAACACGGATGGCTGGAACACCACACATGGATCGAACCACTTATCTGGTCCCGGTCGAAATACTATTTAAATTCTATTATTCTACCTTCGATGGCTAGAACACCGAGTCGAACTAGAAATTAGGTCCAGCCAACATATTTAAATGTATTTGACACTCTTCGTTCGAACTATTTTGTTCAGTCCCGTTGGGTTCGATCCATCGAAGTTCTACTGTATTCATCTTTATATACTTGGAATAAGTTCTATCATTCCGATAAAACTCAAGAAATTAATATATGATTTGCATTGCTGTCGAAGATCTGCCAAATATAATGTTTTTCAACCATTTACAAGAGTTATTCACTTTTTTTCAACACAAGACTTAACATATGCTATGGTAATGTAACTTTACATAATAAGTATATATGCTTTTCAGAAATAGTTTTAAGTGAAAATTAAAGCGTGTCCCTTTAAAGTATTTTAGTTAGCTAATAAATGTGAATAGCTGATATATTACACAGCAGTTTTACAAATCTTTTTGCTTTGATTAACACCGCAATTATCTAAAGCTTTATATTCCTTCTAGTGTTTCATGTTTAATAAAGTAAACACTAAAAAATTAACAAACTATTTGTTACAGATCATGTCATGTTGTACGTTATTGAAACACGCGATATGTTTTAAAACAGATATTTAACAATACAAAGTGCAAAGTCACTCATATCAATATCAAGACTTCCCTAACTGCAGTAAAGCACAAGGTTAATGTGACATACACAGAAACACTTTGCATAACAATACAATGTGCAAAATCATTCATATCAATATCAAGACTTCCTTACCTGCAGTAAAGTACAAGGTTATGTTTGTCTGTACCTGTAAACAAGTCAATTATGTTATTGTAGAGATTTGCATTTTTAGCCAGTTAGCTAGTTAGTCACTTACGGATGTTGTCATAATCATTTGATTAAGTGACTTACGAAAGGTGATTATACAGAAGAACTTCGTTGGCTCGAACATGGATGGCTAGAACACCATATATAGTTCGAACCACTTATCTAGTCCCGAACAAAATCCTATTTCGATGTATATGCATATACATATTTGGTATGATGTTAAACAATGAAACAATGCTTGGTTCGAACCACCCTTAGCTCGAACTATTGTGTCGAGTCCCATCAAAGTTCTACTGTATATTAAACTAATCAATAAACAATCGATTTACCTTTAGGGTGCTCCTCCTATGTTTCTTAAAATCTCTCATTTTTGCCTGCCTGCCTGCCTGCCTGCCTGCCTGCCTCTCTCTCTCTCTCTCTCTCTCTCTCTCTCTCTCTCTCTCTCTCTCTCTCTCACCCTATTCACCTTACCCTATATCTCATGTTCCACATTTCCTGAGCGTTTTTAATATCTTTTCTTTACTTTTTGAATCTGTATTTGTATCAAGGAGTTTGTGGGAAGCGGAACCCCCCCCCCCCCCCCCACCCACCCCCACCCCCACCCTTAACACACAAGCACGCACGCACATCTCGGGGAAATTTCAAACGTCAGTCAGATGCTGCATTCTAAAATGTTCGTGTGAAAATTGAATTCTCTGATGCTAATCCTTATGGTGATAAATAGTCTTATGTTATTTTGTATTACCATTTTCCTTATACTGATCCACCCCGTGGCAGGTTTGGTGGAAAAAAAGCAAGCTATAGATCTACATAGCTCAAGTTATTTTTGAGAAAATGCCGTGACATATTATACCAACGTTTTCAATGAAACTTGCTTAGATTTGTGTTTATGTACTGCACTAAAGAGGTTATGTACACTCAGCAGGTGTCATTGTACAAAGAATGACAGTTAGTATTACGCATACTATTATAAAACTATGATAATATCTTTTTAACAAATGTAAAAGATATGCACACGAACTGCGCAAATTGAACAGAAAGCGTATCTTTGAAGTATATATTTATGCAGACGTTAATATATTTTTATATATTTCGTTTTAAATCCAAAACACAAAATATCTGAATGTCTCGTACTTATATGATTTTAAATAACTTTTATAACGATTTTGTTGCTGAGTGTTCTTTTACAATTCATTCATTCATTCCAAAATTAAATATTTGTATATATGAGACATGAGCATCCCATTATCCTGTCTGTCTGTCTGTCTGTCTGTCTGTCTGTCTGTCTGTCTGTCTGTCTGTCTGTCTGTCTGTCTGTCTGTCTGTCTATCTGTCTGTCTGTCTGTCTGTCTGTCTGTCTGTCTGTCTGTCTGTCTGTCTGTCTGTCTGTCTGTCTGTCTGTCTGTCTGTCTGTCTGTCTGTCTGTCTGTCTGTCTGTCTGTCTGTCTGTCTGTCTGTCTGTCTGTCTGTCTGTCTGTCTGTCTGTATGTCTGTCTGTCTGTCTGTCTGTCTGTCTGTCTGTCTGTCTGTCTCTCACACACACACACACACACACACACACACACACACACACACACACACACTCTCTCTCTCTCTCTCTCTCTCTCTCTCTCTCTCTCTCTCTCTCTCTCTATCTCTCTCTCTCTCTCAATCTCTCTCTCAATCTCTCTCTCTCTAAAATTATTAAAAATAAATAAATAATGTTAACTTTTTAATGATTGCATATGTAGTTATTATAAAACTACTGTAGGGGAAAGATCAAATTTAACATTGTCCAGACTAAATACATTCCATCAGGAATCCAGTCCTTCACCCTGAAGTAAAAGCGGCCCGACCGTGAGTGGTGACTCATTTTAACATAGAAAAACACATGTTAAATTTTCAATGTGTCGCATAAGTGTCTTTATATTAAATTATTAAATTTATTTCCTCAAATATGATGAAAAATGCAAAATTCACTCGACCATACCCTCTTTAATGATGCTTTATTCACAGAATGGCGGTTATTTAAATAACAAAACATAAACAGTATCAAAAGTTAAATACTAATTACAATCAATATTACGAAAGTTGAAAAGAACATAATGATTTTATTTTTTTGAAAAAGCAGGACCATTTTTGGCCATTCGTGAACCTTATCCTTTAGTGTCTTCAACTCCATCAACATTACATTACTTCAAAATAGAAAATACTAGCTCACCGCATCTTCTTGTCTACTCACGGACAAATGGAGTATAATAACGACCAAGAAAATTTACGGTTTAATACATTAGTTACTTACTATGTACTGTGTATGTTACATTCATTGACAAAATACATTAACAATTCGTATTCTTGTACCTAAAATCGATGATTAGTTTCTTATGCTGTTATTTTTACTTTTATCTTTATGTGACTATGTTATTTAACACATTGATGTAAATACTCTATATACGTTGAGGGCCTCGTGGAAGATTTACTTATCCATTGAGTTCTCTTTAAAAAAATGCTTTATTACAATTATACTTTAATTATATATTATTATTTATTATATTACTTTATTATAAGTGCATTACTGACAATTGGTGTTCTTGTTAGGATTTGTCCTAAATGAGGAGAGAAAAAAACTCCTGTTTCTGAGGACATGTTAAATATATCGGGGAGACACTATTTGCTTTTATGTGTCATTCTTGTTAAACTCTGTCCTAAGTAAACAGGGAAACATATGTTTTCATAAATCGGGGACACTATTAGGTTTAACCTGTCGTTCTTGTAAGGATATGTCCCAAGTTAGGAGAAAAAGAAAATATTTTGTTTTTAAAGATATGCTGTAATATATCGGTGACAATATTTGGTTTGATATGTAATTCCTATAAATAAGTATCCAGTTTCTGAGGACATCTTGAAATAAGCTGGGGACACTATTTGGTTTAACGTGTTATTGTTATAATTTGTCCTACGTAAAGAGAAACATGTGATAAATCCGGGACAATCTTTGTGGTCTAATGTGCCATTCTTGTTAGGATTTGTTCTATGTAAATCTCATGTTTGTGAGAACATGTTGTAATACAACAGGGACACTGTTAGGTGTAAAGTGTTTTTTTTTGTTAGGATTTGTCTTCTTGTTAGAATTATCTCTCTAATGTAATAAGGACATGTGCCCAAAGTAAGTCTCTCACATGACAAAGAGAGACCATAGAATACACTTGAGGGTGGGGATACAGTTAAAACTAGTCAGTTTGAACACTCATATTTCGAAATTCCTGTTTATTTGAAGTTGATGCTTGATCCCGTTTTCTTTCTTCTATTCCTATATAAATGATCTCCGGAAATATTATGTTCCATCAATTCGAATTAATAACCATTTCGATTCATTTCCCCGGTCCCAGCAGTGCAACTTACATGGATTCGGCACTCGTTATATCGAATTATTATGAAGATGAAAGGCTTCGTGAAATTATACGTGTAATTTTTAACTACATTTGTCTGCATTGATGGATAAGTATTTGTGGAGTGCGTGGTCCGGTGTTGGAGCATCGGACTCGGGAAATTCGATCTTCCGCCACAGCTATGTTGTGATGTGTTTTTGAGCAAGACACTTTATCCGTATATATGCTAAGTACTGGTTCTACCCAGGCAGACGTCTAACATGATTTGTCTACATTGTTATAACTTTTTTTTTTTTTTTTTTAAATTTCAATCACTGAAAAGTGATCCATTTAATCACCCCGTAATAGGTCTGTGAGGGTCGGGGTGGGCCATCCCTCAACAAACCGTACAAATATATATATCAGTCAAGTTGTAACATACATTCATATATATACACTGAAAGGAAAAAGAAAGCATACATTTTGGTTTTTGAAATTATTTCATTATTGACTAAGTTTATTCATGTGATGAAAAAAAACAACTGATTTTTTCTTATTGTTTTGCTTTGAAATGAATTAGATGTTTGTTTTTTGATTCAACAAATATACAAAATTTATATGTAATACATTTTTTGTTCCTTGACCTGTCGACGTTTATAGGTATGTATACTTTCTTTTTCCTTTCACCGAATACACATATATACATTAATCTTAAAGGGACACACCATTCTAAACAAATTATAGATTGTAGCTCGAGCTAAAACAAAAATCAAACAGAAATAAAATATAGTTTGACACAGCAGATGATAGCATAAGAAAATTATGTTGTCTAATGACGGCTGGCTTGGTGTAGGACCTTAATAAATATTAAATATGTATTTTGGTGTATCCTTTTTTATAGAAAAGATAAAATGGCAATAATTACATGAATTTTATTATATTGGGGTTGTTTTTGTGTGTTTATATTTATTAGAGGTATCTATAATTGGAATGGTTTATAAACACAATTTTTTGTGTGTTAATTGATGGTGTTTATTGAAAGCCAAGGAGAGGACTTTAAAAAAAATATCAAAAATAATAACTTATTTCACAATCGATGTAAATAGAATAATTTCAAACTAAGTTAATTGTGTTGTCGAATTGTTATTATGCAAACACATGCGATAAAGAAATTTGAATAAACGAATCATGTAATAGTTAAATGTAAAAGCTAGAACGTTTTGAGTGAATCATTTCAGCCGTCTGATATGAACATAAAGTTAAACTTTTCAGGCATGAATAAGGATTCACAATGTCTTAAAACACGCAAACGTCTCGTGTTCCAAACGCACCTGGCTAATCGTTTCATCTGAGCTTTTATAAAGTATAATTATCCGCATAATAGTTCTAGTATCTATTTACAGCGTGACAGTGCAACGTTAATAGTTTTGTTTCCGTTTTTCTTATTATTTAAAAATGATAAAAAAAATAAAAATAGTTCGGTTTATTTATTATTATAACACGCATACACGCAAATATGTATACCATCTCACGCATAGGGAATATTTCAAATAAGCTTTAAGCACTACGTACAAAAACCTAAGAAATCGTAGATGATTGCGCCCAGAAATAAATGGTACTAATGAAGACAAAAGTGTTTACGTACATGTCAATGCAAACATTGTTTATTTCATGAATTGATATACATGATGAACGAGTAAAACATTATAGGCATACAGACGCGTTTACTTTCAATGATTTAAAATTCCTTTTTCCTTTTTTTTAATTCCTTATATGTCGTAATATTTTGATGGTCTCATATAATTCAAAATAAGGAGTTTCGACTGTATATAAGTCTATCGTCTGTATGAAATAATCGGTCATTAATTCTTATACATAAATGAAACATTTTACTTAACCCTTGGACCAATTATTCAATTGTTTAATGTGTAAAATATACAACATATAACATAATTATACATTGTTCATAAAAAAAATATGTAAATAATAAATAAATCGATTCGTCATAAAACCTGTATGAAATATTTCACCATTTTTCTTAGATACAATTTCGAGTCTCACTTTTTTGGGGCAGACACGTTATAATAACCCTGTTTTGTGTGATAGAAAGTGACTTTGAATCATAACCAAAAATTAATCAATTAATCATTTAATCATCTTTATCTTTCTAGAAAAAAGAATGTAGAATTCTACTGTAAACCATCTGATCTTAGAGTTTTATTAGTTTCCATATCCTTAAGATCTTTTCATATCCTTAAGAACGGTTAAACATTCTGGTTTGTTTTGTTAGCCGACCTTCCAAAAGGTTGATTTCTTGATCAGTTTGTTTAAATGCATTGTTATAAACAAAACAGTATTTTCATTTTGCATACCGTACAGCGTACTACACCTGTGGGGATTTACCTCTTTTCTCATACAAGTAGTTCGTATTTACCTGAGAATCGTTGTAAACAAAAACAGATATCTAATTATAGATTTTGCGGTTTTATTAATAAACAAGCAAAACAAGTATGCAATGGAAGTGGATATATATATATATATATAGGATGCGTTGCTCAAGGGAACGTTTGAATGACGTCATAATTTAGTGCGCGTTCAATTGCTATAGATTGTGGGACAGGCATAAAATTCCCTGCTTTTCCATGGGTGGTTTATAGATCCGATTTGGGAGATATGAGGTTCTGAAATAGACTATTGACTGATTAACAATCATTGTTCGATGAAAATCGAGGTATTTTTTACAAGAAAGAGCGTGTTCGCAGTCTGTTTAATTCCGTGGCCAATATGGATTCGTACCGAGCTCGAAAACCCATATTTTCCATATTGGCCTCGGTGTTGATCCCGAGGCCACAATACCATTGCGTTTACCATATACTTACATTATAACGTTTGACTAAATTTTCACTATTTCTACCATTCGCGGACCAAAATTTCCTACATCATATTGAAGTACTATCCTAGACTCAAATTAAAATGTCCACAAAACGGGGTCAAAAGTATCACTTTTTACCACTTTTTGTCCCCTGAATTTGGGAACTCCAACTTTCAGCATGAAAAAAAAAATAAATTTCACCAATTTTACTTTCCAAACAGTTTCCTTAATAAAATGAATTTAGTCAATCACAGAAACATAATTTTAATTTTTTATTAACACAAACATAATAAATTTATATTTTATTGTAGTCATTTGCCAGCTTGACAATTTCATCCAACCAGAAATAAGCTTACTATACAAATATATGCCATGAATATCCGCATTCTTTTTTCAGCCAATCAGAGAGCTCCTCTCAATGATGGTTGCTTACCTTTTACATACTTTGTTCATCTGCCTTGTTTTAACTACACGCATCACATTCATCAGTTGTGAACACAAGGTAGCTCTTCCGGAATCAGAGCTAGTGAAGTCATCTGGGGAAACACATTGATAAATTCCTTGAAGCGCCGGAATTTATACTATAAGGTAAACGTTGCTGTATCTTAAATGATTAAATTTTTGTTTCTCTTTCATTTATATGTCGAACACAATTTTTAATTATAACAATTTTGACTAGATTTTTCTCATAGATAAACATTGCGTATCGAAGTGAAATACAATTTATAAATTTTCATTTATGTATATGACATTGTTATTTTTTTTAAAGCAAAAGTAGAAAACTTCTGACAATATAGCTTTTAATAAAACAAATTAAAATTAAATCAAATCAAAGTAAATACATAAGTTTGCTACAAAACTAACCACGTTGAAACTATAATATGTATTACAGTTAGTTTCGTTTTCATAAGTAGATATGTTTTGACCTCGGTATGTAGTATAGCATCATTTCGTCTGTACAACATTTGCTTTAAACCTTTAATCAAAATAAAGAATAACTGATTAAAGCTCTCAACACCCTAACCGCCTCCCAAACACACAAATCAAAAATGTTTGTTGTCAGGGCATAGCGAATCTAAGGATTATCAACCCTGTCGGTTTACAACTTCGGGAGCACATCCATCAGATTTTGTCTAAAAATTCACATTTTTGTCGGTTACAATTTAACATGTTTTCAAACTACAAGTACTTTTTGTCTTTTCTCAACTGATGGTATTCAAATCTTAAAGTAACAGTTCTGGCAGTTAAACATTATTTCAAACTTTACATTAAGCAAGTACTTTTTCGAAAACGTATTTTCTCAACTGAAGATGTTTTAACAGTAATATAATATCTAGTAGTGATGTGATGTCAAACAACAAGGAAAACGATGCAGTGGTATCTATATATATATTTAAAAAAACAACATATTCTATGAAGTAAATCACATTTAGAATTATGAAATTAAAGAGCTTCCCCAATTTTTTGTGGCCTTTATAAACATGGAACACAACTCTCATACAACTATTTATTTTGTACTGTTCTGCATATAGAGAAATGCACTTCTGGAACACTGGATATATTACCAGTAATTCTAAAAATGCCTTGTTTCAAAAGATAGTCCTTTGTTGGTCTGGTCCAATTAGGCAGAAAAGAAATGAAATTGCCCAGGTTGCTTTTTCACAATTGCGATGGTTTGATGGCACTTCTTTATTTTTGACAATTCTGCCCATTTGTTTTAGTGTATCACTATGCATCTTTAAACTGTTATAGCTACATCAAACAGTACCAAATGTTATCCACACTAGGTAGAAATCGCGATAATTTCCCAATGTTATTTGCAAAAAGAAATGTGACAATCTTGTGCAATTTCAACAAAATTAATGCCAAGCCGCTTTACCTAGCACTATTTTTTTGGCTTAAGAATCTTGCTACCGTCATGTAAGGGAGGTATAATGTCATTTTTAAGTGAGATTTCGGTGTTCTTTTCCCCTGTTATAGTCACCCAAAATATTCTAAAACGTATTGTATACGTAGTGTAACATGACTCACAACAAGGAAGTGCAGTTGATACACACAGTGTTTGATGGTAAGATTGAGACTGACCAATCAAGACACATCTTGAGTGATTATTTTCTCTGTTTTTACAGGTGCCATAATCATTTTTTAAAGCTCGTGTGCCGTACAAAAATTATGAAACAATGTTTGTTTTAGCTTAATTGGAGTCCAATAGCTATGAAAGTTTGCGGGAGTGCAAAAGGGTAATTCTTCAAAATGATGGCGTGTTATGTCAATGTTGCAATATATCACAAATAAATATGTCCCCGCTTTTTTAAAAATACAACTATATTTCCGGTATAAAAACCACATTTCACTCTACGGTTTAAATATACATGGACCATTTTATGTAAATACTACAAGTACACGTATAATTCACTTAACTATGTGAAACTTGCCATAACCAAAAACTACTTTATATATTTCTTCTATTTCTTTAGATTTGAGTCATAGCTTTCGCGTGCAAAATTGAATATATGCTGTAATCTATAGACGGGTGATAAAACGGGCGTACGCTTTGCTTCATACGAGGAATGCAATGTTATGAATGTCTAACGCTATTTATCTTCCGTGTTGTTAAAAAAAATTAAATATGACTGTGTGTTCTTTAGGATTGAATGACGGTCCATAATATAAGTTATGAACACGAGTTTATGAAGACAATCAAAGGAACACTTATCATATATAATAATCAAATAAATATTTCTTTTTTTTTTTGTAAATGTCACAAAGGCAACGTATTCTGGCAGCTGCGTTTCCGGTTTTATTCGGTGACTGTTTTGAATGGGGTTTTACACCATTTTCAAAACTTGTCAGGTTATATATGGTATATCCAGTTTCATTGGTGAAGGCAGACCACAGAATGAATCTGAGTCGAATAACCGTCCTACCGCAAGTAACTGGCAAACTTTTTCACATGTTTATGTTTTTTGAGCGAGCGGGACTCGAACCATAGCGGTGAAAGGTAAGTGATCTTGAGACGGCACCTTAGACCACTCGGCCCTGGAGGACACTTGTTTACGGTGAAACATGATCACATCGTGATATCAAAAATTAATTACCGGTTTCCTACGATGGCAGTTACGAAATGCGGGTAATTATAACACTGTCTCCGTTTTCGTATATGTTCGTACATAACGTTCAGTCAGGCGCACTAAACCGTACAAATTCACAAAAATTCAAACAAATATATCGCATCATTATAAATTTTACAAGATCTTAACGGACACAGGCAATGTTGAATATAAAAATATATATTTAACTTTTTATAAAGCGCTTATATTGAAGCATGGATACAAAAGTTGACGTCAATGACGTGTTTTGCATTTTAGGACACTGCCACGACAACACGACACAATGACACACACAGACGCCAAACCGAAAACACAACAGCACGACACATAAATGTAAAACTCAGTCACAATAATACACACCGTACAATACAATAGATACCATTTGAAATCTAATCAATATGTAAACACCGGGCAACTCTAAGTTTTGTGATCTATTTGCTATATTATATCCATCAGTTAATATGAAAAAATCAAACTAACACAATGCAAAAGAATCGTTTAAATTGATTGAATTAACTGAATATTTAGCATCATTTTTATACCATCGAGGACTAACAGACGAACAGTTAACCTAACCGCTGTTTCCTGGGATCATGAAAGTTTAATCAGTAACAATCGTTTAAAATGATTACATATTGTTTTAGATGTGTAACACGAAAGCTTTGAAGTGTTAAAATCAATTTGCATTGACCTTCTTATAATCAGTATGGCATTGGATTACTTTCTTCTACCCAGTATGGAATTGGATTACTTTCTTATACCCAGTCTGGTAGTGTATATACCTTCTTAAACCCAGTACGGTATTGTGTATACCTTCTTATACCCGGTGTTGTATTGTATATACCTTCTTATACCTAGTATGGTAGTGTATATACCTTCTTATATCCAGTATGGTATTGTATATACCTTCTTATAGTAGTACTCGGTATTGTACTGTATATACCATATTATACCCAGTATGGTATTGTATATACATTCTTCTTATATCCGGTATTGTTTTGTATATACCTTCTTATACCCAATATGGTATTGAATTATACAATAGTATTTATATACCTTCTTATACCCATTTTGGTAGTGTAAATACATTTTTATAACCGGTTTAGTTAGTGTTTATACCTTATTATACACATTATTTTATTGTATATACATTCTTATACCCAGTATGGTAGTGTATATATCTTCTTATACACAGTATTGTATATACCTTCTTATACCGAGTATGGTATTGTATATACCTTCTAATACCGAGTATGGTTGTGTATATACCTTTTTATACCCTGTATTGTATTGTATATACCTTCTTATACAAGGTATGGTATTGTATATACCTTCTTCTACACAGTATTGTATATACCTTCTTATACCGAGTATGGTATTGTAAATACATTCTTATACTCAGTATGGTATTGTATATACATTCTTATACCCATACCGATTTTGTTATTGTATATACCTTCTTATACCCAGTATTGTATATCTCTTCTTATACCCAGTATTGTATATACCTTCTTATACAAGGTATGGTATTGTATATACCTTCTTCTACACAGTATTGTATATACCTTCTTATACCGAGTATGGTAGTGTAAATACATTCTTATACTCAGTATGGTATTGTATATACATTCTTATACCCATACCGATTTTGTTATTGTATATACCTTCTTATACCCAGTATTGTATATCTCTTCTTATACCCAGTATTGTATATACCTTCTTATACAAGGTATGGTATTGTATATACCTTCTTCTACACAGTATTGTATATACCATCTTATACCCAGTGTTGTATTGTAGATACCTTCTTATACCCAGTATTGTATATACCCTATTGTACCCAGTATGATATTGTATATACAGTTTATACCCAGTATGGTATTGTATATAGCCTCTTATACCCAGTATTGTATAGATTATTCCTTCTTATAACCAGTATGGTATTGTATATTCCTTCTTATACCCAGTATGGTATTGTATATTCCTTCTTAAAACCAATATTGTATATTCCTTCCTTTACCCAGTATGGTATTGTATATACCTTCCTATACCCAGTAATGTATATTTTTTCTTATACCCAGTATACTATTTTATATTCCTTCTTACACCCAGTGTGGTATTGTATATACATTCTTATACCCAGTATTACATATACCATTTTATACCAAATATGGTATTGAATATACCATATTATACCCAGTATGGTAGTGTATATACCATCTTATACCAAGTATGGTAGTGTAAATACCATCTTATACCAAGTACGATATTGAATATACATTCTTATAGCAAGTATGGTATAGTATATACAATTTTATTCCTAGTATGCTATTGAATATACCTTCTTATATCCAGTACGGTATTGTATATCAATTCTTATACCCAGTAAGGTGTTGTATATAATTTATTATACCAGGTATGGTATTGTATATACTATCTTATACCCAGTATAAGATAGTATATACAATCTTATTCACAGTATGGTTTTGTATATACATTAGTATGCCCAGTACGATATTGCATATACCTTTTTATACCCAGTACGGTATTGCATATACCATCTTATACCCAGTACGGTATTGCATATATTTTCTTATACCCAGTCACGTATTGTATATACTATTTTATACCCAGTACGGTATTGTATATACCATCTTATACCCAGTACCGTATTGTATACACCTTCTTATACCCAGTAATGTATTCTATATACTATCTTACTTCTTATACGCAGTGCGGTATTGTATTTATCTTCTTATACCCAGTACGGTATGGTATATACATTTTTGTACCAATACGGTATTGCATATAACTTTTTATACCCGGTATGGTATTGTATATACATTTTTATACCCAGTACGGTATTGTATATACCTTTTTATACCCTGAATGGTATTGAATATACCTTCTTATACCCAGTACAGAACTGTATATACCTTTTAATACACGTATGGTATTGTATATACCTTCTAATACCCTATACGGTATTGTATATACATTCTAATACCCAGTATGGTAATGTATATACTTTTTTATATCCGGTATGGTATTGTGTATACGTTTTCATATCCAGCACGGCAGTGTATATACCTACTTATACCGAGTACGGTATTGTATATACCTTTTTATACCCAGCACGGTATTGTATATACTTTCTTATACCCAGTACGGTATAGTATATACATTCTTATACCCAGTATTGTATTGTATATACCTTTTTATACCCAGTACGGTATTGGATAAACCTTCTTATATCCAGTATGGTATTGTATATACCTTCTTATACCAAGTACGATATTGTATATACATTCTTATACCCAGTATGGTATTGTTTATACCTTTTTATACCCAGTACGGTATTGTATATACCTTCTTATGCCCAGTTCGATATTGTATATACCTTCTTATGCTCAGTATGGTATTGTATATACCTTCTTATACCCAGTACGGTATTGTATATACCTTCTTATGCTAAATATGGTATTGTATATACCTTCTTATACCCAGTGCGGTATTGCATATACCTTCTTACTTCTTATACCCAGTACGGTATTGTATATACCTTCGTATACTCAGTTCGGTATTGTATATATCTTCTTATGCCCAGTACGGTATTGTATATACCTTCTTATATTCAGTATGATTTTTTATATACCTTTTGATACAGGTATGGTATTGTTTATACCATCATATACGCAGTATTGTATTGTGTATACATTCTTATATCCTGTACGGTATTGTATATACCTTCGTACACCCAGTACGGTATTGAATATACTTTCCTGTACCCAGTACAGTAGTGTATATACCATTTTTTACCTAGTAGGGTATTGTACATACCTACTTACACCCAGTATGGTATTGTATATATTTTCTTATGCCCAGTTCGGTATTGTATATATCTTCTTATACCCAGTATGGTTTTTGATATACCTTTTGATACAGATATTGTATTGTTGGTACCATCTTATACGCAGTATGGTATTGTGTATATATTCTTATTCCCAGTATTGTTTTGTATATACCTTCTTATACTCGGTATGGCATTAGATATACCTTCGTATACCCAGTATGGTACTCTATATACCTTTTTATACCCGGTATGGTGTTGCATATACCTTCTTATACCCAGTATAGTATTGAATATACCTACTCAGTATGGAACTGTATATACCTTTTTATACCCGGTATTGTATTGTTAATTCTTTCTTATACTCAGTATGGTATTATATATACTTTATTATACACGATATGATATTGAATATACCTTCTTATTCTCGGTATGGTATTGTATATACCTTCTGATACCAAGTATGGTATTATTTATACATTCTGATACCCGGAATTGTATATTCCTTTTTATATCCAGTATGGTATACACCTTTTTATACCCTGTATGATGTTGTATAGACCTTCTTATACTCAGTAAGGAATTGCATATTCTGTACCACCTTATATCCAGTATGGTATTCTATATACCTTCTTATACCAGTAGGATATTGTATATACCTTCTTATACCCAGTTTGGTATTGTATATACCTTTTTATACCTAGTACTGTATATTCCTACTTATACCCAGTATTGCATTGTACATACCGTCTTATACTTAGTATTGTATATTCCTTCTTATACCCAGTATTGTATATTCCTTCTTATTACTAGGATGGTATTCTATATATCTTCTTATACCCAGTATTGCATATTCCTTCTTTTAACCAATATTGTTGTGTATATACCTTCTTATACCAAGTATTGGATTTTTTTTCTTAAACCCAGTATGGTATTTTATATACATTCTGATACCCGGTATGGTATTGTATATACATTTGTATGTTCTTATACCCAGTATTGTATATTTTGTTTTATACCCAGTATTGCATATACCTTCTTGTACCCAGTATTGTATATTCCTTCTCATACCCAGTATGGTATTGTATATACCTTCTTAAACCCAGTATGATATTGCATATACCTTTTTATACCCAGTATTGTATATTCCTTCTGATACCCAGTATTGAATTTACTTTCTTATACCCAGTATTGTATATTCCTTTTTAAACCCATTATGGTATTGTATATACCTTCTTAAACCCATTATGGTTTTGTATATACATTGTTATACCCAGTAGTGTATATTTATTCTCATACCCAGTATGGTATTTGATTACGATTGAAAATCAGTGGATCATCTACATTAGTTTTAAGGTAAAACAAGCTTCTCGTCCATAAAGATGTCTACAAAAGTTCTCAAATCATGGGTTTACTAGGTCTATGTCATTATCTAAAGTACATTATATAGTTATATGCCATCTCTTATTTGTATATTAAGTTTCCAACGATCCGATATATTATATTCATTTATAATATAAAGAATATAAAATATGGTTAATTTTAACGGGTGTATATATTCTTCGATCTAAACCTACGTGTATAAAGTGTTTACCGAACACAATTTCTAACCGGTCAACTGGCTTTTGTCACATTGGGAATAAACCAACAAACACATCTTGTCAATATCAAAACATCTTTTAATACATTCAATTTGTGATGTTATCAGAAAATGTCAATGCAAATAGTAGTTTAATCGTAATAATTGATTATTTAAAGTCACCCTTATAACAATAAGTCAGAAAATTTATATCAGCGTTGTTAATTTATTTCAATTCCCAGTATGACCCCCTACCTGCAGCAACAACAGCACGACATCAAGCCACCATGGACACAATGTGTCGCTGAAGATACTGCTGTGGAATATTGGCCCATGTCTGAATCACGTCAAGCTCAAGTTGACTAACATTATGTTGTTGATGTAGCTGTTGTTGCCACAGGGCAGAGTCTTACAAGGCATTGGAGAATATGCAAGTAGCTGTGTGATGTGACTGCCATAACACATGGTGTTTTTAATCTTTTACTTTTAGAAGAGAAGCTATGGCTGTAACCGCGTCTCAATCTACAATGGACATCTACCATTACACTGACCAGACAGGGAAAGATGCTATTTTACAGTCGGGCGTTATCATAAAGTCGGAGATAAATAAACAGGACGCAATATTGGGAAATGGCGTTTACCTGACAGGAATGGATCCTTTTACTAACAAACGCGATGACATTATGGAAAACAACTGGTGCAATACTTCAGAAGTAGCATATAATAAAACCAAATATGTTTTCAAGATAACGATTGCTTCAGCCATTATACAACAAAGTAACATCCGAGACATTAAGGTGTTACCCTGTGAGAGCCTGGAGCTCAAACTCGTCGAATGGGAATTGTTTGACTGGACATCAGATAAACCGCTTTGTATCATGACTAAGCCTGTCGTTAAAACCAGTGCTTAAAATGACTGTCAAATTCGTCAATCTAAACGCAAGCTAAGGTGGTCAGGCAGCGTATTTTTAACCATTTATCGGGACCTTTCGTTAGTGTGCGTTGACATACACGAATACATTATGGATACTTGTATGTGTGAGCATGTGCAGTGATATCACCACGATTTCAAATTAAACAGATGGAAATATATAACATTAGCAGAACTTGTAAATTGAATACATAAAGTTACTCACAAAATAATATACCAAATGTTGTATAAAACAAAAATTAAAGATAGTGTTCATTTTAGATTTAGTGTTGAGTTTAATTTACTATTAATAAGCCTTATAACCCTGTTTCAGTAATGGCGATTGATTTCAACCTAAGATATGTGGAGGGCATTGAGATACTCCAAACTTGACGGAAACCTGCACACGAAGACTGCACTACGCTGACGACTGCAGTTCATTTGAAATTAATATATAATATAAACAAGGAAACTATGCAAAAATGAAATTTAACAAACTTTCATAGCTCTACAATATACTATATATATGCTTAGTACTGGTTCTACCCGGGAAGATTTCGAGCGTGATTTGTCTTAAGTTGTAATTATTATCATTTGTATCATAGTCAATGTTAAATAATTACGTTTAAACTTATTGTTCCTATATTTTGGAACAGCCCCCTCTCTATCGTTATCTCTCTCTCTCTCTCTCTCTCTCTCTCTCTCTCTCTCTCTCTCTCTCTCTGTATGACACGAGCTTCCCATTACCTCTATCTCTCTCTCCTTTTCTTTGTATATTAAATCGACATGAATGGGAATACGGACTTATGCTACTTTTATCGACTATTGGCGGATGAGAAACTCATTTCACTGTAGCCATTGCTAAAATCATATTAAAAATTAACTGTTTTTTTTTTCATTTTCTTTTTAGTTTTATATCATTAAATGTATGAACTGGGTCCATATTTACTAAGTCAAAAACTCATTTAAAACAATACTTATGGATTATTAAACATATATTTCCATTGAATGGTTTTATTAGCATTAACAACTTCTGAAGTTTGTATGTTCTTTGTTTACACCAAATGCATTCTTTAATTAACTCTTTCGACTACTACTACTACTACTACTACTACTAGTACTACTAGTACTATTACTATTGCTGCTAACTACTACTACTACAGCTACTACTACCACTATTATAACTACTATATTTTCTAAAACTACTATAACTACTACTACTTCTACTACTACTATTTATACTACTACTTCTACAACTACTACTACTACCACTACTATTAATAACACTATGACTACTACTACTACTACTGATACTACTACTACTACTACTACTACTACTTCTACCACTACTACTTCTACTACTACTATTACTATTACTACCTCTACTACTACAACTACTACTACTACTACCATTACTATTACTACTGCTGCTAACTACTACTACTACGATAACTACTACTGCTGCTAAATACTACTACTACTGCTACTAGTACTACTACTACTGCTGCTAACTACTACTACTACTACTACTACTACTACTACTACTAGTACTACTACTACTGATGCTAACTACTACTACTACAACTACTATTAACACTATCATAACTATTATATTTACTACTTCTATTACTACTACTACTACTACTACTACTACTACTACTACTACTACTACTACTACTACTATAACTACTATATCTACTGCTACTACTACTACTACTACTACTAGTGCTACTACTACTACTATTATTAATTTTGCTGCTACTGCTGCTGTAGTACTACTACTAATACAACTAATGTAATGTGTACTGAGTTAACATGCATGACCGGTAATGCATATAAACACTCAACTACTGAAACGATAGCTGAACCTATATAATATTTTCATGGGCTGCCTGCCGGTTGGTTAGTTACCAATGCTTTTTAGACGATTAATCACTAAAACCATTGTCAAACAATATGCAAATTGTATATTATATATAAAATGTTGATCAACTACTTATGTTCAACTGATGACAACTTCGTCACCAACTACTTTTCACCCTTACTATAACGCTAAGCTTTATAGAGAACACAGACAAAAGTTTGTGGTGAAACAAATTCATTCCGTCTATTCACGATAGAAAAGCGACAACTTGAAAACTACTTGCTATCCTCTCTAGCTAGCGTAAATGGAAACCCTCTGTATGATTTTTTTTTTTCTGTTTGAATACTATTTTATGTATGAAGCGCGTCCTAAAATACACATTCTAAAAGAAGGACAAATAAGTGCGCTTGATACATAATCTACTTCAAGCCAGAACATGACAGTGAACCTTCAGTAAACACATTATGGATTAGGAAATTGCTCCTTGAAACATGTTGGCATACAAGGCCCTTTTAGTCTTGTAATAAGCCGACCATACTGTACCACTTTATTTACGACTAAGCCTTTTAGCCCCTAAATGAGCGATTTGAAAAGGTCTGATTCCGGAACTGCTGACTCAGTCTTTCTGATACTGGACTTACTTTGTCACGTTATACCGAACCTCCTCTAGCTTTCTGTGTATGCCGTCTATGTGAAGTCCCACCATCGATTTGTGTTCTTTATTCTATAGTAAATAATAAAAGTTTGAAGGCTTGTCATTCATAGAGAGACCCAAATGAAAGAAGTGAAACTTACATTTTACTGTTTGTCAACATCTGCACTATCAAAATATGATGAGAAAAGAAGGGGGTCATATAAGAGATTTTTTTTTCTGCTCAGTGTGTACACTGTTGACAAAGTGAAAATAGAATTCCGAAATCATGTATTCATACCCCCAATTTCCAAGCATCATTTTTTTTTTTCTAAATTCACAATTCAAACTTGACAAAGCTATCAAAATGTTCAAAATACATCGATAATGCCATTTAAATAAAAAAAGAGCATTAAAATATGGAAAATGCATTTTTAAGGAAGAAGGAACGAGGACTATTTATAACCGCCATTATGCGACTACCCCACGGAAGCACTTCCTTTTTCCAATGGTGGTTCTATGCCTATAAGGAAACTTTTTTTTTTTAAATTTCATAAATACCCTTTTTTTACTTAGTACTAGCAATATGAAGTAATACTGCCAAGTTGCAGGCATCAAAGACTGAAACGTTTGTCAGAATACCACTTTTAACATGATCATTATATACAGGCGCGAGATGTTGACCGACATGCAATTTTGATGTGTTTGACTAATTTTTTTACTTATTTCTATTAATTTTTTTACACCAAAATAGTCTCATGACACATTGATGACATTATCTTACCAAAATACCTTATTCAATACAATGTATATGCTCCATAATTGCACATTTCAACCATCGTGAAAGTATTTCAACCATCCAAAACAAAAAATCCTCAAATGTTGTGACTTTTCATGAAATGTTAATGTAAATATGCACATATATGCTTTATCTGAGGCATGAACTCGCCAAAATGTTTTTTTTTTTTTTTATGGAAATGTCTCCAATTTGCCATTTAAGACTATGAGAGTGTAAAAAAGAGGTTATTTTACCTACAATTAACATTTTGGAAAATCACCCCCATTTCACTCAAGTCTCTGTTATAGGTGTTATCCCACTATTGACTTTTTTCTTTATTCTATAGTAAATAATAAAAGTTCGAAGGCTTGTCATTCATAAAGAGACCCAAATGAAAGAAGTGAAACTTATTTAACTCAACTATTCTATGAACAGATGAGTTTTTAAATCGCCCCTGCATCAGCGGCGGTGTCGGCATCCGTATGTGCGTCCCTGCGGCGTTAAAGTTTTTAAAGTTGTTCATAAGTGTGCCTGACTTGCTGTTATAATATGTATGTCAATGTATTTCATTAATATTTTTGTCAATAATAATAATCATATTGACAAAATCGCCAATGAAATTACTTTAAATACATATTCCAAAACTGTAAACGTCGCTTACAATAGCTTGCTAATGCTGCTCTGACATTCTCCCTGCGTGTCTTTATCACTTCAGTATATTATTTGATAATAATGTCAATACGATTTGATATTGCTTCTCCTTTAATATACCTCTATTTTCTACACGCTTGATGTACCTCGACTGATGTACACGTACTTTATTCTTAATTCCACGATGTGCCCTCTCACAAGGAAGTAGTATACAATATATGATGTCAATTTCAAAGATAAGGTTATTTAGATTATTTTAAATATATATATTTTTAAAAAGCGTACACAACATGTTATTGTAAATAATGAAATAGATTTTTGTGGTAATTTGAACATTGTGTGGAATCGGATAATTTTATGTTGTAACTAAAACAGGTTGTAGCCAAACTTCAACTTAAACTGTCAGTTGTCAAACCGCCACTTGGAGCAATCAGTAGCCAAACTTCCATCTAGATAGTCAGTAGTCAAATTTCCACTTAGAACGGTCAGTAGAAAAAAAGACACTTTGAGCGGTCAGTAGCCAACCTGCCACTTGGAGCGGTCAGTAGTCAAACTTCCATTTAGAACGGTTAGTAGCCAAACTTCAACTTATAACGGCCAGTAGCCAAACTACCACTTGAAATGGTCAGTAGCCAAATTTCTACTTAGAACATCAGTAGCCAAACTGCCATTTGAAGCGGTCAGTAGACAAACTTCCACTTAGAAAGGTCAGTAGCCAAACTTCCATTTAGCACGGCCAGTAATCAAACGGCCTCATTGGACGGTCAGTAACCAAAATGTCACTTGAAACGGTATTTAGCCAATTTTCCACATAAATCAGTCAGTGGCCAAATTACCGATTGGAACGGTCAGTTACCAAACTTAAAATAGGCATGAGACAAACTGCCACATGAAACGGTACATAGCCAAACTACTACTTGGAACTATAATTAACCAAACTGCAACTTAGAACGGTCAGAAACCAAACTACTACTTGAAACTATCAGTGACCAAACTGCCCATAGAACGGTCTGTAGATAAACTTCCACTTACATGTAGAACGGTCAGTAGCAAACTGCCTCTTGGAACATTCAGTTGCCAAATGGCACTTGGGACGGTAAGAACTACTACTACTATTACTACTACTACTAATAATAATAATAGTAGTAGTAGTAGTTCTACTTTTAAAACAACTACTATTACGACTGATGCCTCTGTTTTCACTCATTTTATTATTTCTATTTTTATGACGACTGATATTACTCCTATTGCTATCAATACTACTTCTTTTACTACAAAAACAACAACAACTACTACTACTATTACTACTACTACTACTACTGATGCTGCTTCTGCTGCTGCTACCACTACTTCTACTACTTTTACTTCTAGTTATTGCTTATACTGCTATTTAACTTGCTCATTGATGCTGATGTTGCTGCTACTATTACTAATATCATTTTTACTGCTTTAATGAAATCAGCAGTACTACTTCAACTACTACTACTACTACTACTACTACTTCTACTACTACTAATGATCTTGCTGATGATTCTACTAATCCACTAACACAACCGCAAAGGGTACCAATTATTTTGCTTATTATAACTATTTTAATTACTACTATTTCTACTACTACTACTACATCTGCTGCTGCTTCTTCAACTCGTTTAAAACCACTTATTAATCGTGACAATGATATCAATAATACTACCACTATTACTGCTGCTTCTATTTCTATCATCCAGGTCTACCATAACTTCTTTAATAATTGTAACAAGAACTATTACTTCTACTATTAATAAAAACTATATTAATTACGACACAAAATATTTATTCATACAAATATATTCAAAACAGTAGTGTTTGCTTAATATCAGAATCAGTAAAAAAAATGTGAAAAATACGTCACTCTCGCCTTGCCTGAAAATCCCGGATCCGCCTTTTACATTTTTGTGTTGACCTTATTCGTTTTAACTACACGCACTATACTAGATGAATATTCTCTGAAGCGTCGTCCTGCAGGAAAATATACTATAAGGTAAACGGTACGTTATTTTAAATGATCTCATTTTTGTTCTTCTTTCTTTTAAAACTCTATCACAATTATCAATGTTAACCCTTTTGATTAGATATTTACTTTTCATAGTTCTGCAACTGATGAATTTCATTTATGTATATGTTAGTTGCTCAAAAACGAAAGTGGAAAACAAAACTGACATTTAAGCTTTTAATAAAACTTATTAAAATTAAACGAAATCAAAGTAAATTCTGGTGTTTAGATCATAACTAACAAAGTTTAAACTATTCTATTTATTACTAGTTACTTTCGTTTTTGTAAGTGCTTGATTGCAGCTAGTTTCGCTTTGTTTTTGCAAGTAAATATGACTAATTGCCGTTAATTTCGTGCTCATAATAAGTTGTGTTTGATTGAGCTCGAAACTATTTTAACTAACTTATTAACATGTATATAACATGAAATTGTTATCCATGTCAGTGTTTGAAGTTAAAGCTAGAATACTTTAAATGGCCCCAAAGACAAGACATGTCACTTACATTACTTTCGCGCTGAAAATCCAAAATTATGAATCATGAAACATAAACATTTTAATCCAGTTTTGAACTCTATAAATGTTTTCCCATAATGCATGCAAATTAAACAAGTAAATGTATATTGTTTGTTATAAAGTTATTTTGAAGAGTTTAGAACAAATACTTCAGTTAGTAGTATTTTTGCTCAATTTAGCTCATTTTTCTCATTTCTTATGAACATTCTGTATATAGTATTATACTTAGATTGTACATGGCTGTGTAATATACTGTAAGTATTAACTGTCTTGTCGAGGTATCATCCTATTTTATCTTTATTTGGTAGTTTTCTACAACAATACTTAAATATGATTCCACATTACACCTTCTTGGTGATAAAAAGATGAAAATATGCAATTAATATTTTATAATCTGCCGGATGCTCAAATACGGCTCTTTGGGTTTCATCATTTGGGGGTCGGGGGGGGGGGGGAGGGTGGGGGGTTCTTAATAGTCCTACAAGCGTAAAGGTCCCTCAATTAATTACAAGAGCTACCTTTAGACTATAATTGGTGAGGGCTTTTACAGTTAAGTCAACATTTTATTAGCATAAACGTACACATGTTCATCGCCATATGTATGGTTATCATGACAGAACTAAATATAACAACAAAGCCATAAACTCAAACACCCACACCACACACTTCACGCACACACAATACTGGTACACTTGTTAAAAATAGATAGTCACGTTTGTTTTAGATTGTGTTAAATTGGAAGATAACGGGTTCGGATAATCATTGTACAATATTCTTTTGTACTTTTTATGTTTACATCTATCATTTTCTCACAGTATGTATTTTACACAGTTACGCTGTTTTGAACATGTATAAACTTGAGGTAGGTAATACAATGTACACTTTATCAAGCTGTTTGTAATCTAACATCACTTGAAAGGATATGTTTAAACTTTGTTAAAATTAAGTGATTGTGTCCATATTCGCACTAAACATATTTTTATATTAAGGGTACATAGCTATTATATTTTCTTCAATGACTTAAGTTTTTATAATATCTTAAAGAGACAGACAGCAATGTTGAATATAGAATATTAAGTATTTTATCTGAAACACAGTATTGAAGAAACTAAAACCTTTTTTTATAAAATAGTGAAGATACACTTATATTGAAACATAAAATATAATTCTTTAAATAAATTCCTAAAAAATTTATATTCGAAGAAGCGATGAATTAAGTAAAAGTTATCAAACTGATCATATTGCACTTTGAACCATGAAGTTCGAATAATTAAGAGATAACATATACGCATTCATATTGATCATGATAATTTAGAAGGAATGTATACACTGACTCCTACCGATTAAAAGGTTATCTAGTCTGTAATGTTTGTTTCTGTATAACTTAGAATAAGTAAAGAGTCGGTAAAAAGGTGTCAGTTAAATTTAAGTGGATAGATATAACATCGTGTGTCTCTGTCATTACATTTTGGGGAAGTGCGCGTAGATTTAGTAAACAACGCAAATGAAATAACTGAAACAATTGTTGAAGCGACGCTCAACAAACGCAAACATAATACATTGTTCTGTATTTCCCAAAAACGATACATAACAAAATAAATCTAAAAATCATTCTATGTTTGCGTGTTTTGCATGCTGGGACACTGCCACGACAAAACAACACAAACACAACTTAGATTCCTAAATGGATACACGATAACACGCCACATAAATGTAAAACTTAGTCACCATAATACAAACTATACAATACAATAGATAACATTTGTAATATGATCAATATGTAAACATCTGGCTATTCAAAGTTTCGTGAACTAATTATGTGACTATATCCATGAGGAAAAGATAAACAAACACATTGCAATGAAAACGTTTAAAATGATAACGATATATTATTAAGGATATATAATAAAGACGCATTGTAATATTTTAACCATCATTTGTTTGTGCTTTCTTTTACCTAGTATGGTATTGTATTAGCTTCTTATATCGAATATGGTATTGATTTACCTTCTTAAACCAAGTAAGGTTATGGATTACCATATATCCAATATGATATGTACTTTTTATATCGAGTATGGTTTTGGATTACCTTCTTATATCCAGTATGATATTTTATTTTCTAATAGCCAGTATGGTATTGGATTACCTTCTCATATCCAGTATGATATTGTACTTTCTTATATCCAGTATAGTATTGGATTATCTTCTAATATCCAGCATGATATTGTACTTTTTTATATCCAGTATGGTATTGGATTACCTTCTTATATCCAGCATGATATTGTATTTTCTTATATCCAATATGGTATTGGATTACCTTCTCATATCCAGTATGATATTGTACTTTCTTATATCCAGTATTGTATTGGATTACCTTCTTATATCCAGCATGATATTATATTTCTTATATCCAGTATGGTATTTGATTACTTTCTGATATCCAGTATGAAATTGTACCTTCTTATATCCAGTATGATATTGTTCTTTCTTATACCAAGTATGGTATTGGATTACCTTCTCATATCCAGTATGATATTGTATTTTCTTATATCCAGTATGATATTTGATTACTTTCTGATATCCAGTATGATACTGTACATTCTTATATCCAGTATTTTTTTGGATTACCTTCTTATATCCAATATGATATTGTACTTTCTTATATCCAGTATGGTATTTGATTACTTTCTGATATCCAGTATTATATTGTACATTCTTTTATCCAGCATTGTATTGGATTACCTTCTTATAACCAGCATGATATTGTATTTTCTTATATCCAGTATGGTATTTGATTACTTTCTGATATCCAGTATGATACTGTATTTTCTTATACCCAGTATTGTATTGGATTATCTTCGTATATCCAGTATGATATTGTACTTTCTTATATCCAGTATGGTATTGACATACCTTTTTATACCCAGTATGGTATTGGATTACCTTCTGATATCCAGTATGGTATTGACCTACCTTCTTATACCCAGTATGGTATTGGATTACCTTCTGATATCCAGTATGGTATTGACTTACCTTCTTATACCCAGTATGGTATTAGATTACCTTCTGATACCCAGTATGGTATTGACTTACCTTCTTATACCCAGTATGGTATTAGATTACCTTCTGATACCCAGTATGGTATTGACTTACCTTCTTATACCCAGTATGGCATTGGATTACTTTCTGATACCCAGTAAGGTATTGACTTACCTTCTTATACCAAGTATGGTATTGGATTACCTTCTGATATCCAGTATGGTATTGACTTACCTTCTTATACCATGTATGGTATTGGATTACCTACTGATACCCAGTATGGTATTGACTTACCTTCTTATACCCAGTATGGTATTGGATTACCTTCTGATACCCAGTATGGTATTGACTTACTTTCTTATACCCGGTATGGTATTAGATTACCTTCTGATATCCAGAACGATATTGTACTTGCTTATATCCAGTATGGTTTTGTAGCAAATTCAGCAATCCAATTGCAACCAAAAGAAGTCAGCCAGCGTATTCTTGAACCATGTATCGGGACCTTTCGTTAGTATGCGTGAACCTATGAGAATATAGAATGGATAATTGTATGTGTTAGCATGTGTGGTGATATCACCACAACTGCAAATTAAAAGAAGTAAATATTTAACGTTAGCAATACTTGTAAATTAAATACATACATTTTTCCTCACAAAATAATATCAAATGTTTTATAAACAAAAGCTAAAGATAGTGTTCATTTAAGTTAAGCGTTGATTTTAATATACTATCAATAGGCCAAATTTACCTGTTTCAGTACTCTAATAATGGTATTAGTTTTAACCTCAGATATTCGGAGGACATTGAGATACTCCAAAGTTGACGGAAACCTGGGGTACTACTAAAACCCGGCCAGGTTCCGGCCACTTTTTCTGCTGTAGGGAAAAGGGAAATGTGGTGTGTGTATAATAGTGTTTATGGTGTTACAATGCCATAATAACAATATTTATATTTTTCCCTTGGCATATATCTTAAGACAATATATGAAAAAAAAATAATGCCTTAAATAAGGTTTTGAAATTAACCTTTTTACGACGATTTTTACGATTTTTTGCCGTTTTTGACTAATTCCGGCTGTATTCGATCAACGATTTTAAGTATATCCTTTGTAAATAACTATGGTTTAAATCAATTTTTACTAAAATTATGGTATGTTGAATCTATATTATTGAAAATGATAACGAAATCAATAACATATAATAGTTTATTTTTCTTGATTCAAAGGACATATATTTTCTTTATAAATATTGCGATTTTACCGGTGTGGTATGTTTTCTGCACGTTGTAAGAATCAGATAATTTGAACTTGTTTGTTATGATAAGTTTAAATAAAATATTTAAGAAAATTGTTTTACGCTTACGACTGCCGTGCATTTGAAATTAACATTGAATATAGACTAAATGTCATAAGGCAATTTATAGGATCCTCTGTTAAAATGAAATTTAACAAAACTTCGCTACTGTACTCTATAAACATATCGTATATACTTGCTTAGTACTGATTGTACCCAGGAAAACTTGGAGCGTGATTTGTCTAAGTTGTAATGTAGATTTACAGGTGGTTTATTTGCTTTAAGGCTACCAGTCCATGCAACATATTGTATAGATATAGATGTTTAATAATACGGGAGTTTTCATAATTATACGATGTATTACTTCATTTATACACGGTAATACATGCATGATACAGATAAAACATAGCATAGCATAATTATAGCATATATTGTATGTATCGTCCTATTGATGCAAAAAAGGTATCAAGTGCCCTCATATTTCATATACATTTGGTACCTTATTGCTCTAATGTATAGCTTAACTATCAACTCACATATTTTTTTTGTCTTTTCCAAGTTTTCTATTTCTTTGACAATGACTTTTATCACTCCGTAAAAAATGTTTTTTTTTTAAAGTTAACATCTGAATGATGGCGTTTCGTTTATTTAAGATAAACAAAAAATCGTGTATTTTTCTTTTTGTGTTGTTAAACAGGAAGGAAATTGGTTTGAATTATTGATCCTATGTTATGTTGAACGAAAAATATTAACATTGTATGACTCTGTAAAATGTCTGATTTACACTTGTTATGCACAGTAAAGTCCATTTGAGCATACATAAATAGATAATGGCTGTACCATTGTAAATCAATGCAACTTTCATAGCGATAATAATGGTACAAAATACAGTGTAGGCTTTGTCAACATGTTTTTAATCGTGCATTACTTCAAGGATATTTAGTTTCATTGTTTTAGCTTGTTCATATTAAGTCACTGTCTCCATATGGGTACCATTACCATACTTTTAAATGATCGGATTTAGTGTTGATTTGTAATCTTACATCAATTCAAGGATGAGTTTTAACTTATTTTCGTATTAAGTGACTTTGTCCAAAAATAACATATAAGTTTCGTTAGCATAATTTTGATATTATGGGGCAACAAAAAATCTTATTTTCCTAGACGACAGCCTGGTACATGTAACAAAAAGAGTTATATTTGTAATTTTTCAAATAAGAATCTGAAAAACCGTCCTGTCAACTTACAAGATGAGTACAAATTATGTTCCATTGAAGTGTTTAAGTTCATCCAGACTAAACATGACACATTATATACTGAAAGGATTAAGAAACGGCAGGTGAATACCATATCCGCATATTCAAACTTTTGTAAGCGATATTTGCAGTTTTAGATTGTGCATGTAAATGTTTTTCATTAATGAATATAATAATGATAATATTGACATAGTTATTAATGAAATATCTTTAAAAACATATTAAAAAACTGTTAATATCGCTAACATTAGTTTGTTAATTTTGGTCTAAAATACACCAGATGTCTCTTTATCCTTTCAGTATATAATGTGTCATGTTTAGTTTTGATGTCATAAAACACTTGGATTGATAAAATAAGTGTCGAAACGATTTGATATTTTAATCTCTGCGCTTCTCCGTTTATATACTTCGATTTTCTAAACGTTCTTGATATACCTCAATCGATCTGCACGTACTTTATCAGTTGTTTTTTTTTAATTCCACGAAGCGCCCTCTAACAAGGAAGTGTTATAGAGTATGTGTTGTAAATTTCAAATGTGAGGTAATTTAAGTATATTATGTTGAATTATATTTCTTTTAAAAGGTCCCGAATTGTGTCCAACAATCAGTTATAGATATTAAAACCGATTTTCTTGTAAAATGTAACTTTGAGTAGAATCGGATAATTGTTTTGTAATTGTTAAACACGAAGGAGGAAAGGAAAAAATATTGTCAAATAAAATGTATGAAAATCAATGAAATTGAAAATGTAAATATTTGTCATATAAATGTTACATCAATATTTATTTTTAAAATAGATATATAATTCTAATTGTAAATTAAAATTGCTGTATTAGTTCACTTTAGTAATCATGTTCTGACTTGAAATGGCTAACATACAACATGGGCGTAGAGGGGAGTCATTGCCGCACCAATAATTTCAATCATTTCTACATTTTTTAGCTAATTTCAAACCTTTTTACATTTAATTTGTATGCCGCATCAGTAACTTCCAAGTTTTTCTTGTTTTATAATTATCATAAATTGGTAAAATATTTAGGTGCACCCTGTACAAAAAGATATAATCTTTCTATATTATTCATTTGAACAAAGGATGCTAAGAAGGTTTATACAAAACGTTTAAACAAAATCAAAACAGTAAGGTTAGTCTACAGGTATGCGAGATTCATGCATGTGTCCCTCAGATCTCTGCCAGAAAAGTTACAATAATTATTGTACATACTCTGAATGAATTTAGACACAATAAAGGCCCTTTTTCAACTTTTATTAAATTTGTTTAAGTTGTTACACTTAAATTTTACATCAGCTTTAAATCATCCTGAATTATCATACCACACGTACGAATGTTACTAATAAAGTTGCAATCAAACAATTGAACAGCTACAGTAATTTATTTTATTTATTATATATTTTATATATATTAAAAGAACATTGTGTACTATTGCTTGTTTATTCGACAACAAAAACATGAAAATGATCTTCTGGCCTTGTCTTTTATTTAATTATATTGACATATGTGCTATAACATCAGAAGCACAATTATACGTGAAAATAGATTTGATTTCCTTTATGTGAATTAAAAGCATCTATTTCTAAATCGGTAGCCTTGAATTTTGTATTTTTATTGTTTGAATATGTAATTTAACGTTTCGTTAAGACCCACTATAAATTTAAAGTTTATCAATAATACCAGTCTTAACACAGTTGTATATTTATTTATCTTACAGACTGACAAACACGATCTAGTTCATTATTCCACGTAACGTTGACTGACGAGGAAGTACATTTGTCGTAAGTTTGAATATCAAGGTACTTCTTTCATTTTATCTCACCGAAGTTATAGGCTCAATGTCGAGTGCTGTTTGATTCTTTTGGATTTGCGGCTGAAAACAAATTTACATCTCTTGCTGAAGACGACGAACATCATGGCTGGTACTTCTTCAGGAGATTTAAAATGATGCTGCACAAAAACGAGGTAAAGATTTTAGTGTTGTAAGATGGAAAACAACTTTTAAATGGCACGACAAGCTTGTATACAAACCTAAAATATGTCCCTAAATGATGGTGTCAACATATAGTTATAAGAAAACTTTCTGATTGGCAGAAAGACACATCACGTGTGATTAAGAATAGTTTGGACCAAGAGTTCATAAGTTGTACCATAAACTCAATTCATATGACACAATTATCTTGCATATTGATATCTCGGAAATATATAATGTATGATTTTGTTGAACTATCTTACTTCTCGAATATTTCTCCATATTTTATCAAGAAGAAACAGTCTTAAAGTGTTTAATTCATCTAAAAGAAGATTAGCTATCTCAATCCAGGCAACAGTTGTACGATTTGAACGATCAGTACATTGTCAAGGTTTTTTTTCATCCGAGATCATTGACAATAATACAGTGTAAATGGTTTGCATGTTCGTTTGATCGATATTTTCTAGATCAATCTAATAAGGCAACCATTAAAACAAATAAGGGACGGTTTCAAACGAAAGCTGCTCAAGTTTCATGTGCCCGATCATTGGATCAACCATTTTAAGTTTAAATGTTGTGATACTAAAAGGTTGCCACTATATTAGGATACTTGGGAATTAAGTAAAACAACTCTACGACTTAATTGTTCCTTTTGTATTTGTAATGCATTTCAAGTTTGTTGCTGCATATTATCTTTACACAACTTTGATATTAATCTTATTTTCTAACAATCGAAACTAACCAGCTTTTCGGTATGTCAATAAAATAAATTGAATTATTAAGCAATATGATTTTAGAACTTTCCAGGAAAACTACAATAGAAGACATCAGCGGCAAATCTATGAACGCAATGACTATATTTGCTATGTGAATACGCTTCCTTAAGAACCTATTTCTAAGTGCCCTTGAAAAACAAGTAACCAATGTTCAAGTAACCGATGTACTGTATGTACCGTTCCAGCCATCTGGGACGATAGCGCTAAACAGTTTATGAGAGAGGCATCGATTGAGGTAATATATAACTTTGCCATGTCAAATGTCTTTAATAATTTGGCCCGGATAATTATAAAACGTTTATGTTGTTAATATGCTGAACATATTTAAATTCATTTGGTTAAACATTCTTTAATTTCAAATATTTCAATTGTATGGTTCTAGAGATTATTTTTAATGACCTTCTGATGCTATAATATTACATTGTAACGTTTCGATATTAATTAGCAATGGTAATTTCGATAATAAATGCTAATGAGTGAAATGTTATTAGTGTCACTGTCTAAATGATAACCAACTCGAGTATTAAAGAATGAACGTTCAGGTTCATATTTGCATTACATTTTATTTATTTACGTGTGAAGGCAGGAATAGATACTACCAGACTTAAGATGGCACTTGAACCAGAGGCAGCATCAATTTGGTGTCAGGTTGTTACCATGGATGCGAAGATGGTTCTCTCAGCTGCTGGGACGCAGTATATGGTTATAGATTTAGGGGGTAACTGTCATAACATATCGGTATTTTCGTATCAGTACTTCGCTAATCGCTGTAATATTCTCAATAGTATGATAAAATATATCATAGCTGGTGTCAACATGCAACCACCTATTTATTATTGTACATCTAACGTAACATATTTGTACCTAAAATAAGTTCTTGCAAATGCCTGGGAATATTTTACACATCTTCACGATGATCTAAACAAGTGATAGACAAGTGTGTCTTGAAACTTTTGTATGTCTCTTTTTCTGTATGACAATTTTTTTTTGTTGATAGTACAGTTATCGGGCTGGCATTTGCATTTTGATCGGAAGGTAATACAAATAGCTAGAATATGTTTGCCTATTTTAAAACTGTTACAATTTCTTCTGCATATTTATAAGATCTGGTAAAATTGTATGGACATCTGAGCATTGCAAGTTCAGACTGTGGTCGATATAGAAGTGGGATATCAATTCACAGTTATTTTCTGTGCTATAATTACTGTATATTTGGTCGAAACATAAAGTATACATTCGGTTAAATTGTCAAATTAAAGAAAATATTAAAGACTGCTATGTACACTTTTGTCAAATACAGATTCGAATGAGTCAAAACAAAACTTGATTCTTTACAGGAGGCACAGCAGACATATCAGTACATGAAAAAATGTTGGACGGATCACTTAGAGAAATACACAAAGCCAGTGGAGGCGTGTGGGGAGGCAATGTTGTTGACAACAATTATATACATATGTTGACCGAGCTGTTTGGTGCACAAGTTATTGAAAGATTCAAGTCCGAGCAAATGGCAGATTATTTTGACATATTGAGAGAATTTGAGACAAAGAAACGCACAATAACATCGACAACGGAAGGTTTAATAACATTCCGAGTTTCGGCGACACTAAAAGAAATTTATGAAGAATCTGGGGTGAAGATGAAAGATCGCATTACCTCTTTTGGTTTTGGAGATAAGATAAGATTTACCGGTGACAAACTAAGGATCGCTGCCTCCATTGTCATGCGTTGGTTTGATTCACCAATAAATAGTCTCATATGTCACGTGACGAAGTTCCTCAGTGAACCGAAGATGAAAGAAGTTGCCGTCGTTGTTCTTTTTGGTGGATTTGGTGAGAGTGAATTAGTGTAGGGAGAACTAAGATACACCTATGGTATATCCGTGTATAATCCATTTGATCCAAAAATTCATCCTGAATTAAAAATGAAGATTGTGAATGGTGTGGAGAAATGTCGTGATGTTTTTAGCGCTTTTGTGAGATCTGGGGACGAGATTACACTAGACCAGAATATTACAAGATCATACACACCAACTGATTTGAATAGTTCTCATTTCATATTTTATAGTTCGGAGGAAAAAGCACCTACATTCATAACTGACCAAGGCTGTAAGGAAATTGGAGAACTTATAATTGAACATAAAGAAGGCGAAACGCTCGATGATAAAAAAGTTGAAGCAATTTATGTCTTTAGTGACACGGAGATTTATGTGAATATCAAAATTTTAAAAACGGGGAAAAAGTTTCATGCAGTTCTGGATTGTCTGTAAAATGACACTTAAATGTTATAGTCAAGAATAAGTTCGCCTCATTTCTTGTTCACAAACGGATGGACTATTAGACATAACAGGCATTCAACAAGTGAATGGTGTATTCGGTAGACATATTTATTTAAATGTAAACTTAATCATAACATGTATTGCCAGTCAAATACCACTGATACAATACGTGTGGCTGCATAGTTTTATAGCAAGTATAAGCAAACAGCTGTGAAAATACTACTGTATTGATTTTCGTAATAATAAAGCGAACTGGAAGATCAACACGTTTATTTATAACATTCTTAGATATATATTATATTCGCAATAAATATAACATTTGATAAGAACTATGTAAAAGACTTTAATATCCAAATAAAAATACGAAAGTATACCTATAATATACAACATGTTACTGTTACAACAGATAAAAATAGCATCAGCAGTGTATTGATCAACTAGTACAAACTCACTTAAATAATGATTTTGGTGTGGGCGTGAAAAAAGCAAAATAGTACAGTGTATGTAAGGGCCACTACCTGATATAAATGTCAACAATTTTTTATAAGCTAAGATATAAAGATAAACCATTCTGCCCCGTGCCCATCGTTCATTTTTCCTTTAAACCACTCGTAAAACTCCCAGATGCATTTTACTTACGCTGACTCAATCATTATTTGGTTTGGAAGATGCATGTTTATTCCAATGGCGTGGTTATAAAGTCATAAATGTTTAGGGGATGTCAAACAGATCTAAATGGTGATATTTTAAATTTGTTTACTGTATTTCATGAGAAAAATACATTTCTCGGGGAGTGGGGGCGGAAGTTTAAAACATAATGTTAAAGTTTCACAAAATTGTATTTTATTACTAGTTTTATGACGCATGTTCCATATAAACAGCAACATACAGTGATATTCAATATATAAACCAAACTCATTGCCTCAGCAGTTCTTAATTGGTAAATTAAAACGAATACACATAATAATATATATCCCCTGGCAGTTAACTCCGCATACACACACGCATACACACACGAAGAGACAGACAGACAGACAGACAGACAGACAGACAGACAGACAGACAGACAGACAGACAGACAGACAGACAGACAGACAGGCAGGCAGGCAGGCAGGCAGGCAGGCAGGCAGGCAGGCAGACAATTGTACATACTACCCACATTTGATTATGATATAAAAGCAAGTCAAATATAGCTGATTGCTGACCTAAAAAGTATTTTGATTTTTAATTTTGATTGAATTTTATTGCAGTCGACCTCATCATCGGTGTACTGTGGAACAAGGGAGGTAAATCATGTTTTCATCTGATCAACGTTCATAACAGTTACAACTCTTTATTCTACAAATAACTGTTTGCGACTAAATGAAGCTGACTGTGGCGTCATGACTGCATTTAAATTAAATTCATGCTAAACAGAAAAGTACATGCTGGGATTTATGTAACAATCCCACCATGAATACATCCAGATATATTTTATTAGCAATCTCCAATAAATGGATCTTTAAAAACCGGGATCATTTCTGAAATATTATATCCTATTGTCAGTTATCTCGATATGAACGTTAATCTAGTCTTTCTCAGAACCTGATATCTCCCGAATTAATCCCCCAATGAATAAAAAGGAAATGCTATGCCTGTCACACAATTGATAGCTATTGAACGCTTACTAAACTATGATGTCATTCAAACTTTTCCTGAAGCAACTGATCAATCAACGTGCTCAAATGAGTTGCTGTTTAACGGACCCAATCGGGAAAGCTTGGTCCGAGCTATAGACTAATAACTCCCTCAAACATTGAAGGCAAAGTATTTTTCATCTTAATCACTGATGTACCAGACGATTTCTATGAAAAATTACTTATTGGTTTTCCTACAGATTGATTTAAAGGAAACGTTCAGATTTTGATAATTGATTCTTTAGCGACACTAAAAATAAAAACCACAATTCCGTTTTATCAATATAAGCTACCCTCATGTACAAAACGACTAAAGCAGTTTGATATTGTGACGGATGTGTAATATTTATAGATAACAGGTTGACCATAACCATCATCGGCGCTTGCTTTTCTAAAAATCACCAGAGACCAAATAGATTGGTTAGTTTTGTTTAGTCTGTATCGCTAGACGTGCATGTTTGAAAACATCTAAATAAATCAGACGGACAATTTACGGACAGAAAATTCCTTGACGCATTCCCGTCGCGCCTATGCTTGGACTTCGACTAGGAACGGAATTTCTAAAATAGTCTTTACAATACACATGTACTTACTATACGTGCACGATTATATATATCATTTACTATAATCGCAAAACTGACCTATTTGTTCCCGTAAGATAAGTGGAGTACAACAAATTTAAATCAAAATTGCTAGTAAATACATTATATAATAATTTCATTACAAAATATAACCTATAACAATGATTATATACTTTAAATAATTAATGTATAAACCATAAAATGGCAATGATAGATGTATTAACCAATAAAGATAACAAATGACATACTCTATGAAATCCAGTACGTAAGGATAATCATAACCTTAAGGAATCTGCCTCATACATCGACTCGAACCTTCAACTGAGTAATGACTTATTGTTTACGCCGATTATTCACGTAATTTATGCTCTTAAAACCCACAGGCGAAGGTATAGGTGCTTAGACCACTCAATTGACCTGACCTCCAAAGACAAAATAAAAAGCTTACTGCACCCACCAACACCCCATCCACATTCCCATTTTTTATAATATTTTAAGCGTTTAGCCAATGCACATACCGGATACAAAAGCTTTGTTTAAGAAGGTTCCTTTGCCATACATTAGTTCAGTCGGTTACGTTTCTGGCTATCACTCAAGGGGTCGTGAGTTAGAATCCCCGCCCGGCAGCGGTCTCCATGATGATTAATATAAAACATTGTGTCTCATTGTCATTCGTCTCTCAGCGCTGATTCAAGTGGGAAAGTTATCAGTTGCGGAGATGTGTGTGCTCGAGTACTGGTTAACCTTTCAGTATCGCAGAAAACAGTGGTTAGGTTAACTGATCGTCTGATAGCCCTCGATGGCATAAAAATGACGATAAATATTCAACCAAACAATTGTCTTATATAGTCATGCTGTGACTCTATACGCACCAGCTCAGATAAATGTGGCATGCATTTGATAGACATATGTTCTTTATTTGGATATTAACATCATTCCTGAAATGGGGCTAAATGGTGGTTTAGCTTACCAGTTGGTACATATTTTATTTCAACATGAAATAGGTTGGGCCACAAGTTATTTCAACGTTAAGTTCGGTACGTACCCTTACGTTCAAAGATATTATGTCTAACATTTTGCAATTTGAAAATATATGTTATTATAGAGAACTTTTACCATGACAAAGTACCGATGTTGGTGCAATTTACGTCCTTTATTATATTTTAAAGTAATAAAATAATTAATAAAGTTGGTAATATTGTAAAGATCTTGGAAAACTTTCTTAGAATATAAATCTAAAGAATATTCCCTAACAACATTTTCTAAACTGTGATCCCTTGGACGTGTCAATGCCACATTACAAAAACTGAAATATTCCTCTTAGGCTTTCTTATGATCATTATATTCACAAAATCTTTAACATTATCATACCATAACAAAAAAATTACATTCACCACCATCAAGATAACAGAGATCGATCAAAATCAACACTTTTTTAAGATATTTAACAACATTTCCGACACCATATTTGTTTGGCTTTACTTATTTGCTTATTTCAATGAAATTGAACACAGTGTGACATGATCATTTTATTGGAATATATCACAAGTGTGGAGTTACAAAAGCTGCAAGAAATAGAATATGTAGAAAATGCATTTTTTTTAACATAATAAAATATATACCTATAACATAAACGTGAGGTCTGGTCCGTATACTACTACGCACATGCTTCTTTACATGTATGTAGATCGTTTGGTAACTATAACCGGATTTTTTAATTGAATCGCCTTCTTAATTTAACAAAATCGACTGTTTAGAAAAATGATGTTGTTTCACTTTGCTTTCAGAATGAATTTCCACTAACGCCGTTGAAATTATGACAAAACAGCATTGTCTCTGTCTGAGTTATGCAACAATATAACAGCAAGAATTTAGATTTTGTGAATTTCGCTATTTGAGTGCAGAGTACAAGAATATCCAACTGACCTCAGTTTATTAAAAAGGTATTCAGAATGTTGAAAGAACCGGTAACTCCTAATGTTTATCTGTATGGATATTTGGAGTGTTTATTGTTGTTGTTGTGGTTGTTTTGATTTTATTTTAGGGGGGTGGGGGTGGTGTGATATTTTTACAAAAAAAATACTTCATTTCCACACATTTTAAAGAGGGAGAAATGACTTTTATTGAAATTATATTCAATGTTCTTGGACATATTGATACATAACTTATTTCAATACAACTATTATGGGGCCGACGTTTAGGGACAGGTAAATCTTGATTTAATGGTTAATTAGCATGGATTATCTTGATACAAATAAACAGGGTATATTTTTCAAGCTTTATTCTTTTCGTATTTTATATCAGTGCATGTTATTTATGTCTATGACAATAACTTGTAGAGTCGAATAAGGCTGCCTATATGGCCCGGCTAACCTACTGTTTAAAACCGTCCACGTCCACGTCCACGTCCACGTCCACGTCCACGTCTGACACAACGTCTCCTTCTGCCGAATCTGTCTCTCCATCTCCTAAAGCAACCACCACAGTAATAGGGACTGAAAACAATGCATATTAAACTATAAAGTAAACAGGAATAAGTAACATTTTATAAGTCAGTCCCTTACATATTTAGTATTGCGTTTGCAGCTATAAACTTTCTACGTGCAAAAACAACGTTCAAACAAGCATTTACCTTTACAAATTCTAGAGGGCGTGAATTGTCTATGCTTCATTACGCCTCATGGACAGACTTGATAACAACGATTCTGCTATATTCGTTTTTCGGTTGCGTCCTGTGCTTCCGAATGATATTTTATCATATTTAGTTGAATACCACATCAGTATTTGGCCCATTATTATTATTGTTTCTGATTCTTCGGAAACATTCAATGTTGTTTGGATAACGAATATCGCTTTAGCCAGTGTTATTGGTGGGGGCATGAAGGGACGGCTTTAGCCGGTGCTATGGATGGGAGCATGAAGGGGCCCGCATGAGCTAATTCAATAATATAAATTCATCATTTTTTGTCTTTTTATTACGTTATGTGCTTCCGAGGAATCATTTTATCAGATATTATTGGCATCACCAAACTATAAATGGTGTCGCCATTGTAAGAAGAGCTTTTAATTTCTTTTCACTGTTTCATTTTATGTTCTGGTGACGGTTTAACCAACTATAAACGCATAAAACATGCATTCAAAGATAAAAAGATAAATACAAAGATACATACATACGTATGTACATATATACATACGTACATGCATACGTACATACATGCATACATGTTGTAGGTGTGATAAAAGTATAAAAATTATTATTTCGATTGATTGAATGCAAGGTTCACGTGTGTTTGTGTCCATGCTACAATGGTCCATGCAAACCATCGAAATTTTACAAGAATTTTGGAAATGAAATGTTAATATAGGACGCAATCATGGCAAAACTACATGCAGTTTTTACTTGAAAGGTACATATAGATCAAAATGAAAAAAAAATGCAATTGTTAAAACAAAAAAATTAAAGCATGTTAATTACGAAGGGCAATCACTTTTAATGAGTAAGGAGTAAAAAGTTAAACTATTATTACATTGCGCTATTACGTAATAAGCTAAGTTCAGAGCTTATATGAACAGCTCTCAATTTCGCTACTTGGATAGAACCAGTAGTATTGTTTAGTGGCAACTTGGTTGAAATGGGGATCGAACCCGTAATATCTAGCGTAAGCGTCCAACATTCTATCCACAGCAATACCGCCCGCTTAATTCACTTGCATCAATTTATTACAATTAGTTCATTTCATGCCTTAATATTATATAAATATCATATATGAATTATAATTATGCTAATGACGCTTAATGTCAGGTAAGTGAATCTCGTATTACGTGTCATCCGTGGCCGAGAGGACTACGGCGCCGTCTCAAAATCACTTACCTCTCACCGCTAAGTCATAAGTTCGAGTCCCGCTCGCTCCGGAAATATGAGAAAATTTTAGTTACTTACGGAAGGACGGTGATTCTACTCAGATTGAGTAGGTGCTGAGGTCTTCCTACAGCAATAAAACAAGATTTGTCATATATTAAATGAAATGTGTTGAATATGGCTTTAAACCTTATTCCAAAAAAGGAATCACGCTTGAAGCACATCTAGTTTTAGGGAATGATACATTGATACGGATTCAAGTGAAACTTACTAGCAAGTGAGCCGGTGGCCGAATCGTGAAAAACAAGGCTCTGCTAATTGGCAAGGATTTATCAAGCAGGCTACCTGACCTCTACCACGTGGACATCTTCCTCTTCTTCTGCTCCACAATTGACAATCTATAATGTTAGATAGGCAATTAAAACATTCACGGTCAAAATAACAGCAAAGATAACCAAAACATACCATATTCCACATCTACATGTATTCAATCAATGTGTGTTTTGCTAAATAAACTGAAGATATGTTTCGTCAAAACAAAACAAAAATAACTTCACCTATTGAAATTGTGATGAATCGTTTTGTTATTTGGCGTACATCACGCGATTAACTAATTACCCGAACACGCATTGAAGGCTTGCGATAATTGCTATCTATTTTTGACAGACTTAAGCTCGACTTTAATACAAAATATGATTTCTTCATCGATGTTGGTTCCAATGATTTATGCTTTCAAGAAAATAGATTGAAATATATATATAATATATGCACGTATTAAAGGTGTTCATAAACAAACTTCAGTTTTAGCTGTTTTATGGGGAAGTTAGAAGATATCCACTGTCAATCATTGCTCAAGAGAGAGCATTTACATTTTGGATTAAGATAATGGAATATTAGACTAGACTAGTATATACTAGAACAAGATTGGCGACCTATTAATACTGATGATAGTTATATAACTATAGCTAAACAACGAATACGAGACCAGTTCATCCAGAGATGGAAGACTGGTATCAAAAATTTATTACTATTATTGCAGATTATTTAGATGTTATAAAAATACTGCAATTAGAAAACAGCTACATGTAAGATCCCGCAGATTATATGATCGTGATTTCGGAAGAATACTTAACATAAATAAAGGAAATAGATATTTTTTTCAAATTGTGAATGTTATTTAATCTGAGTATCAGTTTTACTGTTAGTGCCAGTATCAATAGTGTATATATACATTGTATATTGCAATAGGTGCACTTCCAAATTTGACAGCCAGCTTGGTTCTTCTAAGGGGACGGGCCGAACCTAATGTTGAAAGAATGTGTAGCCCAACCCCATTTCATGTTGAAATAAAATATGTTTAAACTGAATACTTTCTCATTCGAAGGTTTTCTTTAATATTGTATCAACAATGCATAGGTCGTTGTTATTGGAAATGAATGAGCGTGAAAATATAAATTTAAACAACAACATTTCTAATTTTTCTCTATTTCAGGTCTAAGATGTGTGGAAAAAAATAGTATGCGAAAATTTCTCAATTGAATACTTGTGAATGACCTTTGAAATAATGAATGAAATCAGATCGCGAGATACGGGGGAGGGGAAGGAATAGCCTTATTGCCAGCGTTATGAACCGAAATAGTGACAATGATTTTTGTTCTGAAGTTCCCAATGCATTAACAGTTGTGTGCTTCTTTCATTTACATTGTTTCCCAAAATACTACTGCACTCGAGTGTTATACTGAAAGAGCTTATCTCAATCCATAGTTAAAAATAGCAAATAGTATGTCAAATTAAAACAACGAAATGATTTTAAATACTGGTGTATATGTATCTATGTCTTTAAGGACAAGAAAACTATCACAAGAACAAAAACTGTTGTAATAAACTTTAAATACTTACTAAAACGTCTAAAAAATGTAACCGTTTCCAATGCTTTATATATGTTTATGATATCTTTACCAGACATGTATTAGTGACCACAACAATGTAATGTTAAACACTCTTTACTGCTATACACAAATTTAGAGTTGTTGTAGCTTGTTGTTATTTTAATGCGGTCCTCCGCGGGCGAGTAGTCTAAGGCGCCATCTCCAGATCACTTACCTCTCATCGTTAAGGATGTAGGTTCGGGTCTCGCTCGCTCCAAAAAAATGATGAGAGAAAGTTTGCCATTTACTTGCGGAAGGACGGTGGTTCTACTCAGTCTGAGGTCTTCCTCCACCAGTAAAAATGTATATGCCATATATAACATGAAAATGGCGTTAAACCCCATTAATTTTTGTATCTTTTAATAGAAGTGATCGCATGTATTTTTAATTTGATATCAAATATAAAACTGATAACACCTGCTTTACCTGGCAAACAAAGTACATGGTACAGACACAATGCATAAGTTTCACGACGTAATACATGTCACCAAATTTGTTTGAAGTATTTTTAAATATATACAGCTGTTGTTGTTTTTTTTTTAATTTACTTTGCCTTCGGCCTAGTTGGTACATATATCATTAAAGTCATTTATTTCTTCTTATACCTTTTCAAAAACTTTAGATCAACAGCTTTCTGAGCAGTTTCATTTTGTATTTTAAAGATATTGCTGTTGAAAATCAAAAACACATATATATCATTTACATATTACCGTGAAATGTGCATTCAACTAATAAATAGTCAGTTTTGATTTATGTAGAGCAGAATAAGATTGAACATATTTTGATTATCTTTGCAACTTTATCGATGGTGCTTTTGTAGTTTTAATTGATTTTCACTGAAACCTTCATTTTTTCTTCTTATTCTATGATTATTTTTTTAATTTTAATTACCTTTTTAATTTATTTCGATTGTGAAGCGTAATTACAACTTATACAAATCACGCTCGACGTCTTCCAGTGTCGAACTATATGCAGATAAATTTTCTCGCTACCGGGCACCACACACAGCCTTAACGAAGGAGCGAACCCACGACCCTTCAATACTTAGTCTGATGCTCTACCGCCAGACCACGTTCTCCATGATACACATAATAAATGTTATTGAATATGAAACAGTCATTTTTTTTAAAATTAAAACATATGTAAATGAAACATGATATAATCTGAAAAAAAATGCTCCTGATGTAAATGAATTAAAACATTATTATATAATAGATACCGTTCCTACTACTGCCAGTAAGATCACAATCAATATTAGTTTTGTAAACATTTTCACTGTCCGTTGTCGATGAGCACCGACAGAAATGTGAGCCCAACTTTAATATGATCTATGAGCTGCAATAATGTCGCTTATATTTAATACAGCAATACATCTAATGAAGGCAATTACTTATATCACTTAAAAAGGAAGGTACTTCATTAACATTTGCAACGCTGTCATTTTAAATGATCAATTTCATTTATGTCGTGTCAGTTAAGTAACGCTTTTCAATAAAGTATATTTCTTCTTTTTTTTTTTTTAACTTTTCGGTTGATTTAGACGTATAATTACCTGATGAAAACGTGTTGTGAATCTTGCTCACTGTCTCGGTACCGGAACTGCCTGCTGTTGACTTAAATTATTTAATTAATATGATTTTATGATATATCTGTCTGGTGTAAGCTGACATCTGAATGATAAATGATTGGAATGGTTTGACACATTACACACGAATAGTAACATCATAAATACGTGACATAAATTATTACTTGAGCACTTATTTTAATTTCAGTACATTTAATAATTTCATCTTTTCAATTATTTTCTTTCAAACGGCAACCTCACACAGTAACTGCTACATTTCTATACACACTTACATGTGTCAATACGGAAGTGACGGCTTCGACAATGAGGTTAGTCACGCTATATGTGGAATCACCAGAAACGTCTTCGAGCCCTCCTTGTATTTGACACGTCGTTGTATAATAGTAAAAATGGTTCACGAACAATTAAGGAAAATCAAGTTTACTTATTTCGGTGATATAAATTATCTAATAAGCATATTTTTTCTATAGTTAAAATGTAGGTTAAACATTGGTCAGGATAGTACGTTTGCAACTCTTTTTTTAAATAGGGTCCGACATATTTTCGTTAATTTAGATCTATAAAACTAAACAAAGGAGATAAGTTTGATTAAATTGCAAAATGTGGTTTCAAATTTTACCATTTGTTACCTTTCTGCTCTAATTTCGAACTCTTATTATAGCAAGGATTTTATATAAAATACACTTTTATTATCCATCCAATAGGTTAGCAGTCATTGATAATTATTGTAGAATTTTAATTTGCTTATAAATACCAGCTTGAGGGCTCACTCCAGTTGAAATATATCGTGAATACAGGGCCAGATTTTTATTTCAGAACTACTGTCATTAAGTGCACTGTATACAATGTTTCGTACAAATCCATCAGAAATACCATTTTGCGAAATTTAGGCGACTTCATCCGACCAATCCATCAAAACTATTTAACTGGCTTTACAATTTTGGTCTTCGAACATGGTTTAGATCTGTAGAATTTATTGACATTGGCTAACTGTGTTACGTTTAACTAGACAGTTATCATTGTTCATAATTCACCTATAATTTTGTCACAGGTTGTATACTGTGCCTACTTAAACTTGATTCCAGTTCATCTGACATTTTTTACTGTAGATTCGACATATCAAAACCATGTTCAATATGTCGAATCTACAGCCATTGCACTTGGTCGCGATTATCTAGGATTATTATAAACAATTGTATTATTTAAGCCCCGTTAAACTTCTGGATGGAACACTTTTTGATAATGACAAACATTTTTGAAAGTTAATGTGTTAGTAATATTGCCAAATCCCTTACTGACTGCATTTAAAAAAAGTACAAAATAATGAACATCATTCAAAATGTGTGGGATTTTTCAAAAACCGGCTAATTTAAACTGTTTATTTTTATATTTTGTAATCGGCAATCAGGTTTCCTGATGATTCAATGCTTTGATGACATCATTTTTGACAACTATATCAATTTGTTACAGTGTAGTATTACGAATTTTTAAATTGTTCTATTTTCATTGAACAGCATACAATGTCATCCAACCTTTGCAGAGCTCATGAATATGTTCCATTGTCTCATCTATGTAGAGAAATATGACCATTTAAAACATTTTCACCAAAACAAAAATGCCTAATGAATATACACAGCTCTACTTTCTTGGGTGCAAGAATCATGCTACTTTTGTTAAGAGGCGAGGGGATAATTGTCAAGTGAAATATTTACTGCCAATATCGATGTTAGAATGTGAGATGAATTACTTGTAAAATTACATCTCGTGAACAGACATAACAGTGGATATTTATATATTTTGAATAGTTTAACTATTTCTTTTTTAAAGAATGTGTTTCGTTTATATACTGTGGTGGATGTTTCATAAGATATAAGAACAGTCAGGGTGGAGTTATGTATTGCGCAGGCTTTTGTCGTCGATAATAGAAGAAACGCACGTCGCATCGTGAAACATCTTGACGATCTGGCTAACTATTAAAACGATGATGTCAATCTAAAGAAAAAGACAAAATCAATGAAGATTTAAAGAACAATTTCTGAAATCGTTAAAAAAAGTCATTGAAGAGACGATATTGATAGAACATAATTTAATGCAGTGAACATTAAATGCAACGGAGAACATCACCTATTCTTAATATTGAAGCCTTCAACAACGGACTTCTGAATCAACGTCTAAATGTTTAGTTCACAAAACTAGTAATAATGTTTAAAGGTTCATTTTGAAATTCTTTCAGTGATTTTTGTCCTGATATATATTTTCGTTAAAACAACAATGGACAACTCAGGTACATTCTAAACACCATGGCATACCCAGGTACACCATGTGTTTTAGTCTGGCTCATCTACAAGGCGGTCAACGAGTGTCGAGAACATGCGTACACACACAAAGGTGCATGTTGTCGGCTATTATGACCAAATCAGACGAAAACATGGCTTCCCTTCCCGCTGCAAATGCCCCCCTTGGAAAATACTTGGATTTCAATGGATAACTCAAGTATCTTCTACACACCATGGCCTGCCCAGGGAACCAAGTTTTTTAGTCGGACTCATCTAGAAGGCGGTCAACGAGTGTCGGGAACATGTGCAAACACACAAAGGTGCATGTTGTTGGCTATATTGACCAAATCAGGCGAAAACATGACTTCTCTTCCCGCCGCAAATAACCCCCTTGGAAATATTTGGATTTCAATGGACAACTCAGGTATCTTCTACACACCATGGCCTGCACAGGGACACCATGTTTTTTAGTCTGGCTCATCTAGAAGGCGGTCAACGCGTGTCGGGAACATGTGCACACACACAAAGGTGCATGTTGTTGGCTATTTTGACCAAATCAGGCGAAAACACGGCTTCTCTTCCCGCCGCAAATGCCCCCCCCCCCTCCCCCCACTCTTGGAAAATACTTGGGTTTCAATGGACAACTCAGGTATTTTCTACACACCATGGCCTGCACAGGGACACCAAGTTTTTTAGTCTGGCTCATCTAGAAGGCGGTCAACGCGTGTCGGGAACATGTGCACACACACAAATATGCATGCTGTTGGCTATTTTGACCAAATCAGGCGAAAACATGGCTTCTCTTCCCGCAGCAAATACCCCCCCCCCCCCTTCCCCCCACTCTTGGAAAATACTTGGGTTTCAATGGACAACTCAGGTATTTTCTACACATCATGGCCTGCACAGGGACACCATGTTTTTTAGTCTGGCTCATCTAGAAGGCGGTCAACGAGTGTCGGGAACATGTGCACACACACAAAGATGCATGCTGTTGGCTATTTTGACCAAATCAGGCGAAAACATGGCTTCTCTTCCCGCCGCAAATACCCCCCACCCTCGGAAAATACTTGGGTTTCAATGGACAACTCAAGTATCTTCTACACACCATGGCCTGCACAGGGACACCATGTTTTTTAGTCTGGCTCATCTAGAAGGCGGTCAACGAGTGACGGGAACATGTGCACACACACAAAGGTGCATATTATTGGCTATTTTGACCAAATCAGGCGAAAACATGGCTTCTCTTCCCGCCGCAAATGCCCCCCGCACATGGAAAATACTTGGGTTTCAATGGACAAATCAGGTATCTTCTACACACCATGGCCTGCCCAGGGACACCAAGTTTTTTTTAGTCTGGCTCATCTAGAAGGCGGTCAACGGGTGTCGGGAAAATGTCCACACACACAAAGGTGCATGTTGTTGGCTAATTTGACCAAATCAGGCGAAAACATGGCTTCTCTTCCCGCCGCAAATGTCCCCTTCTGAAAATACTTGGGTTTCAATGGACAACTTAGGTATCTTCTACACACCATGGCCTGCCCAGGGACACCAAGTTTTTGAGTCTGCTCATCTAGAAGGCGGTCAAAGGGTGTCGGGAACACAAAGGTGCATGTTGTCGGCTTTTTTGACCAAATCAGGCGAAAACATGGCTTTTCAATTTGTTTATGCCTCTCTTGCTATATATATAGTGGGAGAGGCTTTTTTAATTTGCACACTATTTTTAATTATAAGCCACTCACATTGTAAAAGTTGAGTTAAGTCCTCTAGCAAGGGCCCGAGCCTGTCACGCCCGGTCAGTGGGTTTGGCAGCCATTAGTAGACTATGTGTAAAAACAGGGGGATTGTTCAGGCGAAAACATGGCTTTTCATTTTTTATGCCTTTCTCACTATATATATATATATATAGTGGGAGGGGCTTTTTATGCCTCTCTCGCTTTATATATATATAGTGAAAGAGGGGCTTTTTATGAGTGGGAGAGGCTTTTGTTTATTTGCACTCTATTTTTATTATAAGCCACTCTCATTTTAAATACATTGTTAATTAAATAACATACTTAATTCCTGCTTATAACACAATTCTGCATGCACAGTCACATTATAGCCAGTTACTTTACCAAAGTGTGAAAATCAATAGAGATCATATCGATTTATTATTATTTATTTCACCGCGTTATTTTTAATCAATATATGATATAATTAAATGATATAATTAAATCCCGCTTATCAGCCATAAAACAAATCTCCGCCTTATAAAATCAATATCAGATAAAGCACTAAGCATGTACATATATAGTGCCCAAGGTGTGAAAATCAACTAGAGACCATATCGATGATTAGTAAACTTAAGATCATTAACCACCGCCGTTGTTTGTTTGTATTCTACTAAAAAAATGTTTTCAACGCCCATTTTAACAATGTTACAGAAGTTAAACAAGTAATCCAACATTACCATTATCCCATTAAACACATCTACATTAATTTCCCACTGAATGTAGATGCGCCATAAAACATTTTAATCTTTCTCCAGCATAACCCTTATATTGCTATTTTGTAATATAAGCTAACTTTTTATTGAGTTGTAGATGCTACAGTTCATAATATTAATTAATTATATTAATTAAAAACTCGGCTCGGCTTTGCGCGTTCAACTTTATTTATCTTTATTCATTTATTTATATGTATTTGTTCATACGTGCAGCTTTCTTAATATTGAAATGCTATATAATTGACTACGTTCAACAATTTGTCTATCACTTGTCGACTCTGCAAATCCTGGAGACACATATGAAACTAAGCCCCCTGGTGTGGCACCGATTAGTTTTTTACCGTATGTTTGTGTTTGCATGTTGAAAAAGTAGCCTGCTGAGCTTTAGTGCCTTTGTCCGTTTTATCCATCAATTATAACGCAAGTGGTTGAAAATTTGGATTTGAAGTCAGATGGTAGAAACTATCTCACAAGATTCTGTGATGGCCATATATTATACTCACGCCGCTGTTTCGACATGAATATTATCCAAGTAAACAATATATTTCTCACACTGTTCTCTGATACACAAAACATACATGACAATTCAAAATAAGTTAAATTTTTCCGAAGTTTCATTAAAGTCATAAAAAACTGATCTTCAATCGACACATTTTCAACTTGCAGGTATATATAATTTTAGCAGTATGCCGCAGGACCAAGTGTGTTAAGAACAATCATGAAATTTAAATAGTTTCACAATCCTGTATAGAAATGAATCAATTTATTGTCTTCAATAAAGTTTTCGATACCAAAAAGAGGTTAAGGGTCAGTATCGTTCTGTATCTGACAGTCTCTGTATTGCTTTAAAGGTGTGGTGGTATAAATTTCATCCAGTTCTTCGGACACGTCGGATCTTTCATATGACTTTGGTTTCGTTACTATTCGTATGAAATATATATATATATATATATATATAGAGAGAGAGAGAGAGAGAGAGAGAGAGAGAGAGAGAGGGACGGACGGACGGACAACGGAAAAGCAGACAGCTGGGTTAGATCTTTCATATGACTTTGGTTTCGTTAATATTCGTACAGGCAAACATAACATGTTTTAGTAATCCAAGGCGGAAACAAACCATTATATTAAGTATTTGTGTTATTTCATTCTAAAATAGGTTAGTGTTATACTTTTGTCGATATATTCGTAGCGGTAACACGCCTTTCCTGACTAACACAATTTAACATAATAACGATTAATTTTATAACGATTTGATTCCACCATGCGATTGCAACACTATAATATTGCATGCAACACTAAGCAAGCAATTTATAACCCACCGTGTGATGGCAACACTATAATATCGTTACACAAAGCTAACAATCATTTCATTCAAACTTGATGTTATATTCCTTTAATTTATGCAATACTCTGGTCCACGGATATTGTATTGACTCAATGGGGATCAGTGGGAACCAGGTAGCTAAAAATTCCGCCATTGAGAAAATGTTAATGTTTTAATAAAAACATGAACATATCCGACGATAGCTCAGCAAATACAGCAAATTGAAGCGTATGATGCTGTTAAATCAATTCCATTTCCATTTGTGTTTTGTTTTCAACTTGTAGTTACTGGCAAATTTTGAGAATTATAGATAAATCGTGATTATTATGGCATTTTGAATTTTTTAAACGCTTTCTGACCAACGAGAAATGTTAGATGTTTTTCATGCACTTTGACTTGCCACAGAAAACGGTTACATGTAATAGGAATTGTTGTTTTTTCATTCCGGTTTCGGAAACTACAACCATTTTGTTGTGCTAACCAGTTCGTGGATAAATCTTAACATTTAGCTGGGTGCTACATTATGTAAAAGGAATAATGCACATCATGTCCTTCCCCCAATGACATGAACATTTTACACCAAGGTGAAGGTGACGAGGTGAAGGGGAATCAGTTCATAGAAGAAAACAGTCGACCCGTAAAACAGTTTGGTCAGAGGGAGGTGGCTGAATCCTTGATGGCCAAATCGTGACGGCATCAATAATTTTAAAATATCCCGGTGTTTATGTGTTTATGGGTCAGACAGAGTCCAGTAGTTGGAGATCGGTAATGCAATGTTTCTGGATGCATTAAAAGGAGGGGGGGGAGTGTTACATAAATTTCGGCATTTAATTTTGTAGAAGATATCTTTTTAATTATAAGTTTATAAGTTTAATGTTAATGTATTTCTGGCGCCCCATTCAGCTTCATTCAGCCTCAAACAGTTATTTGTAGAATAAGGAGTCGTAACTGTACACGATTTTTTATCAGATGAAAGCATGATTTACCTCCCTTGCTTCTCATTTCGTTGATGATAATGTCATATGCAATAAAATTAAACAACATACTTTTGAGGTCAGCAGTCAGCTATTTTAGTTTTGTGTTATATCATACGTAGTGGGTACAGTGTTTACTATCTCTCTCACTCTCACACCCTAGCTCAAAGGTCAAGGTCACACTTAGAAGTACACAATTTCGTGTCCACTTCAAATCTTCTAAACTGTTTGACAAGATTTTGAAATAACATGGCACAACCGTAATCGGACGGTGTGTCGTGTGCAAGACATAGGTCCCAAGCTCAAAGGTGAAGGTCAAACTTAGGTTAAAGGTCAGAAATAGGTACAAAATTTCGTGTCCGCTTTGAATTTTCACCATAACGAGACATTGTTTTATTACAGGTTTTTTAATTGCGGGACCGACATTGTATTTTTTGGCATGTAGTATTTTGCTTCTGATATCAAAAGAGAGAGGAGCTTGATCATAGCTGTAGATGGAAAATATATATATTGAAAACAAGAGAACATTTCAGTTGCATCAATTGTTTGCAGTAATTTGTCTTAATTTAGACAAGGAATACCGGTATTTGTCATCCATGTTTTTTTATCTTTCAACATAAAACTCGCATTTCTATGGCATGTGTTTAAAACGATTTTATTCAGACCAGTATACACTACCTTTACAGTTAAAAAAATAATAAACCAATAAAGAATATACAACTATCTACCTTTCTAGCGGTCAATAGTTTCCTGCTTTGGGTCAATAGTCATTTTCCTTGGATAAATAATTTTAACCATTGACCGCAATAAAGGTAGATAGTTGTTTAATTACATTGAATAACAATAAAAAAGGTTAGGGAAGAAGTCGTATAACATACAAATATATTAGAAGTTTTTCACCTCACTTCATTCATACTTTCACTGCGTTTTTTAACAGAGATGTGAAAAGCATATTCATTTTTTTGTGTAGCTTTTGTATGACTGCTCTTCACTAACAAATTCAACTATTAGGCCTACATATCTAACCATCATATATTCTTTGGCTTAAAATATTTCCAACTATTTAAAGTACAATGCCACCAGTATTTAGATACATTCTGGATCCGCTCTTGATCAAGTAACGTCATCAACGCCAATGCGTATAGAACCTGACGTCATTATATAAACATATCAGGGTGCCGTTTCACGAAACATCGTACGCAAATTTTTATCGTAAGTTTTTACGTAAGTCGAACTTACGTGAAAAAGACCGTTTCACGAAGAAAAAAACTTACGCATTTTCTTAAAAATGTCATAAGTTTTTACGTAACTATGCCGTGGTCCCAACCCGCCGTACTTGCAAGTGCGTGCTGTCTACTTGCAAAAACGTGGGCAAAATTTGGGGATCCGTACGTGGTGAGTACCGCCTCAGTACGGATTTGGGAGCACGCAGACACGCCGTGGCACTTTTAGTGCATGAGGAACTTTCGCTGCGTTCGGGATGCGGTCGGGCTACGGATTCACCCAAGTACGGGTGACGCGCGTGTCTTCTACAGCCAATGAGCGCACAACGCACTGACTCCGTGAGTCTTTTAAATTTTGTCCACGGTCACTTGCTCTACGGACGGCGCACTTAGCACGTGCGTGCTGCGCACGTGATAAGTGCGTGGTCTGTGCTTACCCGGCACTTCCCCAGTTCTACTGTCCAATGAGCACGAAGAACTGACGTGGACTGTACCGAGTAAGCACGTGCTCCGCACTTACAACGCACGTTGTGCGTACTGATTTCTGCAATATATATAAAAGCCGAGCCGACGGACGAGTGCCAACATTTCGTCTCCAAGATGACTAAAAAGAGGACACAGAAGAAGGGGTCAGCTGCATCTGCAGCTCAAAAGGCAGCGGATACGGCCAGAGAGGCCCAACAGAAACGGGCCGCGGAAGATGAGATGGCCAGAGAGGAAGGGGAAGAGGCGAGGAGGAACGAAGAAGAGTCAGATGGTGACGGCAGAGAATCTGATCATGAGGAGGGTGCTGCTGGTGGATCGGAGAAGGCCAACTGCTCGTTCTCGGCGAAAAAGGAGGAGCGCCTGGTTGAGTTCTTCTCGGTCGGTGAATCAGGCCTTCTACGATAAGTCGCACCCAAACTACCAGAACAAGCAACAGAAGGATAAACTCCTGGACCAGCTGGCCAAGGAACTCAACACAACCAGTAAGTACCCTCATTTCCACGTGTTGCTGTGTACATTTTATTTCAGGAGAAACATGCGTGCTTTCATGTATAAGCTCTTTCCTAAGCACAGTTGTCGAAGTAGGATTGTACCATATAATGACCCATGAATTATTTGCGCTATTGGTATTGTCAATAATTTGGTACTTTCTTTTTCTAGTCCACAGGAAAACAGATCCAGGGCTGGTTCAAAAACATGCTGACTTCAGTGGGAAAACTCTACAAGACCAAGTCAGGCCAGGCCACCCAACCTGTCACAGCAAGGAAGAAATGGCAACTCCAGAATTTCCTTCCTGAAGGCCTACATTGTCCCACGCACCTATACTGTAGAGACCACACCGGTAAAGATTTTCTACAGTTATTACATGGATAGACATTTCTAGTTTTTAAACATGACAACATTACAATACACAATTGTACATTTTACATGTAATATACTATAGTACAAACATGTAATCATTAATTTTTAAATTTCAGAACATGTAAATTGAAGAAAGGAAAATCATTAATGTGTAAAACTTATTTTCACTTTCAGCTGGAGGAGACGGGAGAGCAAAGCGAGGATGAGGAGTCACTACACTCGATCCCAACCAGGCCAGCATCTCCATCTCCCTCCACCTCCGCGGCCATCCGCAATACCAAGCCTCCGGCCAGCAAGATGTCGAAGATCGACAACCTTCTTATGAAGTTTTTGGACAGGCCCAAGCCCGAGGAGGTCCTGAGTAAACAGGTATTTAATGTTAATACTATTGGTGTGAAATGCACATTGCATATTGTATGTTTGCAATTTACTTTGCTATATTTATATTGCACAGTGTTCTGCTTTACTTCACAGTGAATGACATGTACTGTTTATAGATTTGATGTGTATAATGTTTTTAACAGAAGTAACACATTGGTGTTTATATTATATACTTACCTTTACGTACCTGTGTGTTTGCAGTTGGAGACAATTGTTGCTGCCCCTGCCCCTGCACCCCCACAACCAGACGAACGCACAGCATTTAGCCAGTGGATCGCGGCCAGGATGTCAGGGATCCCCCACGATAGGTGGGACGACTTCCAGTTGGCTGCTATGCGCCTGATGCAGGACTACAGCAGGCCCCGACCCAACCCTGACACATATCCATCTCCAACTGCACAGCCCAGGCCAATGCCACCAGTCCAGCAGCATTGGCCGCACTTCCCGCAGCAGCAACAGCAGTGGGGTCAGATCAGCAGCCGTCGCAACAGGTGTTACAGCAGCCCAGCTCCTCCTTTCAGTCACAGACTCCCGAGGTAAATACACTTGTCAATTGCTTAGCTTAGATCTGGCAATAATTTGTATTAACTTAGCATACAATTATACTTACTTATAATGTTCCTTCTTTCCTTTTGTGCTCCAGCTTGGTGCAACTCGGTCGCAGTCTGTCCCTCCCCTCCTGTATTCATCAATCAATGGCAGTGGTCTTACAGATTTGTTTATGAACCAGTTGACCCAAGGTATCCCCTCGGTAAACACCAGCCAAGTAGCAGCATCGCAGGCAGCCAGTCCTTCGGGTACACAGAAGGACTCAGGGGACAACTGAGACAACTCCCCCACCAACTAGTGTGTTTTGTGGACTTAAACTGACTCCTGCCAGTGTGGACTAGGGATTTTCTTTGGACTACTATCCAGACTAGGGGACTAGGGGTTTTGTGGACTACAGTGTCAACTTTTTTTCGTTGCTCATGTTGGAATGTTTTTGTTCTTATGCTATTATTACTTATTAGTTGTATTATTGAGTAAAATAAAGAACTGGTTTGCCTTAAAAGTGCTTGTCTTCCTTGATTTATATTTGAACAAATGTCAAAGCTCAAGATTATATGGTGCATGGGGCAAAATGATAACAAAAACCTCCCCCTAACCAGCCCCCCCAAAAAAATCCGTAATTTTTGCAAACGGTAAATTTATTATAACCATTTGTTAAAAATGACTGGGTTTTTTTTGGGGGGTGTGGGGGAGGGGGGCTTTGAAAGTAAGAAGTGAGACCGGAACCATTCTGGTATATAATATTAAAGTTAAGGTTGATTTTAAATAAGAACAAAAAAAAACATTTTATTATATGTTTGACACAATAAACTTCTACATGTTTATTCACACATGAATACATAAAATTAAATCATGAGTTCATGAAATGACCCCAGAGTTCATTAAAATCATGAGTGTCTGTATAGTTCATAGACTGTCTGCAGAGTTCATAAAATTAAATCATGAGTATCATGAGTTCATGTGTTCAAACAACTCGATCTTGCCATGGTAGGCGGCCAAGTGGGGAACTGTAATAGTCCGCCAAATAGTTTCTCAGGGTTTTCCCTTCCCTTGAGTCCCGTTGGCCGACCATCTGGTTGGGTTCGGTCATCTGCACATCTTCCCTCCAGGCCCCAAGGACCACGTTCCCATCCTCATCCTCACGGTCCACATTAAGGTCCTGTAGTCCGGGCCAATTGTGAAGGGTGAGGCAGCCCAACACAACGCGAATCACATTACCAGGCTCCAACTGCAGGGTAGTGAGTAGGCACCGCCACCGGTGAGCCAATATCCCAAAACCGTTCTCCACAACACGACGGGCCCGAGAGGTCCGATAGTCCATCACCCTCTCTATGTGGGTGATGGCACGGCGACTGTATGGCTTCATGAGCCACTTTCGCAGGGGAAGGCATCGTCGCCCACGATGAAGAAGGGAAAGTCCCGGTCGTCGCCTGGAAGTGGATCCGGTGCTGGGAATCCAATTGTGTTGTCCTCCAGTGCCCCCCGGAGGGTAGACTGGTTGAACACGCCTGCGTCTGAGGAGGAGCCGTTGGCCCCCACCTTGCACCACAAGAAGGAATAGTTAGCATCCACGATGGCCAGGAGCACCACAGAAAAGAAGCCCTTATAATTGTAATAGAGCGATCCACTTTTCTTGGGCCTTTTTGATGGCGATGTGTTTCCCGTCGATCACCCCCACAACAGTGGTGAAAGTTCAGTCTCGTTCCAAACTGGCGGGCGACGGCTTTCCACTCGTCCTGTGTGAAGGGCATGGTGAACATCTCCTCCTTATATTCCTCGTAGATGGCGGTGCAGACCTCCGGCACGAACTTGGATATGCTGTTGTGTGCCACCCGGAAGTCGTAGGCAAGGGACCTGTAGCTGTTCCCCGTCGCCAAGAAGCGAAGGGTGATGGCCAGCATCAGGCCAGGCTCCAGAGGGCGGTGACTCCTAAAACATAGAATGTATAGCATTAATATATAGCAAGGTCATGGCTGTTGTTATGATTTTACCATAACCAATACCTTAACCATTCCTTTTTCTTAAGGGGGCTCAAATTGGCACGGTATACTACTATTGACGTCCAATGCAATAATGTGCCATATCTCAGAAATACCAAGATAGAGACATTAATATTAAAAGATTAATAGAATGTATTCGTGAAATGATAAGACAACATTTTTAAACAAATACAAAAAGCAAAACCAAGCATTTGTTATGGCAGAAATGAAGACACATACCTTGGGCCCTTGGTGATTCGATGGGTCACTCGGAGCAGGAGCTCGACGAAGAGCTTGGGGTCCATTCGGATGTATCCGACATAGTCTCCCCTCGATTCACGCTCTAGCTCTTGGAACACCGTTTCGTACTGCCCGAAAAGCCTCCTCCTCTCCATCCATGGACGAACCCACCATCTCCTGCGTCGGCGTCCCTGTTGCCTCTCCCTCTCCCGTATCAAGGCAAGTAATACCACGTCGTGCTCGTGCGCTGCCACTTGAAGCTGCTCTTGCAGCATCAGAACCCGGAGTCTCTGCGGTGGAATGGGCAGCATCCTGAGGCAGCAGCAGCTGGGACTTCTGGAGAACCTCGGAATGTCGTTCTATATATCCCCCCCCCCTCCGACATTTGGCGGAAAAACTCACGTTCGTCGCACTTCCACGCACTTACAACATGCGAGTGAGTAAGGACACAGTACGTGAGCAGCACGTGTAAGTGCGGCCTCCGTACGATAACGTGGCAATCGCACGGAGATCGTACGTTGTAAGCAAGTTGTAAGCACGTACAACTCACTTACCATGTGTGCAACGTACGATGCACGCAACCGCTCACGGCCAGGCATGGCGTGCGGGTCACGTACTTACACCTTGCGCAACCGTGCGAGTGACGTGCGTTGACGTACTCTCTCCCTGCTCTTGCCACTCCCTCTCCAAGCTTTCAGAAAAACGTGGCGGCCGTGGCCTCCCCAAAAAACGTACGGACTAAAAACACGCACGGTGGGTTGTGACAGGGCCTTTACGGTACCTCCCTAGCTGGCGTAATTTTTTTTTTACGCAAGTCGAAGAAAACAAAATGGCGGCAATATTTAATTATTACCCGATTAAAAACACATATTAGGAATAACGAACGTTTGTGTGTTAGAGAAACTGTATTTTCGCAACTTTTAATCGAGCAAAATGATTTAACATGAATCAGAGACATGTTATTAAGTCACTGTATGCGTTATCGGCGTTTCTTGACCAAAAGATATTGATGTGAACCGGCATAAAAGGAAAACAAGTTTATTAAAAAAACTCAGTTCTCAAAATCGGATCGACTTTCTGTTTCTATAATGAACTATGGAAACATCACGTGACAGATACCGTGATGACCTACACCTAGGACCAAGATATCATGCAAATGTGAATGGAAAACTGAAATCGCTGGGTACAACACATTTTATGATGAAGGCAGTGGGGAGTAGTGTTTTCAGAAGGTTATATACATTCTATGGTTTATTTCCATTTGCATAACTGATCGCATATGTCAAAATAGTGAAGTAAACACTGCAACATTGAATCATTCCTTGCTCAAATTACCCCACCCACTACGCAGTTGCTAGTCTCGGTTGTTTTTTATCATGAGTATAATCCCATTGCGTTATCAATGTTTACATGTACACAGATTTATGAACGGAATTCAAAAACAGATTACTCAAAACATGCATTTTTGTTCTTTAATATATTTTAATACTTTTATTCTACGTGTATTATCAGTTAATTTCTTCTTTCCTTCTCTGCACACGTACAGCCAATCTTTAGCTGTTTGGGGGGGGGGGGGGGGGGGGGGATAGCATTTTGGTGAGACTTCTACTTTACATTATTTCACAAACATATTAAACAGCAGTGGTGGTCTAGATGTAGAGCATCTGCCTTGCATGTTGAAGTTCGTGGGTGTGATCCCTGACTGGGGCATGTTCAAGACTAAAAATGGCACTAGAAGCTTCGTGGCTTGGCGCTTACCATTCAGAGGATAGTTGTAGGTCTAATTAGCCCTATATCAGTATTAACTATAATTAACTATAATGTGACTGGTAGGGGTACGAACGGTAACCGTATCACGTGTCTGCGGTTTGATACTTTAGTGTGGCAGCGTTTAAAGAATTTTGTCTTATGTAGACACTGTGCTGCTAGACACAAAACACTTATAACAACAACAAATATATTATATGAATCTAAAGATAAATGCAAAAAAAATGTTGTGCTGTTCCATGTTAATTAGGACTGTAATTTATGTGATCATTTATTTTCAGGGTATGTTTTCATACCAAATGAGATGGTCTGATGGACACAACACACCATGATTATTCTTCTGCTATGTCTAAGCATACCTCTTCTAGACTACTGCCATCCATAGGAAATATACCAACTGCTGTGAGGTGAATATTAATTTCTCCACCATAACTAATCATATTAAGAGGTGTCACATTATATTTTCGCCCACCTAAAAATTTACTCACAGGTGAATATAATATTTTTCCCATCCCCGCGCCCCATCCCCTCTTCCCCAATTCTCAAACTTGAGCAAAACTACTTATTATGATTAAGAATACATTAAACTTGAATGCTAAAGAAAACTTAAAAGAAGAAAAGAATGCGTGAGAGTATATCTTTCCGTTCCTCCACCCCTCCAAACACCTTTATCCCAAACGGATGTTTTAAAATAATTTCACTTTAATGGCAAACTATGACACAAAAATAAGCTACTTAAGATAATAACCGTAATCTGTTCTTGCAAGGAAAGACTTGAGGGGGGGGGGGGGGGCGGGGCGTATTATGTTTTTACCCCCATCCCCATAAAGAATGTTTTTTACTTTTTTATCTAAAGTTTCATATTTTAAATTATAGCTTGATTATCTTCATTATATTGACAAGCTATACTTGAACAAACAAAAGTAATATAATTGAGACAGTTACGTTATGTATTTTGTAAAAAAAGGGGCAGATGAAAATATTATAATATAGCCAATTTATTTTCATCCTAACCCAAACTTCATATATTGAATAGCATGATTTGATTCTCTTCACTTCCAAACTATCGTTCAACAAGCACAAATCATATACATCAGATAGCTATCTAATGTTATGGGGGGGGGGGGGTGAGTAAATTAATTACATAAGTATATAAATCAAACATATTATTTTTGTCTGTTGAAGCATATTAAGTTGTACATTTGAAGGTTAGCTATTATAATATTATAACGAATTGAAGTTGGGATAGACAAGATGAAATGGGCAGGGGCGGAAATAGCCTAAAAGTTAGCCTAAAAACTATGGGGGTCCGGAAATATTTTTATTTACAAAATGGCTCTGGTGCGTTTAGCGGTATATTTGAGACATTTACTATAGACAAGTAGATATTTTACTGGATTGAGAGTAGTGAAAGGTATATACATAATTATGGTGGCTGTTTTCAAATAATTCTGCCCCAAATTTTTAAAAAAATATTTTAAAGTGAGAGAGAAAGAGAGAGAATGCTATGCAACATTATATCATACTGTTGCTTTTTTATATTCCAGGTTGCAGACTCAACCACTGAACGACACTGTCCTTCAAGAACTGGCACATGTTTCCATTACTGTGATTTTAAAATGTTATAAACATTATTTAGTAATAAAATGTATTGATTATACAGAATTTTACATTGTTATCTTATTATTATGTATCATTAGTTCAAGTTGGGCAAGTTCTGTGTATTTAGCACTGCCTTCAAGCTGTTCTTACAATGAGAGTTCTCCATGGCAGTTGGGTCTAAGGTGCCGCCTCAAGCTCACTTACATCTCACCGCTAAGGTTGTATGTTCACATGCTCAATCCTAAAACTTTATGTGAGAAAGTTTGCCAATTACTTGCGGAATGACTGTGCTTCATCTATCCGTCCGTCTGTCCATATGTTCCCAAATGCATTTTTAAGTATCTGGGGTTAACTATTAATGTTTTTAGCTATGCCAGTCAGGTAATCTATTTTTTGTATTTTTTATTGTAAACACTTAGCATCTTTAATTTTATTTTTATTCTTGTACTGACCAAAGTTGATAAGAGTGTTAATATGATCATGTTGAAACTCTCGTTTTTAGCTAACCTGAGCAAAGCTCAAGATGAGTTATTCAGACCACCCTGTGTTTGTCGTCCGTCTGTGTGATACGTTTGGTTTTGTTTAATCGGATACCAGCATTTTTAGAACTATTTATGTCGAAGTTGCAATCCTTGAAATGTCAAAAAATGCACTATTTGACAAAATATGCATTTTAGCACCAGCATCTTTCAGTTGATAGTTGCCAAACTTACAATTTACATAGTAGTTATATGAACTTGATATCTCGAATAAATAATTGAACTGAGCAGATCGGAAATTTATACAATTGTATCACATATTTAGTATGGGGTGCCGTTTTGATCTGATGTCCAACATAGACATGGAAGCAGTCAAAGACAATGAAGACTATCCATTGCACATAGATAGACATAGAACTATAGAAAAGCAGATAGATATCAATCAAAAGATTCTGAATCTGATACAGCAGCCTTTGTATAAGGAGCATCTGATACTGATGGAGTTTAGTGAACCCTTCCTGAATCACAACAGCTTAACAGGGAAGAAGATGTGCTTCAAGAAAGGATCTCATCATCCAAGATTTGCAGTGGATGGTACCTTCTCCATGAGTGTACCTCACCCATCAGAAGAGATGCCCTTTCCAGTGATGAAGTTTATGACTCCATGGAAGGATTACAGCAAACTGTCAGACTTTCAAAGCATAAGATCAATGGCATTAAGAAATTGATCAATAACAATACAGCCAAGGAGAACAATAAATTTGTCATCATGATGACATTGGATGAAGATTATTATAATCTTCTCAGTTTGAATTTCTTTAGAAAGATGGCTACAGACTATGATGAGATGAATGATTACATCAACACCATGAAGGAATGTATCCAAGATTATACATTTGTGGGTGCCAACAATCTCAAAATGTTGAGATATAAGACAGAATTGTGTAGAAAAGATAAGATGAGTCAGTATTTGATTCATGAATAAAAACATTTTATTGAATTCACTTAGTTTGTTCTCTTCCTCTTACCAGTATTCTTATTCTCTGAAGATTCAACAAATCCATAAGGGAATTTGCCTGTACTATAATGAGTTTAGAGTCCTTCTCCTGGTCCAATCTCCAGCTTCTCCATTTGCATCTTGACATCAACCATATCAGTCATCAAGATCTTCACTGCATCTTGCAAGGCAGCATCTGTATTCAGACTGTCAGCAGCAGCTCCTTGAGTAACAATCTTGGCCTGATTTGATCCACTTGTTTGGTGAGAATATCCAATTTATTTTCAACTCTGTCCATATTCATGAGGTATTGCTCAACTCTATGAGTTTCCTCATCACTTGTATTGTAACTGCCTGTATGCACTTTGAGTTGCAATTCAAACAAGTCTGCTTTGTTGCTGAGAGCCATATCATTGGCTCTGTTGATCTTTCTAAAGAGAGTGCCATACTCTTTGTCAATGTCTGAAATGATGGTCTGCAGTCCTTGAGCTTTGTTCTCATACACATAAATGTTTTGTTCATCCAGATCATAATCTTTGATGAAGAGACAGACTGGACATCCATGGATTCTCAAAATGGAGGTATGTCCTCTGGTGAAGACTGTCACCAATTCACCTTTCACTACACTCACTCTGGCAATCAGATTGATGGTATTGTTGGTGAAACTCACTTCTTGACTAATGTTCAAGTCCACTTCCCAAATCTTGTTGGAAGGATTAGCCACCCAATTGCCCATCATCATGGCTTTGATGGTGCCTCTGTACATGCTGGTCTTCTTATCTCCAATGAACAGTTGAGCATCTTGCTTGGGATAAGTGCACTGGAAGTTGAGTTCCATGAAATCTGTCTTATCTTCAGAGGTCATGTAAGAGAGGAATCTTATCTTGAGATCCAATGCACTTTCTTGCCTAAGGCCCAACTGAATTGACTCCCAGGAATGAGAGTTTCAATGCAATTGGGAAAGATGGTGGCAATGGGATAGGCAAAGTCATAATCCTTGTAATGTTCCAAAACACCATCTTTGTCTTTATAAGTGGTGCTAGGCATCACTGCATAACTATTGAGATAGAATACCATCTTGGGTTTTAAACAATTGTTCATAATGTACTTAATGTAGCCTCTCTTGCCTACATTAGTGTTACTTGTGGTGACACACTCTTTGTCTATGGTTTGCAGAGGAGTAGAATTCATCACAAAATTCATTATCACTCTGATGGGAATAATGCCTGACCAAGCACTGCCTCTTTGTCCTCTGAAATTGTAGATGTAACGGCTCACTTCTGCTTCTGAAGGAAAGTTTAAGGTTTCTGGCTCTCCTGCCAGATCTGTTGCATCTGCTGGATGAGCTGTCTTACTAGCCATGTTGGGTTAATGAATAAACAACAACTTATTCGAATGAGTAATATCACCTATTCGAATGAGTGATGTCACCTATTTGAAACGAAACGCCTAAAGTTATTTGTGATAATTTACTCATTTTTGCTCATTTTAAATATATGAAATAAGATATATTTATTTATATACATATATATTATACATATACTTAGAGTTAACGCTTTTAAAATGCAAGATTTTGAATATTGAATATAATTCTGTCCTAGATCTGTTATAATCTTTATTGGTTCATATATGTTACAAAATCTATTAATTTGTGTTTTAAAATGATAAAATTGTTGGAATATAATTGTAAACAAACAAGGTAAGAAAATGTTGTCTTGAAGTTAGTTTATCATTTACGTCATATCTAGATTTGAAACAATACTCGTAACTTATTTGGGTCAAGGTATTTTTTCCATATCAGTGTTAATCGATATTAGATAAGTGACATAAATTGTTCTACTGGTATCTGTTGACAATTTTTACGAAATAGTGTTTTCATTAAATCTTAAAATTCATTAAATAGGTTCTCCATGGCTAAGGGGTCTAAGGCGCCATCTCAAAATCACTAACCTTTCACCGCTAAGGTCTTATATTCGAATCCCACTCGCTCCAAAATATTTATGTGAGACTGGTTCTAATCAGAATCATTCTTAGTTATTCCATCACCAATAAAACTTGAAATGCCATATATAATCAAAATGTGATGAAAATGGCGTAAAACCTCATTCAAAAACAAAATACATTTTTGCAGTAAATGCATACTGTTTTATTCTGGAATTGGCATGATCAAATATTGCCTGTTCTAGTTATGGCCCTTGAAATATGTTCTTGACAGAAAAACAGTGCCGTGATTTCATTGTTTCCTTCCTTTTTGGGATTTTAACTGCATCAGTTGAGCAAATAGGATAATGTTGATCATTCCAATTTGATTTTTGACCCATGTTTTTACGTTGTAAGCCCTGATATGTTGAACCATTTTTGGTATTCTCTCACAGGGTTCCTTGCGTCCATATAAAACATGATTACTGATACAGTGGACAAAATAAGACATGGCAATATTAACGTATTCCATTTAAATTAGATTTTAAAAATCCTTAAAACATTTTTTGTAAATATGCCTGTTTACACATTGACTTCCGCACAAAATAATCCAACATATGATTCTAGATTTAACATTATATAGAGGGAAACGTGAAAGTAAAATTGCCATGGGATGATTTTGTCAGCTGTATGAGTAAATTCGTTATTGCAAAAATCTTAAAAGGCAAAACCACTTTTGCCCCCTCCCCTTGATTGATTGCTTAAGACAGGTTTGACTCTATTATTCGTTTATTGTACATCAAAGAAGCAGCATCTTATTCCTACCACCCTTGGATTAAAGTTACTGCTTACTCTGTATACGTGTATACTTACGTCGTAAACCATTAATTGGTGTACTGAAAATGGCATATTTATGCTACATGTGTAGAAATTACGTACTATATTAATAGTGGTGAACTCAACATTGTCATCACAATGGCAGTTCTGTTTACATGTACGATGCGTATGTGCTTTGTATTTAATTTGTAATTAATAACTACTGAGGTAAAGTGTTTGGTTTACATATTGGATATCAATATAATAATTCACTGTGTGTTAATGTCTGTATGGAACATGCGTCATAAAACAACTTATATGTTTGAAACTGTAACATTACCAAAATGCATTTTAGATATCACCCGCAGCAAATATAGTTTTTCTCACGAAAATACTCGATGGAATACAGTAAACAAATTAAAAGTTATCGCAATTAGTTATGTATGGCTCTCCTGAACCCTTATGATTTTAGGATCTCGCAATTTGAATAAACATGCATCTTCCGGACCAATAATGATTCAGTCAAAGAAAATACACTAGGGTGGTTTATGAGTGGTTTGAAGGAAAAATGGACGATGGACACGGGGAGATCAGCATAGTTTATCTTTACATGCATGCTTATAAAAATATGTCCGGTTATTTCCCTTATATTAAACTGTGCTATTTTGTCTTGTTCACGCCTTTCTCCAAAAGCAGTATTTCATTGTGTTCGCACTCATGATCAATGCACTGCCGATGCTACTTCTATTTGTTGTAACAGTAACATTTTGTATAATATCGGTATAATTTCGTGTTTTTCTTTTGATATAAAAAACTTTCGCTTAATTATTAGTAAATATTTTATTTGGTGCAAATATAATATATTTCTAAGTATGTTTTAAATAAACATATTGACCTTCCCGTTCGCTTAATTGTTACGAAATTCATTACAGTAACAGTAGCATGTTTATAGTTGTCGACTTATACTTGTTATAGAGCAACGCAACCACACGAATTATATAATTATACCTATTAACAGTACTTTTGTATCAGTTTGTGGTATTTGACAGGCAATAAATGTTATGCTTTAGTTTTCATTAAAATGAATATGTCTACCAAATAGGACGTTCACTTGTTGAATGCCTGTTATGTCTAATAGCTTATAATTAAACAAGGTAAAATGAAGTGAATCTTGACGATAACAATGACGTGTCAGTTTTACAGACAATCCAGGACTGCATGGAACTTTCGCCCCGTTTTCAAAATTTTGATATTCACAAATACCTCTGTGTCACTAAATACGAAAATTGCTTCAAATTTTTTATCATCGAACGTTTTGCCTTCATTATGTTCAATTTGAAGTTCTCCAATTTTCTTACAACTTTGGTCAGTTGTAAATGTAGGCGTTTTTTCATCCGAACTATAAAATGTGATATTAGTAATATTCAAATTAGTGGGTGTGTATGATATTTTAATATTTTGTTCTAAAGTAATCTCGTCTCCCGATCTCACAAAAGCGTCAAACACATCATCACATTTCTTCGCACCATTCACAATCTTCATTTTAGATTCAGGATGAATTTTTGGATCAAATGATTCATACATGGATATACCATAAGTGTATCTTATTATCCTCGATGAAACTACGTCTGGAATGTGTCCGAACCTCACTGCTCCCTTAAGCACAGCCAGTCCTGCTTCGTTTGGTATGATCAGTCTTTTGTTCTGGATGCTTGTTTTCAGTTCTTCCTGGACTAATTCGCTCTCACCGAATCCACCAACAAGAACAACGACGGCAACTTCTTTCATCTTCGGTTCACTGAGAAGCTTCATCACGTGACAAATGAGACTTTTTATTGGGGACTGAAACCAACGCATGACAATGGAGGCATCGATCCTTAGTCTGTCACCGATCAATTTCATCTTATCTCCAAAACCAAAAGAGGTAATGCGATCTTTCATCTTCACCCCATATTCTTCATAAATTTCTTTTAGTGTCGCTGAAACTCGGAATTTTATTAAACCGTCCGTTGTCGATGTTATTGTGCGTTTCTTTGTCTCAAATTCTCTCAATATGTCAAAATAATCAGCCATTTGCTCGGACTTGAATCTTTCAATAACGTGTGCCCCAACCAGCTCGGTCAACATATGTATATAATTGTTGTCAACAGCATTGCCTCCCCACGCACCGCCACTGGATTTGTGTATTTCTCTAAGTGATCCGTCCGACTTTTTTTCATGTACTGATATGTCTGCTGTGCCTCCTGTAAAAAATCAAGTTTTGTTTTGACTCATTCGAATCTGTATTTGACAAAAGTGTACATAACAGTCCTGAATATATTTTGTTAATTATGCAAATTAACCAAATGTATACATTATGCTTTGACCAAATATACAGTAATTATGTCACAGAAAATAAATTAGTCCTTGAATTGATATCCCACGTCTATATTGACCACAGTCTGAACTTGCAATGCCCACCAGATGGCCATACAATTTTACCAGATCTTATAAATATGCAGAAGAAATTGTAACAGTTTTAAAACAGGCAAACATATCCTAGCTATTTATATTATCTTCCGATCAAAATGCAAATGCCAGCTCGATAACAGTACTGTCAACAAAATTTCGACATGCAGAAAAAAAGACATACAATAATGTCTATCATTTGTTAAGACCATTGTGAAGATGCGTAAAATATCCCCAGGCATTTGCAAAGACTTATTATTAGGTACAAATATATTACGTTACACGTACAATAATAAATAGGTGGTTGCATGTTGACACCAGCTATGATATATTTAATCATACTATTGAGAATATTACAGTGATAAGAGAAGTACTGCTACGAAAATACCGGTATGTTATGATAGTTACCCCCTAAATCTATAACCATATACTGCGTCCCAGCAGCTGAGAGAACCATCTTCGCATCCATGGTAACAACCTGGCACCAAATTGATGCTGCCTCTGGTTCAAGTGCCATCTTAAGTCTGGTTGTATCTATTCCTGCCTACACATGTGAATAAATAAAATGTAATGCAAATATGAACCTGAATGTTCCGTCATTTATACTCGTGAGTTGGTTATCATTTAGACAGTTACACTAATAAGATTTCACTCATTAGCATTTATTATCGAAATTATCATTGCTAATTAAAAATGAAACGTTACAATGTAATATTACAGCATCAGAAGGTCAGTCAAAAAGAATCTCTAGAACCATACAATTGAAATATTTGAAATTGAATAATGGCTAACCAAATGAATTGAAATATGTTCAGCATATTAACAACATTAACGTTTTATTATCATCCAGGCCACATTATTAAAAACACATTTGACATGCCACATATATTACCTCAATCGATGCCTCTCTCATAAATTGTTTAGCGCTATCGTCCCAGATGGCTGGAACAGTAATCACATACAGAACATCGGTTTCTTGAACACCTGTTACTTGCTTTTCAAGAGCACTTATAAAATGGTTCTTAAGGAAGCGTATACACATAGCGAAAATCGTCATTGCGTTCATAGATTTGCCGCTGATGTCTTCTATTGTAGTATTCCTGGAAAGTTCCTGTGAAATAAAATCATATTGCTTAATAGTTCAATTTATTTTATTGACATACCGAAAAGCTGGTTAGTTTCGATTGTTAAAAAATAAGATTAATACCAAAGTCATATAAAGATAATATGCAGCAACAAATTTGAAATGCATTGAAAACACAAAAGGAACAATTAAGTCGTAGAGTTGTTTTACTAAATTCCCAAGTATCCTAGTATAGTGGCAACCTTCTTGTATTATAACATTTAAACTTGAAATGGTTGATCCAGTGATCTGGCATATGGAATTTGAGCAGCTTTCGTTTGAAACCGTCCCTTATTTCTTTTAATGGTTGCCTTATTTGATTGATCTAGAAAAATATCGACCAAACGAACATACAAAACAGTTACACTGTATTATTGTCAATGATCTCGGATGAAAAAAAAAACCTTGACAATGTACTGATCGTTCAAATCTTACAACTGTTGCCTGGAATGAGATAGGTAAACTTCTTTTAGATGAGTTAAACACTTTAAGACTGTTTCTTCTTGATAAAATACTATATATGGAAAAACATTCGAGAAGTAAGATAGTTCAACAAAACCGTACATTATATATTTCCGAGATATCACTATGCTAGATGATTGTGTCATATGAATTGAGTTTATGGTACAACTTATGAACTCTTGGTCGAAACTATTCTTAATCACACGTGATGTGTCTTTCTGCCAATTAGAAAGTTTTCTTATAACTATATGTTGAAACCATCATTTAGGGACATATTTTAGGTTTGTATACAAGCTTGTAGTGCCAGTTAAAAGTTGTTTTCCATCTAACAACAATAAAACCATTACCTCGTTTTTGTGCAGCATCATTTTAAACCTCCTGAAGAAGTACCAGCCATGATGTTTGTCGTCTTCAGCAAGAGATGTGAATTTGTTTTCAGCCGCAAATCCAAAGGAATCAAACTCTTTATTCGGATTCAACAGAACGCACGTCGGTGTCTTCAAGGAGATGAGTTTCTCGGATCCTGCAATCCAGCTTTGGTTCGTTATTACCTTCAAAGGATCATTCCGGAACGAGAAGGCATAGCCGCTGTATGTTGTACCAAAGTCGATTCCAGCTACGAGCAGGTGCGAACAATCGGAAGCCTGCCCTACTTTTGGGGTTGGTTTACCAAATACTGTTTTAGCCATTGTTATGTAATTCTGCAACAGTTAATGCATGATTTAAGTCGCATATTGTACCGTCTGGATGGACAAAATCCATTATAAAACCGATACCGAAAAACTAAAATAATGACCCAAGAGTTCTACATGTTATCGTGGGAAAAGTCTTATATGTAAACTTTATACAAATATATTTAATAAACGTAGTAAAATATTTAGAAATAAATGATGTTAAAGAAGATGAACAAAATAGTTTTCGACAAAAAAGGTCTTGAGAAGAACACCTATTTTCAATACCAACGATTTTTAGAAATGGGAAAATATGGAAGTTTGATACATTTGCATGCTTTGTTAGCAGGAATTTAAACCCTGAACTTTCTGTCAGTATTTAACTATTTGCTGATAATATAGTTTTAATAGCTCCAACTGAAGAGCATTTACAGTGTATGTTAGCATATCTAAATAAGAGGTGTTCAGTAAACAAAATGAGAGTTTATATCATCAAGACAAAATTTGTTCACGTCCGAAAGAAGAACAAAAATGTTACTGCATCGCCCTGACCTGATATTGCTTTATCTAAATAGGACACCGGGTGAAAAACAAATCACATCAAGGGCTTCATGTAATACTAGTTTATCAACATTCTTTGTCTATATTGAGTTAGAATAGTCTTGCACTTAGCACTCGACACTGAGCCTTTAACTTCGGTGAGATAAAACGAAAGAACTACCTTGATATTCTCACTTACGACATAAATTATGTACTTCCTTGTCAGTCGATGTTACGTTGAATAAAGAACTAGATCGCGTTATTCAGCTTGTAATATAGATAAGTATACAACTATGTATTGATATATTTAAGATTGATATTGTGTCTTAATGAAACGTTAAACTACATATTCAAATAATGTAAATAGAAACTTCAAGGCTATCGATGCAGAAATGAAATTATTTAAATGTACGTTGAAGAAATAAATTTTATTTTCACTTATAATTGTGCCTTTTCGATGAATTATGATGTTTTAGTACATATGTTAATATAATTAAACAAAAACGGCAAGGCCAGGAGGTCATTTTCAAATAGCAATACTTGTAATAATGCATAGGGAACAATTATGGTGATGCATTTTATTTTGTTGAATTATATTTTAAAAGTGCACTGTGTACTATTACTTGTTTAGCAATAGTACACAGTGCACTTTTAAAATATAATTTATAATAAATAAATGTAATTACTAAACCGGTTTCAGTAATAGTCGTATGTTTGGTATGACAATTCAAGACAATTTAGAGCTTATGTCAAGTTTAAATGTAACGATTTAAACTAAGATTTAGCATTTTATTACAGTTACAAGGATAGTATTGTATTAAATGTTGTTCATCCAGAGTACATGCAATACAGTTTTATATTTGCTGGCACATACATGATTATGAATACAATCGCATACCTTTATGTAGATTAACTGTTATGTTTTTATACAGTTTAATAAATAGCATTGTTTGATCAGATGAATAATACTGATTATAGAAAGAGTATATATAGGATAATTATTGTAAATAATTGTGTTTGTGTTGTTAAACAGCAATCATGTGGGTAATTAAATTTCATTGCGTGCAATTCATACTAACTAGGTATCACATGACTGAGATGTATCACGTGATCATTCGTCACCCATGTTGGTATATTTGTTTACTACGCAGACAAGATAGACACTACTTTTAAAGAATATTCATTAGTATCGCTGTTGGTCTGCATTACCTGTTGCGCTGTTGTGTAAAGCTGTGTAAAGCGATAGCTAGTGTTTACACGGGAAGTATGCATTTAGCGATACATCTTTTCTGCATATGTATTTCGACGGTTATTTATGGTTTCCTTTGTTCTCGAGACCGAGTAAATGGCGGGACGCCAGCCGCGAATACAGATTGCTTTATTTGGTCATAGCTTTGTTAAACTACTGATGGATTTTATGAACATACGGAGCTCAGTTTTGACTTGCATGAATCAAACGCCTCTGTTATCATGTTTGGGTTTGGTGGATAACGGCTGACAAATGATAAACATTGTCGCATGCAATTTGACAGTCATTTGGCGTCTTTGGAGAGTTTGGTGGTCGATAAATATTTATCACAACTTTGGTAGACCTGAGTTGTGTGGCAGCCTGGGAAAAGACTGTCCATTAAAATGGGAAGCAACATTTTTAAATATTTGTCATCACCTTGGTATAGTTGAGTGGTGTGCCGGTCTCGAGATAGAATGTTAATTACAAAATAGCACACTTTTAAATATTTATCACAACCTTGGTATAAGTGATTGGCGTGGCAGCCTCGGTAAAGGCTATTCATTACATGGATAGCAAAACTTAAATATTTATCACCACCTTGTTCAATGGGAATAGTATATAGAATAGTTCAAAAGATGTTAGTGACCTATTTGTTAAATGGTCTCAGACTTTTGTATTGATCCTGTATAAGATGTCACCGGGTTGTCTATTGCATTTTCAGTATGACATTCACATATTACATGCTACATTATAATAATGTTTTATAATGATTATAATGTTGCGTCATTTTATAAAAATGAAATAAAATGACATATTCACATATACTGGAGTTGTGCATCTAATTAATTCCCATATCAAAACTAGCTTCAATGATGTACCTCAGTGATCATTTATATTCAATATTGTTTAAGCTTACACAAATATATATATTGTTTGTACAGGGGCGTAGACACGAATTTAATATTGGTGCGATTAACTATTTTACAAATTTTAGATAATTATAAAACAAGAAAAAAACAGGAAAGTTATTGGTGCGGCATACAAATATATAAATGTAAAAAGGTTTGAAAATTAGCTGAAAAATATAGAAATAATTGAAATTATTGGCGCGGTTATGACTCACCTCTACGCCCATGTTGTATGTGAGCCATTTCAAGTCAGAACATAATTACGAAAGTGAAACTAGTACAGCAGTTTTATTCTATATCTAGAATTGTTTTTAAAAATAAATATAAATGAAACATAATATGTAACAAATACTTACATTTTCAATTTCATTGATTTTTATACATTTTATTTGATAATATTGTTTTCCTTTCCTCTGTCATGTTTAAAAGTTACAACATAGTTATCCGATTCCAGTCAATGTTCAAGATTGCAAGAAAATCTATTTCAATACACATAATTGAATGTTGTGTACAACTCGAGACCTTTGAACAGAAATATGATTTAAAATAATATACTTAAATTACCTCACCTTTAAAATTTACAACACACATTGTATAACACTTCCTTGTCAGAGGGCGCTTCGTGGAATTAACTGATCAAGTACGTGTTGAGTATATCAATTACGTGTAGAAAATCGAAGTATATAAACGGAGAAGCGCAGATATTAAAATATCGACATTTATTATATCAATTCAAGTGTTTTATGACATAAAAACTAAACATGACACATTGTATACTGAAAGCATAAAGAAACGCCGGATGAATATCAGAGCAACATTAACAAACTAATGTTAGCGATGTTTACAGTTTTAGAATATGTATGCAAATATGATCATTATTATTGACATCTTCATTAATGAACTGAAACTGTAAAAATCACTATTATTTGTTTGTTAATGTTGTTCTGAAATCCATACGGCGTTTCTTTATGCTTTTAGTGTCATGTTTAATCTCGACGGACTTAAAACACTTCAATGGAACATAATTTGAATTCCTCTTGTAATTTGACAGGACGGTTTCAGATTCTTTTTAAATTTACCATGCTGCCGTCTCAGGGATATTCATTTTATTTTTTGCAGGAATATATAGGAAAATAAAATATAAAATATATCAAAATTATGCTAACGAAACTTATAAGCTATTTTTGGACACAGTCACAAAATACGAAAGAAGTTTAAACTCATCCTTGAATTGATGTAAGATTACAAATCTTCACTATATCCGATCATTTAAAAGTGTGTTAACGATACCAATATTGAGACAGACACTTAATATGAACAAGCTAAAACAATGGAACTAAATATCTTGAAGTAATGCAAGATTAAAAACATGTTGACAAAGCCTACATTGTATTTGTACCAAAATATTATCGCTATGAAATTGCATTGATTTGCAATGGTATAACCATTATCTATTTATCTTAAGTTTATATATGCTCAAATGGACTTGACTGTGCATAACCAGTTTAAACCAGTCATTTTGCGGAGTGATAAAATGTTAATTTTTATAGTACAACAGAACATTGGATCAATAATTCAAACCAATTACCTCTCCGTTTAACACAAATAGAAAAATACGCGATTTCTTTTTATTTTAAATAAAAGAACACCATCATACCGATGTTAACTTAAAAAACAGCAATTTCACGGAGTAATAAAAGTCATTATCAAAGAAATAGAAAACTTGAAAATGACGAAAAAAGTTATTTGAGTTGATAGTTAAAATATACATTAATATATACAATATATGCTATAATTATGCTATGCTATGTTTTTTTCTGTATCATGCATGTATAACCGTGTATAAATGAAGTAATACTTTGTATATTTACGAAAACTCATGTACTATTTAACATTTATATTTATACAATATGTTGCATGGGCTGGTGGCCTTGAAGCAAATAAACTATTTGTTATTGTTATTGTCATTGACATATATCTAAACATATTAGTTTAAAGCCCCAAATGCTGTATAAAAGTCACTAGATGGCTCGCAGTCCCATACTTTATTCAAATCAGAGCGTGCATAAAAAATCAAAGTCACTGCCGCATTGTTTTTGTTTTAAATTGGCGTATTACTATATATACATTCCATTCAGGTTTGTTTCTCCAAAAAGTTCCTGTTTTTTTGAAGTTTGAAAAAAATATTTAACTGCCAAAATGTTAAATTCTTAGGAGAAGCTTGTAAGGTCGAAACTAACTGTAATGAAACATATTTACATACGAAAACGAAATTAACTGCAATACAATTTTTAATTTAAATTAGGTATTAATTTTATTAATACCGACATTTGTTGCAGTTTCTTTTAATTTATATTAGGTTTATAAAATGCTATAGTATAAGATATATTAGATATATTTGCGTGTTGTTAAAACGAGGCAGGTCAACACAATGTATCACAGGCTGATCCGGAAATTTCAGTCAGGGTAAGAATGAGGATTTTTTCACATTTTTTATGAAAATTGTGACGAGTAAAAATACTTTAAGAATCATAGGTGTTTTCCAGATAAGAACGTATTCGATGTTATTGATAAAAGCTATTTTAGTATATGAAGTAGTAGTAGCAGAAGTATTAGTATTATTAGTAGTAGTGTATTATTAGTATTATTATACTTATTATTATTACAAGTAGTAGTAGTAGAAGCAGCGGTAGTAGTAGTAGTTGTAGTAGTAGTAGTAGTAGTAGTAGTAGTAGTAGTAATAGTAGTAGTAGTAGTAGTAGTAATAGTAGTAGTATAGTAGTAGTGGAATGTAAATATTTGTAGGTCTTGCTAAGTAAAAGAAGTAGTATGATAGTGTTACCGGTTTTCAATCACTTAAGAATCGCCGATTAATATTGCATTTTTCTAGTTTTGATAAAAATATACTTTTTTAAACTTATTAATACATCTTTTTATATACACCTTTTCTTACGCACTTTTTATATAAAACCTTTTCATCTATTTAATTTCTTTATTCTACATTTTACATATGGTTATGTGATAATTTCAATCTCATATTTTAACTTTCTATAAGAAAGGTACTTCTCTACAACCTCTATAATTTCTGACATGCGAAGTAGATTGTATGTATTACTTTTGACATTGACCTGTATTGCATCAGTTTTCAACAGACGTGGTTGGAATTGATATTAGTAAACAAACCTAGCTTTTGTCAAGGTTTTGTGTAAACTGAAAAAAGGCATAGTGAGAATAACATTTTTTTCAGGTCTATAAAAATGACTTTCTTACTTGAATTGGATTAATTTTTTTTTTAATTTTCATTGCATTTAATGTCTACATGGATACTGTTTGTAAATATTGACATTTGTGCAGGAAGTTAAAATGCACGTACACATTAAATATGCAATGTGCATTGGGGCGTTTGGCACTATGTAGTGCGGTTTGATGGCTATACAGGCACCTGTAAATTGGTTGGTAGAAGCGGTTGAGTAGATTGGCGGGTGGTCCAGTGGTTAATACCTTTGACTGCAAACTTATGTTCCGCAGGTTTGATCCCGACTTATCCAACTAAAATTAAATATCAGTCTATCGGATGGGAAATTAGAAATAATCGAGGTCCCATGTATCAGTACTTTACACCGTGTATGTAATAGAACCATCGACGCTACAATAGGGTCTTCCGTATCGCTTCACTATTCTCCAAAAATCTAAAGTTACTAATACTCTTCTGGAGGCGTAGCCCATTTTGGAAACAAGTGGCGACGATGAATAAAATTATTGTCATAATCACTTACTAAGTGCCAGACCACCGTATTTTGCATACATGTATCATGCAATGACCAAGTAGCATTAAGTGTACATAAGGTAAATGGAACTGTAAGCTAATGCCATCACGAACTAGCAGATTATGATTAGTCCCCACACTCTTTGTTTTTCTTTCAAATTCTTTTTCCAAATCTATGTTAAATTCATCCAAAATATTGACCTATAAATAAAAAAAATAAGTGACAATCATAAGTTAAGTCTAACGAATAACCTTATATGGCATACACAGCAAGCTAGAGAAAGTTAGTATTACGTGACCCTTTCAAGACCCTTTCAAATTGACCATTTATAAAGTGGCACATTTTTAACGTGATATTACAAGAATAAAACGGTTAAACAAAACTGTCGCCTGGTATGTCATGTTTCAAGGTAAGTCAACAACAAATGAAATTTTTCATGCTCACTTATTTATATCATAATCATCTGGAACAGTTGATGAGAGCAATTTCCTAATCTTCAATGCCATTCTCTAGCTTATAATCAGATTATTTATTTAGTGCACTGACTTGTCCTTCCATTGGGGCGTGTATTTTAGGACCAATCAGTGCGCTTCATATATAATACAGAATGAACATTTTCATGTTCACTTACTTCTTCATTACAACAGACAAATCACGCTCTATGTCTTCCTGGGTATAACCAGTAACAGCGGATCCTTTAAAGACATTCACTCTATATTCAATATTAATTACAACTGCACAGCAGTCCTTAGCGTAGGGCAGTTTTCCTGTTCAGGTTTAAGTCAACTTTGGAGTATCTCAACGTCCTACACATATCTTACTAAAAGGTTAAAATTAATCGTCATTATTAGAGTACTGAAACAGGGTTATTATAAACATGAGAAACATGAGAACGTTGATGTAATCTCTTTATCATTTAAATTTGATGGTTCAAAGGACAAAATGACAATTTTGATAACGTTACCCTAAATTCACTTTCTGAAAATTACACATATACATGCTGCAAATATGATATATTAAACCAAATCAATATGTAGGACCTTCTTGTTTGTTTTTGTTTTAAAAATGTGAACTGATGAAAGACATCTTATTTTACATTTTCTCGGTCACACGTGACAAAAACGATTCTCAAAATATGTTCTTTTATTCTGTTTTATTTGAGATAGAAAATAATAAAAACAAATTAACAACTTATTTTTTAAACAATTATATTTCATATTTCAATATAGGCATGTCTTCACTGGTTTTATATAAAAAAGGTTGATTATTTCTTCTATAGTGTGTTTCAGATAAAATAATTGGAGATTAATATTCTATATTCAACATTGCGCTGTGTCTCTTTAAGATATTATAAAAACTTAAGTCATTGAAGAAAATATAATAGCTATGTACCCTTAATATGAAAATAAGCTTAGTGCGAATATGGACACAATCACTTAGTTTTAACAAAGTTTAAACATATTCTTTCAAGTGATGTTAGATTACAAACAGCTTGATAAAATCTACATTGTATTACCTACCTCAAGTTAATACATGTTCAAAACAGCGTTACTGTGTAAAATACATACTGTGAGAAAATGATAGATGTAAACGTAAAAAGTACAAAAGGACATTGTACAATGATTATCCGAACCCGTTATCTTCCAATTTAACACAATCTAAAACAAACTGGACTATCTATTTTTAACAAGTGTACCAGTATTGTGTGTGCGTGAAGTGTGTGGTGTGGGTGTGTGAGTTAATGGCTTTGTTGTTATATTTAGTTCTGTCATGATAACCATATGTGTACGTTTATGCTAATAAAATGTTGACTTGACTGTAAAAGCTCTCACCAATTATAGTCTAAAGGCAGCTCTTGTAATTAATTGTGGGACCTTTACGCTTGCAGGACTATTAAGACCCCCCCCCCCTCCCCCTCCAATGATGAAACCCAAAGAGCCGTATTTGAGCATCCAGCAGATTATAAAATATTAATTGCATATTTTCATCTTTTTATCACCAAGAAGGTGTAATGTGAAATCATATTTAATTATTGTTGTAGAAAACTACCAAATAAAGATAAAATAGGATGATACATTGACAAGACAGTTAATACTTACAGTATATTACACAGCCATGTACAATCTAAGTATAATACTATATACAGAATGTTCATAAGAAATGAGAAAAATGAGCTAAGTTGAGCAAAAATACTACAAACTGAAATATTTGTTCTAAACTCTTCAAAATAACTTTATAACAAACAATATACATTTACTTGTTTAATTTGCATGCATTATGGGAAAATATTTATAGAGTTCAAAACTAGATAAGAATGTTTATGTTTCATGATTCATAATTTTGGATTTTCAGCGAGAAAGTAATGTAAGTGACTTGTCTTGTCTTTGGGGCCATTTCAAATATTCTAGTTTTAACTTCAAACCTGACATGGATAACAATTTCATGCTATAAACATGTTAATAAGTTAGTTCAAATAGTTTCGAGCTCGATCAAACACAACTTATTATGAAAACGAAACTAACGGCAATTAGTCATGTTTACTTGCAAAAACAAAGCGAAACTAGCTGCAATCAAGCACTTACAAAAACGAAAGTAACTAGTAATAAATAGAATAGTTTAAACTTTGTTAGTTATGATCTAAACACCAGAATTTACTTTGATTTCGTTTAATTTTAATAAGTTTTATTAAAAGCTTTAATGTCGGTTTTGTATTCCACTTTCGTTTTTGAGCAAATAACATGTACATAAATGAAATTCATAAATTGCAGAACTATGAAACGTAAATATCTAATCAAAAGGGTTAACATTGATAATTGTGTTAGAGTTTTAAAAAAAAGAAGAACAAAAATGAGATCATTTAAAATAACGTACCGTTTACCTTATAGTATATTTTCCTGCAGGACGACGCTTCAGAGAATATTCATCTAGTATAGCGCGTGTAGTTAAAACGAGTCAGGTCAACACAAAAATGTCAAAGGCGGATCCGGGATTTTCAGTCAAGGCGAGAGTGACGTATTTTTCACATTTTTTTTACTGATTCTGATATTAAGCAAACACTACTGTTTTGAATATATTTGTATGAATCAATATTTGATAGTTTCAAGTAGTAGTTTGGTTTCTGACCGTTCTAAGTTGCAGTTTGGTTACTTATAGTTCCAAGTAGCAGTTTGGCTATGTACCGTTCCATGTGGCAGTTTGTCTCATGCCTGTTTTAAGTTTGGAAACTGACCGTTCCAATTGGTAATTTGGCCACTGACTGCTCTATGTGGAAAATTGGCTACATACCGTTCTAAGTAACATTTTGGTTACTGACCGTCCAACGAAGCAGTTTAATTACTGGCCGTGCTAAATGGAAGTTTGGCTACTGACCGTTCTAAGTGGAAGTTTGGCTACTAACCGCTTCAAGTGGCAGTTTGGCTACTGACGTTCTAAGTAGAAATTTGGCTACTGACCGTTTCAAGTGCCAGTTTGGCTACTGACCGTTCTAAGTTAACGTTTGGCTACTGACCGCCATAACTCCGTGAAAAATCAACAAACCGGAACACAAAGACAATATGCGCATCTGCACTTGGTAATGATGCATTCTAGCAAGTTTCATAAAATTCCAACACGGGATTATAGAGAAATAGCGGGACAAGAATTTGGTCACAAACATAATGAAATGGCCTTAACTTCATGAAAAATCATCAAACTAAAACACAAACACAATATGCGCCTCTGCACTTGGTAATGATGTATCCTAGCAAGTTTCATAAAATTCCAACCAGAGGTTGTAGAGAAATAGCCCGGACAAGAACTTGGGGACGCTCGCACGGATAGACACACGCACGCAAGCATGGACGAAGAGGCGGCTATATGCTTCAATCCTTTGGGGGAGCATAATAAAGGTTAAAATGCTGAAGGAATTTACGAGGGCTTTTCATGAATAATTTATGTTTAATTTGACACCGTCAAGGTGTTACGTCATAGTTACAAATATTGATAGTGGACACACTTTTCAGAACTTTTTAAATTTTAAGTTTTGAAATTAAGCGTGGTGTTTAAAAATTAATGTCGACAAAATTATTGAGTATATATAGATTAGAAAATCTAGTGCCCAGTAAGAAAAATCTATGGTTGTGTAAGGATGTTGTGTATCGAGTGAGAAAATCTAGTGTCGGGTATGAAAATATACAGTCAAATAAGAAATTTGAATGTCGTGGAAGGATGTTGAATATATATAGATTAGAAAATGTAGTGCCCTGGAAGAAAATTCTATATTGAGTAAGGATGTAGTGTATCGAGTGAGAAAATCTAATATCGTGTATGACATTATAGTGTCATATAAGGAAATTGAATGTCATGTAAGGATGTTGAGTATTGAGCGAGAAAATCTAGCGTCGCATATGAAAATATAATGTCATATAAGTAAATTGAATGTCATGTAAGGATGTTGACTATAGAGTGAAAAATCTAGTGTCGCATATGTTGAGTATTCACTGAGAAAATGTAGTGTCGTGTATGAAAATATAGTGTCATATAAGGAAATTGAATATGGTGTAAGGATGTTGAGTGTCAAGTGAGAAAATCTAGTGTTGCATATGAAAATATAGTGTCATATAAGGAACGTGAATGTCATGTAAAGATGTTGAGTATCAAGTGAGAAAATCTAGTGTCGCGTATGAAAATAAAGTGTCATATAAGGAAATTGAATGTCGTATAAGGATGTTGAGTATTGAGTGAGAAATTGTAGGGTCACGTATGGAAATATAGTGTCATATAAGGAAATTAAATGTCGTGTAAGGATGTTAAGTATCGAGTGAGAAAATTTAGTGTCGCATATGAAAATATAGTGTCATATAAGGAAATTGAATGTCCTGTTAGGATGTTGAGTAATGAGTGAGAAAATCTAATGTCGCATATGTTGAGTATTCAGTGAGAAAATGAAGTGTAGCGTATGAAAATACAATGTCATATAAGGAAATTAAATGTCATGTAAGGATGTTGAGTATTGAGTGAGAAACTGTACGAAATATGTGCTTATCATGCAGTTGGTGCTTGTCTTGCGTAATTTAAATACCAAATACGTGTAATGTGCTTGTCATGCAAGTTACACTTGTCTTGTATAATTTAGGTACAAACGTGTGCTTATCATGCCGTTGGTGCTTTTCTTATGTAATTTAGGTACCGATCGTGTGCATATCATAAAGTTGGTGCTTGTTTTGTGTAATACAGGTACGAGCATGTGCATATCATGCCGCTGGTGCATGTCTTGGGTATTTTAGGTATCAAATGTGCTTATCATGCAGGTAAGGCTTATCGTGTGCAATATAGGCATCAAACGTGTGCTTATCATGCAGTTTGTGCTTGCCTTGTGCTATTTAGACATCAAATGTGTGTTTATCATGCAGTTATTGATTGCCCTGTGATATTAAGGCACCAAACGTGTGCTTATCATGCAGTAAGTGCTTGCCTTGTGTTATTCATGCATCAAACATGTGCTTATCATGCAGTTAATACTTGCCTTGTGTTATTTAGGTACCAAACGTGTGCTTATCATGCAGCTAGTGCTTTCCTTGTGTTATTTAGGTACCAAACGTGTGTTTATCATGCAGTTACTGATTGCCTTGTGTAATTTAGGTACCAAACGCGTGGACCTGACGCCGGTGGTGCTTGCCTTGTCTATTTTAGGTACCAAACGTTTGTTTTTCATTTCGTTGGTGCTTCTACTGTGTAACTTAGGTACCAAACACGTGCTTATCATGTAAGTAGCATTTGTCTTATGTAATCAAGGTACCAAAAGTTTTTTCTCATGACCTGAATGCTTTGTGTTATTTAGGTACCAAACGTGTGCTTATCATGCAATTGGTCCTTGTCTAGTGTAATTTAGGTACTAAACACGAAAGTTCTCATGCAGTTGGTACTTGTCGTTTTTAATTTACCTACTTAACGTGTGTTTCTCTTCCGTTTATGCTTTAATTGTATAATAAGGACCAAATGTGTGCTTAGCATGCCGTTTGTGTTTGTCTTAAGTATTGTAGGTACCAAACGAGTGGTTTTCATTCCGTTGGTGATTTTATTGTGTAATTTAGGTAATAAATGTGTGGTTCTCAAGTAGTTGGTTCTTGTCTTATTTAAGTACCAAACACGTGCTTATCATGCAGGTAGCGCTTGTCTTATGTAAAAAAAGGTACCAAAACGTGTGATTCTCATGTCATTGATGCATGTGCATATCATACAGTTGGTGATTGTCTCGTGTAGCTTAGGTACTAAACGTGTGGATCTCACGTCGTTGGTGCCTGTCTTGTGTCTTTTAGGTATCAAACGTGCGCTTATCATGCAGTTGGTGCTTGTCTAGATACATACATAACGTGTGGTTCTCATGCCGCTTATGCGTATTTGTGTAAGTTAGGTTCTGAACGTGTGCTTGTCATGCAGTTTGTGCTTGTGTAGGTACCAAAACGAATGGTCTCTTGGAGTTGAAGCTTGTCTTATGTAATGTAGGTTCCAAAACGGATGGTATCATGGAGTTGGTTCTTGTCTTGTGTAATTCAAATTCCAAGCACGTGCCATGTGCTTTTCATGCAGGTAACACTTGTCTTGTATTGTTTATGTACCACATCTGTGCTTATCATATGACTGGTTCTTGTCTTGTGCAATTTAAATACCAAACGCGTAGTTGTCGTGTCATTAATGATTGTTTTGTGTAATTAAAGTATCGACTGGGTGGTCATCATTCAATTTGTGCTTGTCTTATGTTCTAAACATATGTCTAAATTGAAGGTAGCTCTTGTCTTGTGTAATAAAGATCTCAAACAGATGGTTATCATGCAGGTCCAGGTAGTCATTGTCTTCTGTAACTTAAATACCAAACGTGTAGTTATCAAGCATGTGATACTTTGTCTTGTGTAATTAAGGTACCAAACGTGTGGTTACACTACATGTGTAGATGTTACCCTACATTTTGTGATTATCTTGTACGTAGCGTTTGTCTTGTGTATTTTAAGTGTCAAACGCGTTAACCACACAAGTAAATGTAGAAAGTGCAACTTGATATAAATTAATAAAGTTTTGGTGAACACAAAATATAAGTTTGTCTTTTGTAAATAGGTTACCAACATTTTCCTGAAGCCCCTGATGCGTGGAGTGCTTTGTCCATAGAGCATCGGACCCATTGGGGAGACGCGGGTTCGATACCCTGCCACGGCTATATGTAATGTATTTGAGCAAGACCTTTTATCCGCATATGTTAAGATAAGTTTAAATAATATTTTTCTCGGTGTAATGAAGTTACCAACGTGTGTTTTTTAACGGTGTTGATTAAGGCATAGACACTGATACTGGTGTGTAGTAAGGTTTTGAACACAAAGGTGTATAGGGAGAGAACATGAAAGGAGAAAGTGAAAGTGAGGATAAAGTGACTTCGAACCCAGGAGTCGCAGATTCGATCTCCCGTTCCTACATCTATCAATACTTATCAGTCTTTCGGATGAGACTTTAACAAAAAATGGAGATCCAATGTATTGGTGCTTTCACCGGGCATGTAAAAGACTCGGGGACACTACAAAAAGGTATTCTGTGTCTCTGCACTATCCACTAAAACTCTAAATATTATTTATACTCTTCAGGAGGCGTCGCCAATAGAGAAAACGATGGAGATGATAAATGGAAATATCAACAACATGATAAAGTTATGGTATGGAAGAATATTAGAACACTTAATGATAGACGACAGAGAAAGAAAGATAGATGATTAAGAGAAAGAGAGAGAGATAGAGACATAGTTTGAGACATAGTTTGAGACAGACAGACAGACAGACAGACAGACAGACAGACAGACAGACAGACAGACAGACAGACAGACAGACAGACAGACAGACAGACAGACAGACAGACAGACAGACAGACATACAGACAGACAGACAGACAGACAGACAGACAGGCGGGCAGGCAGGCAGGCAGGCAGGCAGGCAGGCAGACACGAAAATGGGATGCTCATGTCTCATATATACATATATTTAATTTTGGAATGAATGAAGTCTAATTCTAGTAAGAGATTACTCAGCAACAAAATCGTTATAAAAGTTATTTAAAATCATATATGCACGAGACATTCAGATATTTTGTGCTTAGGATTTAAAACCAAATATAAAACTATATTAACATTTGCATAAATATAGACTATAAAATACGCTTTCTGTTTAATTTGCGCTGTTCGTGTGCATATCTTTCACATTTTTTCAAAAGATATTGTCAGAGTTTTATAATAGTATGCGTAATACTAGCTGTCATTCTTTGCACAATGACACCTGTTTAGTGTACATAACCTCTTTAGTGCAGTACATGAACACAAATCTAAGCAAGTTTTAATTAAATCAACACATCCACGTTTGAACTTTTAAAAAAAAAAATTAATTGAGTTATGAGCACATTTCACATACAAACATATGATCAATTAGCTGTGTCTGCTTGAGGCAGTTTTCTCAATGCAATGCTACATATAGAATATTTAAGGTGTAGACCTCATAATTTGTATTGAAATTAATTATCATAACTGAATTGATTGATTGAATATTTAGCATCATTTTATGCCATCAAGGGCTCGTAGACAATCAGTTAACATAACCACTGTTTCCTGGGATCCTGAAAGGTTAACCAGTACTCAAGCACACCACATCTCTGCAAGTTACTGAACTTCTGACAAGTTTCATCTTGTTTTATTATGAGCATGACGGTCGATCATCTTTTGTTTATATCCTGTAATTTATAACCTGTGGATGGTTCAACTACCAAAGTGTTACATCAGTGATGGAACAAACAGAATTACTGTTGCTCCACCTGTTGGTCAAATCTTGAGTACCATATACTGTGAAATCATTAATTTTTATGAGATTCTAATTTTCGTTGAATTGTGGGCGGCCTCGACAGTGAAATTAAATACCTGTGAAATGGTCACATAGCATTTACCTGAACCTAAAATGTTGACCTACCTTTCATCGCATTAAAACAATGTGTTTTGTTTTAAATTCGTTCTCATGGATATTAGGTCCCTTTCAATCAAAAACAACGAAAATAATACACTGAAAATCAATGATTTTACAGTTAACTATTTAATTGATTGAAACTGGTTAATTTTTCATTCTGCGCATAAGTTTATTGATGTGTGTTATATATGTACTCCATAATACCATAGTTTGTACATTTATGCAACATCGGATAACGAGTATTGTTTCATATTAGAAATTGTTTCATTGCTATAAAACAACTTTAAATCACATGTTTCCTTTTACTCATATTTTGATTTCATAACCAGAAAGTATTGGGTTCCTATGCAAAATTGTGTCACCACAGTTTTGACATTTTTTCCTTTAAATTTCCACGTTGCTCTGTCTTGCCCCTTGAAGAACATGCAGTAACATCACTGGTAATTTAAATGCAGTGGCAGTTTGAAAAACCCTATATATTTTAAAATAACTTCAATGCAGGTTTAGCTCTATTACATACGTCTACTATAAAAGTTTCTGCCAAAAATGATAAAAAAAAATTAAATAAACTTCTCGCCACAGTGTGTTTTCGTCTTCGGAAAGATGCTTTAAATATATTGCTATGTTTTTGGTTGAGCCTTGGAATTTAGAAGTAACACATATTGATAATTATATAAGTGATTTAGTTATGCATTGGACATAACACTGGTAAACAAAAAACAATCCAGTGTTTTTCATCCCCTTATGTAACAAAAATTCACGACATTGGCAATTTGTTTTGCCTCAATTGGAAAAAAACGTGATTTTTTAGTTTAAATGTAGCTGATTATCGACTTCTCTTTGATAAGGTAAAACAGCTGTTCATGTGACACCAATAGAAGATTCCAAACTCACTCTCCGTTTATAAATACGAGGTATGTCCCGTAAGTAATAGGACGCATTTAGAAATATGCCATTTAGTGTTTCAATCCACACAAAACATTCTAAACTTTCATTACTATGGTGCCTTGTGCATGAACTAACTGATGAATGAAAGTTGATTTGATGTTTTATGGCAGTAGAAGATGTGTCGATCTATCAAAAATGACATGGTCATCCTATTACTTTTGGGACATACCTCATACAACAGATTAACATAAAAAGCATACACACAAATATGTTAAATGAACCAAGATACTTGCAGAACTGAAGTTCCAGCAAATTCTATCCAATACTCAATTTGTCTAAAGACGTGCCTGATATACTATGGTCTAATTCTTACCATCACCCATTTGATCATCTAGAATCACACATGTTGATAGTTAAATCACAATTACAAAAAATAATAAAATGGACGTGAAGTTAGCCACTCTTGAGTCCATTCCAGTGGTAGATCTAGTTTTGTTGTTATTGAGTGGCATGGATCAAGATGGGCAATGAACTTGCAACCTCTGATATAACTGGCCAACACCATATCCAGTACACCACCCTGCTACACAGTTTAGTGATAATATAAATACAGTAAATCAAATTGACAATATGTGAACACACATTAATTATTAAATTTTGCAAATGCCTAGTACAGGGTCTACCAAGGAAGATGTAGAGCTTGGTTTGTCTTATTTGTAAGAACTTGGTTCACATACATTTAAAACCATACATGTAATTTTAAACTCAACATTAACTATAGATTTACTGTTGGTCTGGGAAATTGAGTGTCACTGTTATGAAGTTTGAAGGGGATAATTGAAATCATTACTTTTATTATTTTTATAGCACTGGTAATTGTTGGTATGAGGAGATCAGTCTAGATGTTAAAGCTTCATGCCTGTGATATTATTTCAATGAGGCTGCATTAGGAAAGTACTTATATGAGCATTTGAATCATAGTATATGTGACGTCACCTGTAAGAACATGATATTGTATGAGAATTGAAGTACTGCTTCAAGATTAAAGGATGGAGTAAAAGTACAAAAGCCAGCAGCACAGAAAAGTGGCCACTTACACTAAATTTTCTATTCTCACTTTAATCAAAGCATAAGTGAGAAACTTATTTTACAATTTCAAAGTTTACTTCCAAATAGATTTTAACTGATTGTTATATGGTGATATTGTGCATCTTTTCAGATTTGATGAAGAATAAAGTCAAGATGAGAAAGAACATTTGGATGTCTTCTGTTCTGCCACTAGCTCCATTCAGGTACTATAACACTAATTTTAAAAAGATATACTTAATGATGCATTATGTAATGTCTGTATAATTATAGATCTATATGCATGTTTTTGTATACATTTATCTAGTGTCCTCCATGGCTAAATGGTGTAAGGTGCTGTTTCAAGATGACTAACGACTAACCTCTCAATGCTGAGGTCATAGTGAGTCCCAAAAACTTCATGTAAGAAAGTTTACCAATTATTTGCAGCAAGGACAGTGGTTCTCCCAGGATTCTTTCCTCCACCAAATAAATACTCATATATTCAGTCAGTCAGTCAAGCCAGCTTGTTATAGGCATATGTTGACTTGTTTTAATTTTTAAGTCATATCCCCTGATGACAGAATTATACTAGTATTTCCAGTAGGTGTTTGCTTAGTAACTTGAACAAAATGTCTTCAAATACTGAATGCTAGTGTATTTTTTTTTAGTATTTAAAAGTCCAGCATGCTATTGAGCAGCTGTCTGTCTGTCTGTCTGTCTGTCTGTCTGTCTGTCTGTCTGTCTGTCTGTCTGTCTGTCTGTCTGTCTGTCTGTCTGTCTGTCTGTCTGTCTGTCTGTCTGTCTGTCTGTCTGTCTGTCTGTCTGAAGAGAGTTATGGACCTTTGGATGGGTTAGAATAGAAATCTCATCTGTCTTACACCTCTTTAACATAAAATTTTGATAAACTTTATAGAAAGTATAAGTATGAAGTTAAGTTTAAATCAAAATTACTATTAAACATGCTCTTCACATATATATTTGATTATTTATTGTTGGCACTTAACTTTGCTGTTTGTTGGTCCAGAAAGCAATGTGCATGTGACTGGATAGACACTGTCATAGGTTTTCTTTAATAAACAAAGTCATGTTTTCAGCAATCTGGTTAGAGATGTTTGATTGATTGATTGAATATTTAGCGTCATTTTTATGCCATCGAGGGCTAACAGACAATCAGTTAACCTAACCACTGTTTCCTGGGATTAACCAGTACTCGAGCACACCTCGTCTCCACAAGTAACTGATAACTTTCCCACTTGAATCAGTGGTGAGAAACAAATGATAAGGTTAGAGATGTAATTTAAAAGGTGATTTACAAAGCCACACAATCCAGATTGGTTGTATTGCTGCTCAATCCTACCTCAGTCCTGTGTATGTAAAATATTGGTTGTGTGCACTTTAGCAACTGCATTTTTAGCTCTACTGGCCAAAGGCCAGATGTGCTTATGCGATGGCGCGTTGTCTGTCGTCCGTCGTCTGTCGTTTGACGTCTGTTGTCTGTCGTCTGTCGTTTGACGTCTGTTGTCTGTTGTCTGTTAGCAGTACTTTCTCTGAAACCACTAAGCCAATTAAACTGAAACTTCACATGGGTGTTTCTATTGCATTAGAGACTGTACAGAAGATTTTTTTTTCGATCTGAAATTCAAGATGGCCACCATTACTAAAAATAGATCAAAACTTTTTTTTTTTTAAATGGAAATGATTTTGCCTATATCTTCACGGAAGCATTGTTTGGTGAAGGAGGTTAAGATTGTAAAAATGATTGGGTTCCACTGTCTTAAGAAGGGGTCAGGAGGGGCCCCAAAAGGGTACAAATTGGGAATTACTTAATTTGTTTTCTTCAGAACCGGTATGTCAGATTTGTTCATATTTTGCATATATTATCCCTATGTGTAGGGGTTTGATTGCAGATAAGAATTTAGGGGCTAAAATTTATAGGGGCCCGGTAAGGGGACTTAGAATTTTACAAAGGGATACTATGGGAAAACAGAAAATTCTCTTTTTCTTCCATCTGTTCTGAAACCACTAGGCCAATTAAACTGAAACTTCACATGGATGTTTCTATTGCATAGGAGACTATACAAAAGATTTATTTTTTCTATCTAAAATTCAAGATGGCCGAAGTTTCTAATGCATAGTAGACTTTCAAAAAGTGCTATGGCCACTATGAGTCAGTAGAGCATCCTCAGGCCTTCTTTGGCCTCTTGTTCATTAAGTCTTCATCAAATTTACTTACACAGAAGTTATATAACCATAATATCTCAGACACTTACACTCATAGCTGAGATCATTGGTTCAAGTCCCACTTGGTCCAAAAACTTTAAATATGTCAGTTACCTTCTGTATGCGAGGCAGATGCTCTACCCCAAAATCACATGTGTTAAATATTGTTTTATCCATATGTGAAAACTTTGATATATTATGCCAACAATCATTTTAATCATTTAAACAAATTATAATCATTGCAGCATGATACTCCATGCTTGGTTGGCTGCCCCAAGTAGACACCATTGCGATAGGACTGAAAAATTGTTGAAAGTGACAGTAAACGTCATACAATTCCACATTATTTTTTTTACAAAGCATTTCACAACACGGTTCTGTTTTATAATGTGGTCTGATTCTATAATAAGTCTGCAGTGTATTGGCACAGTATCACAATAAAGACCATATCATCAAGCTAATTATGCTATATTACTGGTTGTATTTTATGGTTTATCTATTTTTGTAAGCTTTGGTTGAAAATTACAATTAAAAACATTACTTTATAAGTTTTACATGATGAGTTGTAGCTGTTTATCTTTTGTTTTTGTTTTTGTTTGGATTCCTCATATTAAAAGGATCAACAGGATTTTAAAATATATTGTTTAAAGCACTTGGTTTAATGTAGGAGGTAAGTACACAGGTTGGTAGGTAGATATGTACTAGTTACGGTAGGTATTTACATACCATAGGTAGATTAGTAGTTAGGTAGATTGGTAAAGAGGTAGATGTGTAGGTAAGTAGGTAGGCGCAGTAGTCTATTTATTGGTGAGTAGATTGGTGATAATTGACTGCTCGAATATCGATAACATTACAAAAAAAACCATAGAAAATATTGATTATCATTGTCTTCGTCTTATCTACTCATTGCAAATTAATCAATACAAGATTTTGGGATCTGTGCCCAAAATGGAAATAGGCATTGGCAGGGTTTTCAGTGCTGGTGCAGTGGTATCTAATCTTTTTTTTAACTGTAAATAGCACAACAACGGTATTATGAATCAACGCTGACAGTGTACAGTTATACATGGTGAAGGAATGTATCATAATAATAATAAAAGTGTTTCTACTAAAAATAAAATAAGAGGTTAGCCGTCAAGTAGCCTGATTAAATAAGGTATGAATGGACAGCTTTTTTTATAATTAGCTCACCTGAGCCAAAGGCTCACAGGTTGTCTGTTGTCCGTCGTTAACTTTTAGCTTTTAACAACTTCTCCTCTAAAACCACTGGGCCAATTTTGATATAATTTCGCAGAAATGTCCCTTGGATGACCCACTACCAAGTTTGTTCAAGCCATCTTGATTCTTCAAAAGACATGGCAGCCAGGGGATGGGGTTATTTTACTATATAAGCTATAGTAAAACTTTAAAAAATCTTCTTGTCAGAAACTACTGGCTCGATTTTAAAATTATTTCACAGAAATGTTCCTTGGGTACCTCTCTACCAAGTTTGTTCAAGCCATCTTGATTCGTCAAAAAACATGGCAGCCAGGGGTGGGGTTAGTTTTATGTCAAATTACTTCCCTTGTTTTATAGAATAAAATGTCTGTATATAGCAATTATTATAAGAAGAGGTAATAAACTCTTTAGATAAACATTTTTTTGCTATTATCATACAATATTATACCAGTTATAAGTTTTAAAAGATAATTCATCATAAAAAGATGAATGATACAATTATAATCAATGACTGAAATATTATTCATATATCATGAACCATTTTAAAATAGGTGTTTTTTCTGAATACAAAAAAAGAGTTTTTGTGGTTCAGACAGGGATGGTTTACTGCTATATAATAAAGCAATACCACATTTTTAGTTTGTTCCATCACAGCATGAAGCCTGCTTGAGATTTTCAGTGTCAAAGTGTACTTGAAATCTTGAAGGAGGAGCTTAATTGTTTTTGGAGGAGAGTGCACTGCGACAAAGGTTCTCTCAAGCGATAGACTTTGGGAAGGCTTGTGTTTGAAACTCATAAGAATATTTATTGTGCTGGAACTGTGAATTGTTTCATGCACAATAGTTTAGTCTGATGCTTTAGTTTGAAACTGTTCTCAAACACAACAGGTTAGTTTTGTGCTGGAACTAGATGTTTTATCTTAGTTGAAGACTTAGCAGCTATAGTAAAAACTTCACAAGTCTTCTTGTCAGAATCTACTGACCTGATTTTGATGTAATTTCACTGACATTTACCATGGGCTAACCTCTACCAAGTTTGAACTCTTCTACGCATCTGTTACATCTTCAAACCAAATCAAAATTCCAACTATGCTTGCCCATCTCGCCTTTCTGGAATTTTGAGTGTACATGTATTATATAATCTACTTATGTTGGGTGACTCAAGGTCAGTCAGGTGAGCGATATAGGGCCATATTGGCCCTTTGTTTTGATATCTGATCTGCTAAATTTGCAAATGGTTTAATGATATTTATGGCGTTGATAAATAATATTACGATTTCGGAAACGACTTTTGTTCATTTCCTTTTGACAGTTTTTCTGAGTGTCTCATTTTCTTTCGTGTTGTTGGAAATTCAACTTGCATTTTATAAAATTGGCTCAATTGAATTTTGGAAACAGCAGGTTTTATTTTCGTTTTCAAAATAAAACTACACATTTGAAGATGAAGTTTGGCCATCATCTTATGCACTGATTGTGAAAGTGCTTTCATCAATCTCTAACGAAGAGTATGCATAGTTAGAACGCATATTTTCCATAAATAGACTGTAATCAGTTGTCCTCAGATCTTTTTTAGATAAGAAATTTCTGTGTTAAGTAAGTTCAATTAAAAATATTACTTAGGCGATTCACCTGATCACTAGATCTGCTGAAGACCCAGTCCCCACTCTAGATCTGCTGAAGACCCTGTCAACTCTGGATCTGCTGAAGACCCTGTCAACTCTGGATATGCTTAAACCTCAGTCCCCACTCTAGATCTGCTGAAGACCCTGTCAACTCTGGATATGCTGAAGTCTCTACCCACTCTGGATCTGCTGAAGACCCTGTCAACTCTGGATCTGCTGAAGTCCCTACCGAATCTGGATCTGCTGAAGTCCCTACCCACTCTGGATCTGCTGAAGACCCTGTCAACTCTGGATATGCTGCAGCCCCAGTCCCCACTCTAGATCTGCTGAAGACCCTGTCAACTCTGGATATGCTGAAGTCCCTACCCACTCTGGATCTGCTGAAGCCCCTGTCAACTCTGGATATGCTGAAGTCCCTACCCACTCTGGATCTGCTGAAGACCCTGTCAACTCTGGATATGATGAAGTCCCTACCCACTCTGGATCTTCTGAAGACCCTGTCAACTCTGGATCTGCTGAAGACCCTGTCAACTCAGGATATGTTGAAGTCCCTACCCACACTGGATCTGCTGAAGACCCTGTCAACTCTGGATATACTGAAGTCCCTACCCATTCTGGATCTGCTGAAGACCCTGCCAACTCTGGATATACTGAAGTCCCTACCCACTCTGGATCTTCTGAAGACCCTGTCAACTCTGGATATGCTGAAGTCCGTACCCACTCTGGATCTGCTGAAGAACCTGTCAACTCTGGATATGCTGAAGTCCCTACCCACTCTGGATCTGCTGAAGACCCTGTCAACTCTGGATATACTGAAGTCCCTACCCACTCTGGATCTTCTGAAGACCCTGTCAACTCTGGATATGCTGAAGTCCCTACCCACTCTGGATCTGCTGAAGACCCTGTCAACTCTAAATATGCTGAAGTCCCTACCCACTCTGGATCTGCTGAAGACCCTGTCAACTCTGGATGTGCTGAAGCCCAATTCCCCACTCTAGATCTGCTGAAGACCCTGTCAACTCTGGATATGCTGAAGTCCCTACCCACTCTGAATCTGCTGAAGACCCTGTCAACTCTGGATATGCTGAAGTCCCTACCCACTCTGGATCTGCTGAAGACCCTGTCAACTCTGGATATGATGAAGTCCCTACCCACTCTGGATCTTCTGAAGACCCTGTCAACTCTGGATCTGCTGAAGACCCTGTCAACTCAGGATATGTTGAAGTCCCTACCCACACTGGATCTGCTGAAGACCCTGTCAACTCTGGATATACTGAAGTCCCTACCCATTCTGGATCTGCTGAAGACCCTGTCAACTCTGGATATACTGAAGTCCCTACCCACTCTGGATCTTCTGAAGACCCTGTCAACTCTGGATATGCTGAAGTCTGTACCCACTCTTGATCTGCTGAAGAACCTGTCAACTCTGGATATGCTGAAGTCCCTACCCACTCTGGATCTGCTGAAGACCCTGTCAACTCTGGATATACTGAAGTCCCTACCCACTCTGGATCTTCTGAAGACCCTGTCAACTCTGGATATGATGAAGTCCCTACCCACTCTGGATCTGCTGAAGACCCTGTCAACTCTAGATATGCTGAAGTCCCTACCCACTCTGGATCTGCTGAAGACCCTGTCAACTCTGGATGTGCTGAAGCCCCAGTCCCCACTCTAGATCTGCTGAAGACCCTGTCAACTCTGGATATGCTGAAGTCCCTACCCACTCTGAATCTGCTGAAGACCCTGTCAACTCTGGATATGCTGAAGTCCCTACCCACTCTGGATCTGCTGAAGACCCTGTCAACTCTGGATATGATGAAGTCCCTACCCACTCTGGATCTTCTGAAGACCCTGTCAACTCTGGATCTGCTGAAGACCCTGTCAACTCAGGATATGTTGAAGTCCCTACCCACTCTGGATCTGCTGAAGACCCTGTCAACTCTGGATATACTGAAGTCCCTACCCACTCTGGATCTGCTGAAGACCCTGTCAACTCTGGATATACTGAAGTCCCTACCCACTCTGGATCTTCTGAAGACCCTGTTAACTCTGGATATGATGAAGTCCCTACCGACTCTGGATCTTCTGAAGACCATGTCAACTCTGGATCTGCTGAAGACCCTGTCAACTCAGGATATGTTGAAGTCCCTACCCACTCTGGATCTGCTGAAGACCCTGCCAACTCTGGATATACTGAAGTCTCTACCCACTCTGGATCTGCTGAAGACCCTGTCAACTCTGGATATACTGAAGTCCCTACCCACTCTTGATCTTCTGAAGACCCTGTCAACTCTGGATATGCTGAAGTCCGTACCCACTCTGGATCTACTGAAGACCCTGTCAACTCTAGATATGCTGAAGTCCCTACCCACTCTGGATCTGCTAAAGACCCTGTCAACTCTGGATATACTGAAGTCCCTACCAACTCTGGATCTTCTGAAGACCCTGTCAACTCTGGATATGCTGAAGTCCCTACCCACTCTAGATCTGCTGAAGACCCTGTCAACTCTGGATATGCTGAAGTCCCTACCCAATCTGGATCTGCTGAAGACTGTCAACTCTGGATATGCTGAAGTCCCTACCCACTCTGGATCTGCTGAAATCTGTCCCCACTCTAGATCTTCTGAAACTCCTGTCAACTCTGGATATGCTGAAGTCCCTTCCCACTCTGGAACTGCTGAAGCCCCAGTCCCTACTCTAGATCTACTGAAGACCCTACCCATTCTGGATCTGCTTAAGCCCCTGTACTCCTGGATATGCTGAAGTCCCTGTACCCCGCTGGATTTCTGAAGCCCCTGTCCCCATTCTGGATCTGCTGAAACCCCTACCCACTCTGGAATGGCTGAAGTCCCTGTACCCCTCTTGATCTGCTGAAGCCCCTGTCATCCACTTCTGAATCTGTTGAAGCCCCTGTCCTCTCTAGATCTGCTGAAGCTCATGTCTCTCTCTGGATCTGCTGAAGCTCATGCCTTCCTCTGGATCTGCTGAAGTGCTTGTCCCCCTCTGGATCTACTGAAGCGCTTGTCCCCCTCTGGATCTGCTGAAGCATCTGTTCCCATCTGGATCTGCTGAAGCCTCTTTTCCCATCTAGATTTGATGAAGCCCCTGTTCCCACTCTGGAATTGTTGAAGCCCCTTGAAGCCTCTGGATCTTCTGGTGCCTTTGTTCCCCTCTGAATCTGCTGAAGCCTCTGCTTCGTTTTGGATTTGCTGAAGGCCTGCCCCCACCTTTGGATCTAGTCATGCCCCTGTCCTCCTCTGGATCTGCTTGTGATGTAGACAGTGAAGATCTCCGGATGCATTTGTAGTTTCTGATGTGTTTTATATACAGTGCATATAGAAGAATGCTTAAGAACAATTATTTTCTTTCTCTACATTTCATTCAAAAACCCTTTAATGATGGAACAGTAAAACACATTTTCTTTGCCATATTAAAACTTATCACTTTTAACATTTAAAAAAAAAGAAGTCTGAAAAATTCCTGTTAAAGAACACTAAATAAAGTACAATAAGTGAATTTGTTTATTGTTATTTTTATTTCACCTTTATAAGATATATAACAGAGACCAGCACATATAATCCTCATTCCTGGGGTTCACTAGGTGGTTAACCGAACACATTATGATCTCTGCAAGTCACTGCTTTCTTCCCCACATGATCAAGGTGGAAGACAGGAGTGTATCTAGGCTTACACATGTGCGCATGTGCGTAAAATAAATTTGGGCAAGTCAAAGACATAAAATTAAAATAAATGCGAAACCTGCAATAAAAACTGGATTCTTAGGGGGTTAGGGTATAATTTAAAATAAACCAGATTCAGATAATATACAAAATGTCATAAGCAATTTTCTGACTCCCTAGGGGTCAATCCTTTACACAGTGGATAACTTAGCCCACTTGGGCTTCTTGTTTAAAACATTTGTATAAATATTTCAAGTTTGTATTTTCATCAATTTTAAGTGTTCATGAAATGATTTCGCTAGAAATGCATGATTAACATGATAAACCAATATATGCATATAAATTATGACTTATTGTCAAATTGTGTAAATATTGTGCCATTTACCTCACTCACTTTGATCTTGCTGCGATTCACAAAAATAAGAGTTCAACATATAATTTCGATAAAATCTATAGTTCCTTTTAACCTGAAGTCATATCTTATTAAAATAATAGGACATTTACCATCTAACATAAAACATAAAATTTACACAATTTTTATGCAAATATGTGTTCTTGGTGTTGACTATTTATGCTTCCCTAAAGGGGGGAAGCATATAGTCGCCGCTTCGTGTGTGCGTCCGTTCGTCCGTCTGTGTGTCACCAAATTCTTGTCAAGGTTATTTTTTTACAACCTCTGGTTGGAATTTTATGAAACTTGCTAGGATGCATCACTACCAAGTGGAGATATGCATAATATATTTTTGTTCCAGTTTGATGATTTTTCACGGAGTATGGATGGCCCTTTGATTCTGTCTCTGACCAAATTCTTGTCCGGGCTATTTCTCTACAACCCAATGTTGGAATTTTATGAAACTTGCTAGGATGCATCATTACCAAGTGCAGATGCGCATATTGTCTTTATGTTTCAGTTTGTTGATTTTTCACGGAGTTGTGGCACTTTCATTTTGTCTGTGACCAAATTCTTGTCCGCGCTATTTCTCTCCATGTTGGAATTTTATGAAACTTGCTAGGATACATCACTACCAAGTAGATATGCGCATCTTGTCTTTGTGTTCTGGTTCGATGAATTTCACAGAGTAATGGCCCTTTCCTTGAGTCTGACCAAATTATTGTCCGTGCTATTTCTCTACAATCTCAGGTTGGAATTTTATAAAATTTGATATGTTTGTGTTCCAGTTCGATGATTTTTCACAGAGTTGTGGCCCTTTCATTCTGTCTGTGACCAAACTCTTCTCCGCTCTATTTGTCTACAACCTAAGGTTGGAATTTTGTAAAACTTGCTAGGTTATGCACATATTGTCATTTTGTTCCAGTTCAATGATTTGCGAATGAGTTCTGTCAAGTGCAGAGCCACATATTGTACCTGCTATGCAGTTTGGTATTTTTCAACCAAGTAGCCATCAGCAATGAGGGAATATGGCACAGAGTCAAACACTCACTTGGGCAGCATCCATCGGTTCCACCGATATTTTCTTGTTTTAGTTTGTATTAACATAAATCTATTTTTTCCCCAATAGAACGTGTTTTAATAAAGAAAATTACAATATTCATACCTAAATGTGATAAGTTACTAACAAAACAGATACATTTATACAGTTAAAATATGTAAATCAGGTGTATATTATAGGTAATAACATTTTTAAAAAAAATGGTGGCCCTTTTGGAAGCCATTTTGGAAATTTCTGATTTTCAGACATTAAGCTGTGCCCGAGATATGGTCCCTAAATTTTTTTTGGTGTAGAGATGTATATATATATATATAAAAAATCATAGGGGGAATTTGCCAGAAAAATGGTACCAATTTTTTGTTTCACTCATGGCCTATTATATATTTATTATATTAATGGGAAATTATATATTATTTATTTATTATAAATATACATCATATACAACACAAACACACCATCACGAAATTATATATATGTCGGTGAATTTATCAAATATGTGAAATATATGTAGTTAATAATAACATTTACATAGAAAAACTCACAGTCAAAACTCAGTCACACCACTGCATAATGGCCATGTGGAGTGTCTTTGAGGAAAATACTTCAATTGCAACATATACTTCATACTGGTTCTACAAAAGAAGACTTAGACATTTATGATCTGTAAAAGTTGCCAAAATGTTTTACACACGAGTATGATATAAATAGACAGCTTAAATTATACCTAATGTGATTAGTATCAATTAAGTCAGCATCACAAAATTAGTTTCATGCACATCTACATGTGATGTAAGTTTAGTTTATACTAATTACTTTAAGCTAAGCTCAGAGCTTATATGAACTGCACTCGAGGCCGCTTCGAGGGTAGAACCAGTAGTGAGCGTTGTTTTGAGGCCTCGGGTCGAGCAGGGGATCGAACCCACAACCTCTGGCGTGAGCGGCCAAAACTCTTTCAATTACACTACCGCCCCGCTTTACACGTGGTGTTAGTAATATATGTTTATGCAAAATATCAAATAATTTGCATGAAAACTGGAATAGTTTGCTCCAAAAGAATTGCAGTATGTTAATTACAGCAAGGTTATTAAATGCAAGTGAATAACTGCATGACGTGTACACTTGTAAGCTATGATTTCACTAAATATTAAATGTCTAGCGCAGGATCCATTAAACCCAGGATTGGAGGGTCGGGGAACCCCAGTTGTATTATGTGTAATGTCCTTGAGCAAGATGTTTAATCCACACATTGATGCTTAGTACTGGTTCTTCCCAGGACAACTTCAATATTTGTATAAGTTGTAACAATGGTGGCCATCTTCAATAAACCATACTGATACAGACTGATGTATAGTTAATGCATTAGTCATAAAGGCTTACACTGAAATCTACATATGTTTACTCTTTAAGAAAAATGACAGTGTAACTGTTTGTTTGTATCTATACTAATTAAAGAGTGGTTTAAAAACATTTGTTGTGTAACTTCTCAGTGTGTATCAATATTAAATATGTTTTTTATATATACAGAAAAGAGATAATATTTTTAGCTTGACACAGGAAGTCTGTCTATCAGGAATAGAGTCTTTGTAGTACAAGAAAGTACAAACTCCTATGAGTGAGATGTCAGTTCAAGTCTGACCTTGGACAAACTGATAGGCTTCCATTAATTTTCCATTTAAAGGCTTTTAATTGTGCAATGAAGTAGAATTTTGTTTTAAATATACAAATTTAACATTTAGGCAAATTTAAGTTATATTTTGAAAATAATTTCCATTCAGTGAGATGTAGATTCAAATTTTTTTTTTTAAATAATTGCACATAATTATTCAGTCTGTATGAACTTAAAGATACTGCACTTCATTTCTCTATGAAAATCAGTAACTGTTGAAGTTGGGTAGTGCTAAAAAGTACCAGTTTGCATTTCATTGGTGACATGATGTTGCTTTCCTTGTAGGACATAAGGTTTCATGCAATGTTTACTGTGGCCTAGGTAGCCATGAAAATGCGCATGACAGCGCTTACTTAACATCTTACTCAACATGACAGCGCTTACTTAACATCTTACTCAACATGACAGCGCTTACTTAACATGACAGTGCTTACTTAACATGACAGTGCTTATTCAATATCTTACTCAACATGACAGCGCTTATTCAACATGACAGTGCTTACTCAACATGACAGTGCTTACTCACCATCTTACTCAACATGGCAGGGCTTACTCAACATGACAGCACTTACTCAACATCTTACTCAACAAGACAGCACTTACTCAATATGACAGCACTAACTCAACGCGACAGCACTTACTCAACATGACAGCACTTACTCAACATGTTTCTCAACATGACAGAGCTTACTCAACATCTTACTCACGATTACAGCGCTTACTCAACATCTTACTCACCATGACAGCACTTACTCAACATCTTACTCAATATGACAGCCATTACTCAAAAAATCTTACTCACCATGACAGCACTTACTCAACATGACAGCACTTACTCAACATGACAGCGCTTACTCAAAATGACAGCACTTACTCAACAAGACAGCGCATACTCAACATGACTGCACTAACTCAGCATGACAGCGCTTACTCACCATGACGGTGCTTACTCAACATGACAGCACTTACTCAACATGACAGTGCTTACTCAACATCTGACTCAACATGACAACGCTTACTCAACATCTTACACAACATAATAGTGCTTACTCAACATCTCACTCAACATGACAGCGCTTACTCAACATGACCGCATTAACTCAACATCTTACTCAACATGACAGCACTTACTCAACATCTTACTCAACATAATAGCACTTAATCAACATCTCATTCAACATGACAGCATTTACTCAACATCTTACTCAACATGACAGCGCTTTCTCAACATGACAACACTTACTCAACATCTTACTCAACATGACAGTGCTTACTCAACATCTCAATCAACATGACAGTGCTTACTCAACATGACAGCATTTACTCAACATCTTACTCAACGTTACAGCGTTTACTCAACATCTTACTCAATATGACATCACTTACTCAACATCTTACTAAACATGACATCATTTACTCAACAAGACAACGCTTACTCAACATCTTACTTAACATGACAGCGCTTACTCAACACGACAGCGTTTACTCCACACGACAGCATTTACTCAACATCTTACTCAACGTTACAGCGTTTACTCAACATCTTACTCAATATGACATCACTTACTCAACATCTTACTAAACATGACATCATTTACTCAACAAGACAACGCTTACTCAACATCTTACTTAACATGACAGCGCTTACTCAACACGACAGCGTTTACTCCACACGACAGCATTTACTCAACATCTTACTCAACATGACAGCGCTTACTCAACATGATATCACTTACTCAACATCTTACTCAACATAACAGTGCTTACTCAACATCTCATTCAACATGACAGCGCTTACTCAATATGACAGCATTTACTCAACATCTTACTCAACATGACAGCGCTTATTCAACATCTTACTCAATATGACATCACTTACTCAACATCTTACTCAACATGACAGCGCTTACTCAACATCTTACTTAACATGACAGCGCTTACTCAACATGATTGTGGCAAAGCTGCTCTTCAAATAATGACATTAAATTGGTAGCTAGATACATGTATACTCCCGTTTTTTAATAACATCATAAATATTCTTTCATCTGAAATAGTTTGAAAATACATTGTAAATTATACAAGAATGGAAAGTACAATTTTGAAAAACATTCCCTAGTCTAGTTCAAGCTTCAGACATTAAACTAGCCTGTTTTCATCACCGGATCAAACTCAAAATTATGCTATCATTTCTGAAATAAACACAAACTTACTTATCAATAAAAGCATTTTTCACTACCCTCATTTCATAAATTATTTAAAACTGATTTACAATGCATAGTGCGAAGCCTCCAACTGATATCCTTAGCTGGGATTGAACCAACATCTTCCATCTTAAAGACAGATGTACTTCATTGTACTATAAGGATGCATTTTGAAGCTACATTTAAGTTACACTGTACAATCAAACCGATTAAGCAGTCACTTGTCTTAAGTAGCCACATTAATCATTTCCCATTTCTATGTTTTCAGAGCAAATCAACCTGTATTAAGCAAGCAATCACCTGTCTAAAAAGGTCACTTTTGCATCTTCCCTGTACGGGCTGCTTAATACAGGTTTGACTGTACATTAAACATGATAGTTCACAATCCTGTTTTATCTTAAGTCTTTGACGTCTCACACACCAATTAATTTTGTACTGTTCTACATATAGAGACATGCACTTCTCGAACACTGGATACATTACCAATGGTTCTAAAAGTGCCTTATTCCCATAGATAGTCCTCTGTTGGTCCAAATATGCAGAAAAAAACATGGGGTTGACCAGGTTGCTTTTTCACAATTTCGATGGTTTGATGGCACCCCTTCATTTTTGACAATTCTGCCCATTTGTTGCAGTGTATCACTACGCATCTTTAAATTGTTATAACATCATCAAACAGTTCCCAGGGTCACCCAAACTTTGCAGATATCATGAAAATGTTCCAATGTTGCCATATGCACAAAGAAATATGACATTTTATGCATTTTTTAAAAAAAAAAATACCCAACCGCTTTACACAGCTCTCATTTCTTGGGCGTAATAATCTTGCTACCGTCATGTAAGGGAGGTAATTGTTCAGTGAGACCTTGAGTAATTCTAGCTTCAAAATGTTTGCTTTTAAATATTAAATTTGTAAAAGGTAAACTGTCGCCATAAAACAAACTTGAATAAACCTACACTTGGAAAACCTTTATTCAATAATTGTACAATCTTGTGTATATTGTATATATCTCTCTATATATATATTAATATCTAATGGCAACAACTATGGAAAATTCAAAGAGATCCGTGCATCAAGAAAGGAAGTACAGGCTAGACAAAATTTTATCTATGTATGGTCATGGATAACGGATAGATAGTTGGTCGCTCATGCCAGATGTTGCAGGGTTTGATCTCCAACTCAACCCATTGCCTTTCAAAAATCAACACTCAGTTCTCCCAATCATTTTGACACCAGTACTGGTTTAATACCCCTAAAATTGCAAAATTACAGATAAGACATCAATACCACTTTCTATATTATGTGACTTAACCTCTAACCTTGACAGTCTGCAGGTAGGTTTCATTTTAAGCAGGCGATATTGTAGTGGATAGTGCTGGCCACTCATGCTAGAGGTTGCAGGTTTGATCCCCAACTCGACCTGATGCCTTTCAAAAATCAACCCTCAGTACTTGTTCTATCTGGGAAGCAGACTCAAGAGCAATTCATATAAGAGTGAAGCTTTCTTCCCAATCAAGCTAAGATAAAATTAGTAAAACTTATGGTCACATTTAGAGCTGATGCCAAGCTGCTTCAATAGTTTATATGAATCTTAATTTGTATATTTTGCATGCTTAAACCATAAGTTCACATCTTATGAACTTTCAACAAAAACATTCATTAAAGTTTCTGACCCAACTTCCTACCTTAAAATTTCAGTGATTAAAAATTCTCCAACCTAAATCATCTTTCTGTGATATTACAAAAAGTAATCAACATACTCTAAAATGTGAAGCACATGACTGTATTTTTATTTACCACTAAAAATACTGTTAAATACATAATTTATATTTTTCCCAGACACTCACTGATTATTTCATAAAATAAAGCGCATCTAATGAATCAGACCAGTTAACAGAAATGGGATGTTAAGTGTGAAATTTAATTCAAATGCCAGTAGATAATTTAAATAGAGTCCCAAACTCACTATTTTATGCTTATTAAGGTGGGATAGATTGTCACATGTTCACATTCAGGTCAATATATTGCTTTTCAATACATCCAATCAATACAATACTATGCTTTGCCCTTTATGTAAGTGACATCTATTCCATATGATTGATATGGTGACAAGCATTCTATCTAATGTGGAATGGAAAGATTAAAGTAGTTTTCTATTTTCTCCGAACAGTAACTTTACTGTAAGTACATCTGAATGAAAATACATTGAGATGATTGTGTGAAATTTTTTAAACCAAAATGTTTTCAAGGCTTACATCGTATTATAATTATGTGAAAATTATGTTGAGAATTTTGATGATAGAAGTTGCCCAAGTATTGTGTACATAGAATATTCACATAATTGTTTGGAACAAAACATGTTCCTTAAGTTTAAGCAATCTGCTGTAGTTGAAGTTTCACTGTATACATGTTACTACAGTAACTGTCTCTATATACTAGCTTTTATGGTGCCAACAGTGGAACATTTTGTTTAACACAGTAGGCACGAGTTCAAGTTCCTGCTGAGGTCACTTAGTTTCACTCATAGGCGTAGGAGCCAGGGGTCATATTGGTCATATCTAATACCGCGAGTCTAAAAAAATGTCAACCATGTAAAAAATGCCATCAATACTAAACAGTAATAAGGTTACTTAAGTGTACTAAGTAAAAAACAGTTGCCAATATGAAATGCAAACAATTGTCGACGCTAACGGAAGTTGGAGCTTTGCGCATGTTTTCCCAGATTGTTATTTTACGGGCATTCGCGGTAATAGGTATATCGCGGTATAAGGTATACAAGGGATAATAATTTTCATGCTAGCAAATACCCCCCAAGTAAAACAGTACAAAAAATCTCTCTGAAAACCCCCACCTGGTATTTACTAGGCACCGTACTCCTGTACCCCTTTTGGGACAATCAGCTGTTCAGGTTCAAATGATCATACAGTATGCACGTAATCCTTGCAAGAGAGTGTTGCAGTAGTAGTAGATAGACATCAAACTTCTGAATCTGACCTACTGCCACATGGACAGCAGATCAGATATCAAAATAATAAAAAAGGTGTCCATTCACTCCTTATGTAACCAGGCCAAGCCTGACCCTGCATTATGATTATGTAGTACATATCAAAGCACGTTGTCGAACGATTTGATTTTTTTATTTGATCGTCTTCTACAACTTAAACGGGTTAGTCTCACCAAGAGGCATCTATGTCTCTGGTCCCACCACTATTATGGCGATTAAATGAGACTACTGGTATATGATTATGATGTATCTATTACAGCTTCAATAAATATAATGATTCCTACAGCAAAATAAACAACGATGACTGCTGCCATCTTTGTTTGCGCATACAGAGTAAAGGTTTAATAAGCAAAAAACATTCAGCATTTTTTTTAAATAATTCTTCTTCTGATTCCTTCAATGTATCATAATTAGATACAAAATTAATAAAATAAAAGTACTACACCTATGTCCAAGGTTATTTCGAACGTTTACGGAAATGGCCGAGCGATGGTTCGGTCGAAAAACCTTACACTTTGAAAAGTTTCTACCATTTAGGCGTTAATTTGTGGCAGATTTAATTCGAGATTAAATATAACAGACAATATAATGAGGTAAGTGAAAGCAAACGCGTGGACGGCCATTTATTAGTATCCTCGGATGTTTTGTTGTTTCCTCACAATCTCCCGCTGAATTATTGAACTAATCAAACCATTGCGAATTAGAGATTTCGTACCACTATAATTTGTACCCGATTGAGAGGTTTTGTACTACACGTAGATTAATGCATAAACTTTAAAGTGTTTCACGCCATATATTTATTTTGGTATTTGTTTGTAATTAGTGTGGATATTGGATTGTTATTACTTGGGGTTAAACTTTAGGTCATTATAAATTTACTACTAGATTAAAAAAAAGACTATGAGGGAAGACTGCTTTCTCTTGAATTGTTCATCGGTTAGAGTGGGGGCTGTAAGTTGTACACCTTTGAACTTGTTATCTGCATCCACACTGTCCAAGAATAGTTGCAGATTTTCTCCAGGCCTCTGTCTCAATGCAACCAACTGCAAACATGCTGTTTCCAAGGCTTCAGAAGCTTCTGGCAGTCCACAGTTGTCTTTCTGAAATTTTAAAGATAGATCACTCAATATGTCCGATACATCCTGGAGGAAATGCATGTACGAGAGGAGGTTATAACTTTTCAAATGTCTCAGTATAGCCTTTGCTCGGCTTTGGACGTCTACTGTACCAATCTTGCCTTCTACAGTATTCTCAAAGTGGGATACAAATATTGTATACTTAAGGAAAAGCACTTGGGGACATCTACTAAGATGGGGCATCCATCTTGTTCCTGACAAATTGACGGGCCTGACCATCTTCTCGTCCATAGCATCTGCTTACATCTGAATTTCTCGCAGTGCATTAGCACTGTAGTGGTAGTGTTTGTGTAAGTTCATTAGAACAGACTTAATATCTGCAATTATAGCTGCATCCCTATCCTTCATGGCATCTAAGGCTCCAAGTTCAAGTCTATGACTTACACAATGCATGGCTATCAGATGTGGTACATGTACTTCATCTTTGAGGAGTTTAGCAACACTATGTTGTTTACCAAGGTTAATCTGAGCCCGTAGCCACTAGCTTTTCCTATCAATTCCATCCATTGTCAACACTATTCATGGCCGAGTCAATTGTTGCAAGAACACCATTAGCATGGGCATGTTCAACGGCTCCAATGTTCACAAATACATTTTTTGGTACACCCTGAACAACAGCTCGGGCATAAACAATCTCATTTTCACAAGTAGACACATCTGTGGCCCCATCAAACATTACTGATAACACATTGGCATTCTTAAGTATCTAGAATGATTCTTCTCTGATGTCATTATATATATGTATTCAATTAATCTTCGGCATGCTTGATCAGTACGATAGCTGTTTGGTAAATCAACACCATTTTAGTCTGGAGATCACGGAGGCTTGGATAAATGGTAAAAGGTAACTCTTTCTTGGCAATAAAATAAATAGTATTGAAACATGGAATCATCTGTGCTTTTTGGCCTTCATTCATTTTTATAACTGTAATATCTAACGGGCCAATGAGAGCTGGACGACATGCTTGAATGTGTGAACTTGAACATTAACCAGTTACAGTGTTTTTAACATCTTCATTTAAAGTACAGTACACGGTAGAACCTTTCTCCTTCATACATTCTATTTCATACCGCTTTTGTAATAATTTGTGTGAAGGTGTCTGCATGTTGCTTCAGTGTATCTATTCTGAAATTATTAGTTCCACTTATGAATCTACCCAAATTATCTTTTTCATATTTTCTGCATGGTACAAAAAACATCACATCAGAGCCATTAAAACATCATCCTTCCATTTAGGAACAAATTGCCTTTTTCTTTTTTCTTTCTCATACGTTTTTTTGGTTTCCGTTTTACCTTTTATATTTTTTCACTGTTTTTATCCCGATCTTTTTCCCCGGTGAATCCAAAATTGAATAGAGACGTCATGTCAAAAAAGTTCGTCGTCAATATCAATAAATCGTAAATTGTTCTTCTAATGCGTAAAATATAGAAGGGAAATAACTAAAGCCAGCGGTATATAGCCGATCGTTCCCGGAAAAGTTACCCCGCTTAATTTATTGCGACATTAGAACAGGTTAGAGTTATGCCGCTTAGTTAGGACCGCTAAGTAATAGTATGTGTTTTCGCGGGAATGTCGCGTCCGCCGTAATGCTACGAATTACCGATAATCAATGATATGACATGCTCGTCAGACAGTGGTTTTTAATTGATTCAATTATTAACTTTCTCAGCTCAGGTTTTGGTGCTTTTTAACTAATTTCTTTATTTTAATTTAACACGACCAGTCGGGCTACCTACGCTCCAGTAGAACACGACTGGACCAAGTATTTACTAGACTTTGTCGGTCGGACGTGAATTAATGTCGAACCCTGATGACATGCTTAGCCGAATACACAGGTAATAACTTGTGCAATGATTTAGGTAACCGCAAATATGCGCAAGGTGTAACAAATGAGCATAATTGTCTTTATATGTTTAATTTTTTTTTATTTGTTGATAAATAAAAAATAAGTAGATTTATTCAGCTTTCTGCACTTGAAACCCCAGTCATTTGACACTAAATTTTTAATAGTGTTTGGTTATTGGTTCACACAGACATGTACCATACTACCACTCACCATACTGTGTTACAAAGCCAACCACGGAACAAGCAGTAAGCAGAATGTGATGAAGAACTGAAAGGTTCATCTATAGAAAACAATTACTACTGCCAGTCTACTTCACTAATAATTATATATAATAAAACTTGGTAAGCAGTAAAATATCCATTAACATGCAGACTTAAGTAGATCATTCTGGAACTGATTATAATTGATAAAATCGCATCGGAAGTACCAACCGATTCCAACCGATAAAACTATATTGCAGCTGATGGCCACTCCCACTAGAAGTTGTAGATTCAATCCCCAGCTCCACCTGATGGCTTTAAAAAACAATACTCACTACTGGTTCTACCGAGGAAGTGGACTTGAGGGTGGTTTATATAAGTGCTGAGCTTACTTTGCAATCTAACTAAAATAAGTATAATCAGTTTTAACGATCGCTTTTAAAACATCATACCACATAATATATGTCGCATCTCTGTATGAGGGTAGAATAGCACATGGAATGGCTGTAGAATGAAATTTCTGTACCCTGTAAATCACTTTTAATCTATGTCTGGTATTTAAAAAATAATCGACATACCTGACAATTCTGTACTTTACTTCAACTCAGTTTAATCAGGACAACATCTCTTTAAACAAGTCATACAGCAGGTCTCTTCTTGTCCTTTCTATATAGGCATCTCCAAGCCGACAGAAATATGTCTGCACACCAAAGTCTAAAATAGAAATTAAAATAACTCATTGTGAAGACAATTACAACAGCAATCGCATCATGGAAATGATGAATCCATTTTATTACTGTACTAAGGATTTCACCACAATTTGCAATGCACGGCAACCAATTGAAGAAAGTTGATTTACATTGATTGTGAAACAAACAACCTTCATCTGGTCAATCTTGTATATGAATAACTATTCAAGACATGACCCAAACTTGTCATCCAGTACAGAAAAATCTTTATAAATACTTTTATATTAATTATATTTTAACAAGAGGCCCAAGAGGACCTGAATTGCTCTACTCGCAACAAATGGACAAATAAACTTTTCAGTTTTTTTAAGTTCCTCTTCAACAAATATTTTAGGAGTACACCATGCAATGCTACATGCAAAGTATCTAAAGTCTAGGCTTTGAACTTTCGGAGAAAAGTAAAGTTTTGCTTAAAGCCTATTTATAATCCCTATATGTGGTTGAATCACACTGGTTCAAGAACTTGTCAATGATCTTGTGGTTACATAACTGCTGTGCGAGTTTGGTTAAGATTCAATGAAAAATGGGGGTGTTATTGCGTCTACAAAATTTCCCCTATATAACACTATGTGAAACAGTGACCCCTGTGGCAACCCCAAATTTGACCCCAGGGACTTGACCTCAACAAACTTTTAAGGGGACCTCCATGCAATGCTAAATGTACAATATCTAAGTTCTAGGTCTTGAATTTTCAGAGAAAAATGTGCTTATAAGCCCCATGGGAGGAGCTTTTGTGGTTGAATCACGCTGGTTCAAGAACTTGTCCATGATTTTATGATTACATAACTGCTGTGCAAGTTTGGTGAAGATTCAATGAAAAATGAAGGTGATATTGCATCTACAATAAAAAGGTTGAATCGGAAGGACGATGAAAGGACAGAAGACCACAGACAATTTACCATGACATAAGCCCTGCTGGGCTTTGGCCAGTAGAGCCAAAGTCCTGTGCTGGGCATCAATACATCCTTGACCCTCCATTTGAACAAACAAGAAACACCCTTTTCATACTGATCAGTTTTACCAAATAAATACAAATTGGTCTGGACAGATTTTAGGAAGAAAATATATTTCTGTATATTTAAACTGGTAAGACTCCGTGGTGGGTCAGATTTTCACCTTAAAGACTGAATAAAACCTAGAAGAATATCATTACGTCAAAACTTTGTTGTAGTTCCAATGAAGACGATTTTTGAAGTTTCAAAAAGAAAAGCATACTTAAACAAGAAAATATCGATGGAACTGATGGATGCTCCCGAAATGAGTGTTAAACTCTGTACCAGCTACATGGTTGAAAAATACCAAACTGCATAGCAGGAACAACATGTGGCTCTGTACTTTACAGAACTCATTCTCAAATCATTGAACCGGAACAATATGACAATATGCGCAGATCCTAACTAGTATTACAAAATTAAAACCAGGTTGTAGCGAAATAGTGTCGTGACGAGAATATGCACATCTCCACTTAGAAATGATGCATCCTAGCAAGTTTCATAAAATTCCATCCAGAGATTGTAAAGAAATAGAACGGAGAAGAGTTTGGTCACAAACAGTATGAAAGGGCCAAATTCCGTGAAAAATCATCGAACCGGAACACAAACATAGCAAGTTTCATAAAATTCCAACCTGAGGTTGTAGAGAAATAGCGCGGACAATAATTTAGTCGAAGACTCAATGAAAGGGTCATAACTCTGTGAAAAATCATCGAACAGAAAGACAATATGCATATGTGCACATGGTTATGGTGCATCCTTGCAAGTTTCAAAAAATTCCAACATGGGGCTGTAGAGATATAGCGCGGACAATATTTTGGTCACAGAATCAATGAAAGGACAATAACTCCGTGAAAAATCATCCACTCAGAACACATAGACAACATGCGCATTTGCACTTGGTAATGATGGATCCTAGCAAGTCTGATAAAATTTCAACATGGAGTTTTAGAGAAGTAGTGCGGACAAGAATTTGGTCACAGACAGAATCAAAGTGCCATAACTCTGTGAAAAATCATCGAACCGGAACACAAAGATAATATGCGCATCTGCACTTGGTATTTATACATCCTAGCAAGTTTCATAAAATTCCAACATGAGGTAGAGAAATAACAAGGACAAGAATTTGGTCACAGACAGAATCAAAGTGCCATAACTCTGTGAAAAATCATCGAACCGGAACACAAAGACAATATGCGCATTGGCGTTTGATTATGATGCATCCTAGCAAGTTTCATAAAATTCCAACTAGAGGTTGTAGAGAAATAGTCCGGACAAGAACTTGGGGATGCACGGACGGACGAAGTGGCGACTATATGCGTCCCCCCTTTGGGGAGCATAAAAAATAAGTTTCATGTATCAATGCTTCATACCAAATTTGGTGAAAACCTGTCAAGTTGTTCCAGAGAAGAGTTTGTTTAAAGAAATGTTTGATACGTTATGCTGTATCTATTGCTGTTGTAATGTGGTACCTGTATTTATTGTCTGTCATGTGGTACCTGTACCTTTTGTCTGCCATATGGTACCTATACCTTTTGTCTGTTGTCAGGTGCCTGTACCCAAACAAGTATATACATCTCCCTCCAGTATTAACATCACTGCCAAATCATGTCTCTGTGTATAAATTCTTCTCTAGACCAAATAAAATAGAAATTAGTAGTTATTTACTACATACTCAATGATAATGTGGATACCTATGAAATGATGCGATGCTCCCTAGTAACTCTTAAACTGGCAGTATGACCTTTTCTACATCCACTCTCTAAAATGTTGTAAAATGTTTACACATGACAAGGTATCACCAAACCCGACTCATACCTTCAAAACATCGCTTTTACAGCGATGTACCAAAGTGTTCATAAAAATGTAGGATTTACAACCTACAATTTTAAAGAGAAGAGCAATAACTCTGCATGAAGTTAAGCCAGCAGCATAGTGAGACATGGAGTGGTATTCATCTTCATGCAGAGTTATTGCTCTTCTCTTTAAAATTGTACTAAGTACATGACATAACCATTCGTCACCATTCCCGGAAATACCAATGTGACCATTTCTCTGAAAAGAGTTGAAGTCCAGAAGGGTTTATAATAAAGCATACATAAAATCCACAAACAAAAACTAGTCACATGTAATATACATTATTTTTATAACTTAATATGAATGTGTTTATGAAGTTTAGTCACCATAACACAAGTTGTTTGTTCTCAAAGAGATAAGAAGCTGAATTTTAACCGGCAGACGACGACACTATGCCAGGGTCATGACAATAGCTCTATAATTTTTGCCCAAAAAAAGCTTACAAAATGCATTGAATATCAGACCGAATCAACTTATTACTTGCATATATATAAAAGCAGGTACAGAGGTGGACACATGACACATTGGATATTGATACTGTTTAAGTCAATGAATTTATTTTTTTATATAAAAACCAGTACCTGTTTCACAGGAGAAATCTGCATCTTTGCCTACTACACATAAAGTTGTTGGTACTTCTTAACAACTTGCTCCATATATCATTTTCCATACGGTATCTCTGGTTTGCTGCATAACGACAAAATCTGTATCTTGCTGCACATAAAGTTGTTGGTTATACTCGCGCCATATTTTATTTTCCATACGATAAAGTTTCTGTGGTTTGCTGCATAACAACAAATTCTGCATCTTTACCTACTGCACATGAAGTTGTTGGTACTCCTTAACAATTCGCTCTATATTTTATTTTCCATATATGATATCTCTGGTTTGCTGCCTAACGACAAAATCTGTATCTTGCTTACTGCACATAAAGTTGTTGTTTATACTCGCTCCATATTTTATTTTCCATACGGTTTCTGTGGTTTGCTGCATAACAACAAATTCTTCATCTTTACCTACTGCACAACAAAATCTGCATCTTAACTCCCACCTTTGTCCAAAATCTGTTTCAAATTTGAAAAATTGAAAAAAAAGCATAAAAATTTTGTGAAATGTAGTAAAATTTCTCTTCTTTTTTTAAAAAAGTCTTAGTTTATATATGATTAAAACGTAAATTTTATACAACATTCATGTCCAGTAAATATGACCAGTGTTATACACAATTTTGTCTTTTTTTAGACTTTGAAACTGATAATTAGTCATTTTTGGACATCAACTTTCACATCTTCGCTATTTTTTGCTCCTTGAAATAAATCATTTCAAAAATATAAAACCTAGACAAAGGTCACTTTGGTATTCAAAACTTAGTAATTTACATGTTGTTTATCTTGCCGATATTTATTTTTTATTCTCAAAAACTTTTTTTATTTAAACTAATAACAGACCAAATAATCATAAAATACATGTGCTTTGAACCCTCATATCAATGTACAGTAGTTATTTGTACCTGTTTGTATATGTTTTGTTGCCATCTTCACTTATGGATGAAAGATACACATATTATTATGCACAAGTTGTATTTCCATTGTAAATTCAAAATTTGCTCCAAGATGAATAATATGGGGCATTGTGTAAAACGCTGACGCTTAAGCTGACAATATATGTAAAGAAGGAAACCGCTGACAATATGTACAAAGAAGGAAACGCTGACAATATGTACAAAGAAGGAAACGCTGACGATATAGAAATTGAAGGAAATGCTGACATTATGAAATATTTTATTCCAGAAGGAAATATATAGACATATATTTATGGCAGATTTTCATATTACAATTAATATTAGGATGTTAAAGATCAAGGTTTTAAGCAATTAAATTATTAGAGATTTGTTTGCCACCATCATAATGCAATAAGAAATAAAAAACTGTTATATTGTGTGGAAGTTGTTTGTTTAAATTCATTTTTATCAATGTATATGTGCATTAATTTTGTTTGTCTTTGTGTGTTTAAGGATATATAGGCTTATTATATCTATTGAAAAACGATTGAATAAGATGAATTCAAACATGATTGTTTGATCACACAATGGTTTATTGTTTTTAAACTGGTTGTGACTTATTATAAATGTAATCTAAGATCAGTGTGTGTGCATTTTCATTATAGCTATATTGCGTCAGCGTTTCCCTTCTTTCTACATATCGTCAGCGGTTTCCTTTTTTACTGTATATTGTCAGCGTTTAGATTCTTCGTCTATATGCTGGTCAGCGCCAGCGTGGGACTGCATTATTATAAGAGGTGTTGTTATTTATGTCACAATGGATTTATTTTAACATGAAATTTAGCAAAATAATAAGTGAATATGTTCTGGCTATATTATTTAAGAATTGGTCATATTAGCGTTATAGACAGTTTGTGTCGTCTGCATTTTCATTATAGCGTCAGCGTTTCCCTTCTTTCTACATATCGTCAGCGGTTTCCTTCTTTGTATCTATTGTCAGTGTTTTCATTCTTAATCTATATGCTGGTCAGCGCCAGCATGGGACTGCAATAGTTTTATAAGAGGTGTTATTTATGTCACAATGGTACGGTGTTCCGTTAGGGCCATCGTGCTATCGCTTTGTCAACAAGCATGCCCGATGCCACGATAGCACGATGACACGATGGTGATGACACGATAGTACGATAATACGATGGTGATAGTACGATGACACGATGGTGATGACACGATAGCACGATGACGATGACGCGATGATACGATGACACGATGGTGATGGAGCGATGCTACGATGACACGATTACATCGCGTCATCGTCATCGTGCCATCGTGTCATCACCATCGTGTCATCGTACCATCACCATCGTGTCATCGTGTCATCGTCATCGTGCCATCGTGCCATCACCATCGTGTCATCGTACCATCACCATCGTGCTATCGTACTGTCGTGTCATCACCATCGTGTCATCGTGCTATCGTAGCATCGCCTTCCTGTAAGACATGCGAAAAATAATAATAATGGAACACATCATGCATTCAAATATTCGGGGTTATTTTTGTGTCAGGTTATACATAATCCGGAGACACAAATGCTGCTAAAAAGGGAAATTCATGTAAGATACACAGTCATATGTTTTCTTTTTATATTATAATCACTAAATGTGAGTTATTTATGTGTGCAAATATGTTATTACGTGAATGGTAAATTATTGAGAAGGTACATATTATGATTATAGTCCTTTCGACAGATTCACAAAAAAGTTGATGTCGATCCGGTAAACAACAGACAAAATCTTAAATGATAAAATAGTTGGTGTATAATACCGATGCGTAGTGGTCTGTCCGTCTGCCTGCCTGCCTGCCTGCCTGCCTGCCTGCCTGCCTGCCTGCCTGCCTGCCTGCCTGCCTGTCTGTCTGTCTGTCTGTCTGTCTGTCTGTCTGTCTGTCTGTCTGTCTGTTTATGTTTGTTTTTTTGTTCATTCGTTCGTCCGTCCGTCCGTCCGTCCGTCCGTCCGTCCGTCCGTTCGTTCGTTCGTTCGTTCGTTTGTTCGTTCCTTCAGGCGACCGGTTTACCGAAACACTTTTTCCTGGGATCCTATGAAGCAAACCAGTACTCGAGCACGCCTATCTCTGCAAGTAACTGATGACTTTTTCAGTTCAATCAGCGATGTAACACAAATGACAATAAGGCGCAATGCCGTATATCAGTCAATCATCACAGAGACTATGGCTGGGCGATATGTCACCTTTGGTAGAGTTTTGAGTGTCTTAAAAGAAAGTTGAATGTCGAGTAAGAAAGTCGAGTGTCGAGTAAGAATGTCGAGTGTCGAGAAAGAAAGTTTAATGTCGAGTAAGAATGTCGAGTGTCGAGTGAAAAAGTTCAGTGTCGAGTGAGAAAGACGAGTGTCTAGTAAGAAAACTGAGTATTGAGCAAGAAAGTCGAGTGTCGAGTTAAAAAATATTTTTGGTAGTTAAACACCCAATTAGGAATTAGTGAGCACTGTTCAAAGTGGATTGGCCATACATGGTAAAGACGGGCCCTGTTCAATCAGTTGGTTACGTGTCTAACTGTCAATCCAGGGGTCATGAGTTTGAATACCCGCCAGTAACATACAACACATTCTCCGTGATGACTAATCAAAAAATGTCAGTCGCATTGTCATTCGTCTCTAACCACTGTTTCAAAAGTGTTATGGATAAGTCGCCCCAAAGACATCTCGTCCCACATTTTGAGACAACTCATCCCAAGTTTCGAGACAACTTGTCCCCTATTTAAAGACAACTCGTCCCATCAAAAGACAAGTTGTCCCAATTAATTATTTCCTGTACCATGTAAAACTGGAAAGATATCAGTTAGTTGCACAAATGAGTTTAACTGATTGTCTATTAACACTTACTTTAAATGTATTTATTTCACATTGATGTGACACAAGTTATTATTATAAATCACGTTCGGTGTATTCTTGGGTAGTAACAGTACTAAGCATATACGAATATAGTGTCCGTCTCACACATAACCGTGGCGGGGGATCAAACCCACGACACTCTGATCGTTTGCTAGCTCTCGATAGCATAACAATTACGCTAAACACTCAACTCAACAATCAAATTGTAAGAGAAAAGTGAACAAGTTCATTGTTCAAGTGACATATGACTGAATGTACATTGTATTGTATTGTTGGGCGTTTATTGTCGTTTTCAACAACTGTTCAGTGCTGGCACACATGAGTATCATGCCGAACCTAATACCGTCTAGACAACTAGACTAAAACTTTGGAATTCATTTATAAACATTAATTATTTTATTATATATTCATTGTCGTGTTAAAATAAAGTACACGAGTAAGCGTTCCTCTTGATTTTCTATTTCTAGTTATAGAAGAAGAAGAAGTAGAATAAGAAGTAAAAGGAGGAGGAGGAGAATAAGACTATACACAGTTTCTCATCAAAGTACAAAGTTGCAGTAATATGCATATTTAAACACATAAACACAAAACGAGTTGAATGACTAACATGTACATATAATAAGTGAATATATTCTGGCTATATTATTTAAGAATTGTTCATAGTAGCGATATAGACAGTGTGTGTCGTCTGCATTTTCATTATAGCTATATAGCGTCAGCGTTTCCCTTCTTTCTACATATCGTCAGCGGTTTCCTTCTTTCTATATATCATCAGCGGTTTCCTTCTTTGTGTATATTGTCAGCGTTTTCATTCTTAGTCTATATGCTGGTCACCGCCAGCGTGGGACTGCTCTATTATTATAAGAGGTGTTAATCACGCCGATATTGAACATCTATGTAAAGATATCCGCCGCGTGTCCCCAGCTGTGAGACTATAAGTGTCCGAAATACTGCCACGAGCACAGAACTTGTTCCCTTGAAATCAGATTCATCGTAACTTCTTAGATAGCTGGAACCAGGATGCTGGATTGGTGAACTGTCATCTTCATAAGTTAGCCTCGGACGTTAGCTGTATTGAGATCATCGCCCACCCAGAGTTCCACACAATTTTTGGTGCCAAAAGACAATATCTGAGCAAGGATGGCCTTCATCTCAGCTATGAAGGCACAGAGACATTGACGTCCAACATCGAGACATATGTTCGAGCGTCGGGAAGTTCCATCGTGTCTGGATCTAATTGCATCTCAACCATCGCCACGCTTCAACGCCAGACACCTGTCATGCCTAGACCTCGGACATCTATCGCGCCCATCGCCACGCCTCAACGCCGAACACCTATCGCGTCTAGACCTGATCGCAACCCAACCATCGCCACGCATCAACGTCGGACATCTATCGCGCCCATCGCCACGCCTCATCGCCGAACACCTATCGCGTAGACCTGATCGCCAATCAACCATCGCCACGCATCAACGTCGGACATCTATCGCGCCCATCGCCAGCCTCATCGCCGAACACCTATCGCGTCTAGACCTGATCGCAACTCAACCATCGACACGCATCAACGTCGGACATCTATCGCGCCCATCGCCACGCCTCAACGCCGAACACCTATCGCGTCTAGACCTGAACGCAACTCAACCATCGTCACGCATCAACGTCCGACATCTATCGCGTCCATCGCCACGCTTCAACGCCGAACACCTATCGCGTCTAGACCTGAACGCAACTCAACCATCGCCACGCATCAACGCCGGAAATCTCGTCATCCTTGTCGAATGTTACCATCTGCTTCGATCATCGGTCTGAAGAAGATTACACGGAAACCTCCTTCAATTACAACCAGAAAACGGCCGTCTGCACCTCAAACATTGAAGATCCAACATCGTCGGCCTGCACAACGACACACTTCCGCCAAAGTAATAAAGCCTAGGAAGTCGACCTGGCATGTTTACAAAGACCGACCGGATGTTGACACACCACGAGGCTGCGGACATTCTGCAACAAAATCTACCAGACAGCACTACACCGGAACCTCCATATCGACCAAGCGCCAAAGTACTTTTCAAGATTTGGATGACGGTCTTGGAGCTGTGACTGAAGTACACTAGTTTTGCTTTCAAAGTCAATAGTTGTGTCCGAGTCTATAATCCCACCTGATCCAAAAATATTGTTCATTATTTCTGTTCTGTCGCTTTTATCCATGTCTATTTTGGTTTGTATGTAAACATTTATTTTTACTTTCAGGTGTTTTCTGCACAACAGACGAGTGGCGTTAGAAAACACATGGTTACTGGCCTTTGTTAGTTCCTTTTCATCGTCAGTGCCAAACTCCATTTCGTCTGATATTCTTATTTCGACATTGTCGATTTCGCTGTCCACGGTGGTTGCGACATGTTCCAGAAAGTCCGGACTGGTACGTTGTGTAAGTCGCATCCTTATAATAAATGAACGAATGAATAGCGTTTTACGGCGTATCAATACATTATAGGTTATTCGACGCCAACAGAAAGGAAGATTCCAGGTTCACTCTACATGTACAAAATCAACAAATAAACATACAGATTTAATAAAAAATACACCAACAAATGAATATGCAGAATGCACCTAGAACTTTGATACCTGCAGAACTGCATAGTTTCAGCAAATTCTATTGTATAACTCAAACTGTCGCTTCTTACGACGTGCATGAGCCACAATGGTCCTATTCTTGCCATCAATCATATGGCTCCCTGAAACCACACAGGGTTGATAATTTAACCACAATAGTGAACATGACAAAATTGATAAAATGAACATGAAACCCATTCGGAGGATTCCTACTCCTTTGCAGAGATGGACAGTGAATCTATTCTTAGCCGGAACCACACGGGCTTATAATAGATGAAAAGGTTACCTGAAAAAGAATTATGTGAAAAAAAACGAATCTTACATTTGTGCTCATTAATTATTGAATCGGGAAAAATGAAGTAAGAACTTCACACACTACTCGTTTAATAAATACAATAACAAATAAGCACCCATGTAAGATCAGGCCCACAGCCATACCTACCTAAAAACAGGGAGGTCGCTTCTAGGAGGGTCTGATGGCATGCTCGCCCAGAAAAGAATTTGGATCCGTTTCTAAAATATATTTGGAATAGGAAAAAAAAATAGATACGCTTAGTGATATTGCAATACACATTTAAGTATCACGCATCCATGCATGCATCCATGAACGCACATGCCTATCATGATTTAAAAATAATATATCACGGAAGTTAAGAATCATGGTGACATTGCATGTATATGTTGTTGATAGCAAATATACGCGATTCATAACTGAAGAATATGTTAAATGTAAATACGAGAAAAACATTATACGTATTAAAAATTATGTATGTTTTGTGATCTAAACTAAATGCTATGAATACAATATGTTCTATTTTTGTATTTTATTATAAAAATAAATTTCATATTAGCAATATGATAAGATGTGTTTATTTTTAATATGAGTATACCCATGTAAATCCATGTATGCGTCAGTGTGAAATATAAGCTTTAATTATTGATGTAATAATTTTATATAAACTTAACTACTACAATCATGTTTTGATTATCCGTCCAATTTTACAAATAATGTAACAAATTCAAGGGCTGCGTTCAGTTCGGTTAAACGTTAACTAACATATTTTTCTGGACACTGGCTCAATCTCAAATTAGCAAACAACACGCAACATATTTCGGGAACCAGGTATTAAACGTGTTTGCTGTTTAACGGTGCTGAACATTTTCGGACACATTTTTGCGGAAAATGGACACAATTTTGCGGAAATCCAATACGAAGAAAAACCGATGATCGCCGAAGGCGAACAAACGCGGTATATTATTTGTAGTTATCACAAACGATCTTAAACGGAAACGGCCGAGCGAGTATCGACTTTTTTTCTACTTCGTTAGATGGGAGTGAAGCTTAAAAAAGTAAAAGATGGAAGGTATTATAACATTGTATATATAACTTAACATAAAAAGCAGTTGTTTTTAAAAATCTCTTATGTAAATTGTTTTATTAGATTTTACGAAATAGTATTCTCATCACACTTTCGCTATTTAAAGCTTATCCGAGTGTCTATTATAAGATCGTCTGTATACGTCGTTGTAGTAGCGTATTACGTTTTAACAAAGACATTTAAACAATGAAGTCACTGTTTTTATTTACCTACGACAAAAGGGGTGTCAGGGTAATGCAAAAAAAGGTAGATGGGTTTGAAGGTAAAATATATATATTTATCTACAGGTAGATAGGTTATTTATCCGGTACTGTTGTACAAGACAATTCGTTTTTGCTTAAGGCTATTAAATGCGCGACCGAGCTCGGATTAAATCAGTAATTTTATTCGCATGGAAGAATTTAAACTTGTACATATTTTGGGTATAATCTCGTTAATATGTCTGTTCGTTTTGATTCCGTGTATATATTTGCGTGTACGGAGAGGACATCACAACCTATCAAAAACATACTTCGTTTCTATCTAGCAGTATTTCTATGTAAAATATATTGTAAATCAGTTGACTTAGAAAGTTTATACGTATTTGTGTGAACTTTACAATTGAGGAAATACGTATACTTTTAAGTAACAAGCTGCATCAGCTTAACTTAAAGAGGAGCATTTAACGAGAGAACTTGAGAAAATAAAGGAATCGAGCGATGCAATTGTACAGATTTTAACTCAACTTCAAGAATGTGATGAGCCTGGAAATTCAATAAAACATAAAGATATTAAAGACAAATATTGGTATGAGGAATTAAATTTTAAACAAACTGGATGTTGCTTTGAATGTGTTAAACGCAACAAAAACATGAGAATAAAGTTTATCTACCAAAGTGAAATAATTTAAAAAATTGTTGTCTACAAAATGAATCAATTTGTAAAGTATTAAACATTGATGATTAAAAATGGACATCCTTTTTTAACAGTGAAAGTGAGATAAGATGTGATGTGTACACATTCTATGTCTATGTAAAAACTTAGTGGTAGCTTGCAGTATATGTAATACTCATGTCTTTCAAATTTAACTCTTGCGTGCCTCCTCAAATCTGATTGAGGATTTAGTTCTAACTCCTCATTGAAATGAATTAACTCTACACTTCAAATGTATAGACTTTAGAAACAAGGAGTTAACAAAAAGTGGTTGAAGATTTACAAAACATAACACATTATGTTAAACTTATTTGAAAACATTAAATAGAGTTACTAAAGCGAAATGTATGCAACCAACAAAATAAAATGTGATATGTACATTCTATACCCATATAAAATGTTCGCGGTAACTCGGAGTATACCAGTATGCAACACTCATGTCTTTCAAATTTAACTCTTACGTGCCTCCTCAAACCTCACTGAGGATTTAGTTTAACTCCTCATTTAAATGAATTAACTCCTCCCTGGTTATGCCAATACTTTATATATATATAAAAATTTAAAGTGAACAAATCATTCAGTAGTTTGGTGTCGCCGAGGATGTTCGCCTGTGGTCTTTGTAAAAAGGAGTATAAACGTAAAGATAATATGCTTCGGCACAAGAAAATAATACACGGAGACGATAGTTCCGAGGAAGAGCTGAAGAAAGACGAACTTACCGACGAATCTAATACCGACGATTCAGATATGGAATCAGATTCGGATGAAAATGAAGAAACAATAGACTCTTGGTACGACATGGTTGATTACGCATTAAAATCGCTTCAGCCCGAATTCGACAAAATAACATCAGATTTTGTGAACGACGATGAACTGAATGAAAAGCAAGCAAGAAAAAAGGCATTCAACGAACTTTTGCCGAAATACAAAAAACTTCTGATTCGACGAGAAAAGATACCATTCATACTGACAACCAGACAACTGAAAGAAGAAGACGATTTCGAGAGTGAAGTACGCAACTAAGAAATTGAAATATCTCTTTGACAAACTGCTTAAGGAGTATAATCCGCCTGATATTATCACCAATCGCTAAATTCGGATATAAACATGTGTTATGAAGATATTTTCTGTAGGAAATCATAATATTTTTATGTTATGTTGTTTGTAATTAGTAGTTATAGCATGAGTTGTCTGAGATTATTTGCATATACATATAAAACGTTTAACTACATCTAATAGATTTGATGATAATTTAATAAAAAAATATAGCAATAATGTGTATTGTATTATAGGTCATTCATAAGATAAATTTGTTATCAGCTTTCAAAACACGATACTGTTCAATCAAAATATGTTATATTCAAATAAAGAGTAAAAACTTCAGCACTTCCTGTTCTTTATACAGTGCTCTACCAATCCCCGGTCTCTCTCTCTCTCTCTCTCTCTCTCTCTCTCTCTCTCTCTCTCTCTCTCTCTCTCTCTCTCTGTCCCTCTCATTCGCTCAGTTGACTTTTCCTCTTTCTCTTTTAATACTTCTTTAGTAAGAAAATAAGTATATAAGTATATAGTATATTAATGTGACATGCACATCATACAATACAATACCATACATTACTTATAAACACAACTTAAACAAAACTTGTTACAGACCCTAAACCGCTCAAGTACCCCATAATTGCACTCCGTTTGCGCTCAGTTTGCACTCCGTTCGCGGTCCGTTCGCGGTCCGTTCGCGCTTAGTTCGCACTCCGTTCGCGCTCCGTTTGCGTGCACTCGATTAAACGCGGTTAATTTAATGCACTCACAAACGCAGGTATTCGCTCACGAGCGCTGTATATCTGAGTGCTCTGTTTAATACTCCTCTTAGCGTTCGCTTCGTTCAGCGTTCACTCAACGTTCAGTTCGCTCAGTTCGGTTTCTGGCCCATAACCAATCGCAACATCTCAACTCTTAAAATGATTCTATATTGACTTTTTAATTTAATCTGTTCCAATGGAGCAATAAAATGTATCCATGGGATTTAGTCAAGGTAAATTAATTCATAATCCGATTGTTTGTCTACATATTATGTCACCCGCTGTGCGAAAGGTTGTAAAATTCCGATAAACTAGTATCGATAGTAGGCATGTTTAACGGAAATGTCTATGATTTGATATGTGATCAGTGGTCTGGGTGATCAAAGAATATCGCACGTTATACCGGCGTCTGTTATCCAGACCGACATGTGTTTGCGTCAGTATCTTCTTTGACATACCGTAAGCCGTTTGTTACAGGAATGCAATAAAGTTTGTCCACCAAATTTACACATACATCATCAACATAAACTAAATATATTGTTATTAATAATTAAATTTTATTAATAATTCCATATTGTTGATACCTCGTTGGCCTTATAATAATCCATAAATCTGCTCAGTGTAAGCAGTGACTTAACAACATGTGGATATATCACTGGTTTTGTTAATGTTCAAACTAAAATAAGCTTTTTAATCAATAATATGCACTGCATGGGTGATGAAAAATTTATTATAACCCGTGCAATGCAATTCGACATTATAATAAATGTTTTTTGAAAAATAATAATCTTGTAGTGTTTTTCTCGATTTGATTCCAATTGTGGCTTCACTAGACTTAAAAAAGATATTCTGATATTTTAAGTTTTTATAATTATTTTCGTTATCATTATGTATACAAATATACTTGCAATGAACTTTTTTCAGTGGGTTTCTCAAATTATTATTTTACTGATAGTATGCTTTATGTTAATATATTATTTAAAATGACAAACTATATTAAACTTGTTTGAAACTACACCCACTGTGCTATACCGTTAATTATATGACACGCAGCAACACACCCGTGGTGTTAATTACGTTATGTCACATGCCAGTGAGAGCCGTGTCAATTAGGTTATATGCTCAAGCGGTGACTTATCGGTCTATTGACCACGGAAGAGATAGATATATATATCTTTATTTAAGTCTCATCTATGTACAAACGTATAAATAAAACATACAGTAACACATACAACGTACATAGCCATTCAATATTAGAATTACAAGAGACTATCGCTATAATATTGACATAAAATATATACAACTATCACAGATTATTCATGCATTATTTTTGAAAAAGATGTATACTATAAAGCATTATACACTAAGAATTGAGACACCGGCGCTAATCTTGGCTCGAGACCTAAAAGATTATTAAAATAACTTTTGTTAAATCGTGAACGGAAAAATAAATGCAAATGCATCGCTATATAGTCAAAAGCTTTTTAAAAAATATTTTAAAAGATCAGTTATCACCCCAGATCAGATCTGGAATGACCTGATTAGCACCGATTTCTCAACATAATATAAAATTAATTTGTTTTACATTTAAGATATAATACATTATTTATATAAAATATTTCTACGTTTTTGTAGTATTGTAAAACAGGTTTTGGCACATATTCTTATCATATCTTTATTGGAAAAGAGAAACTTCATTTTATTACAGTCATCAAAATTATTAAAGTTTGCATCTATGCTTACTGCTTTAAGCATCAGATCTGTCCTAATATCTTTATAAGAGGCACATTTTAAAATAACATGACACTCATCTTCTATAGCATCATTACAGAAAGGACATAACCGGTCATTCTCATTAATACCCTCATATCGACCAGTTTCTAGTTTTAATGGCGCAACACCACATCTGAATTTTGCAAACGCTGATCTATGCTTCATTGGTAGCACAATTTTACAGTAATTTTCTACTTCATAATCATTTTTAAAAAGCCTATAAGTTCTTAATTTGTTACGTCCATTACCACGTATACTAGTTGTTTGATTTACACTTGCTTTCCACTCCGTAATATATATATACATCATCTTTTCAAATACAGTATCAACAAATTTAATTTTGTTAATGTTTGAGTATGTATGAATATGAAGCTGTAAACTATCAAATTGATTTATAACTGTGAAAACCCAATTTTTACAAGAGTTATTAGCTTTATTTCGTGCCCAAATAAATATTCTTTTATTTAATCTTGCATCAATTGTATAGATGTTGCGAACCCAATGTCTGGCTATACATTTCCATTGTTTGACTATTGGAGGGACCCAACCCATATCGCCTGAAATGGCTGCAGTAGGTGTATATTTGCCAGTTCCCAGAAAAAATCGCATCGCCCTATTTTGTATTGAATTTATGCACGAATAAGATTTAACGCCCCATATTGTAGCTCCATACGATATAACAGACCAAATAAGTGAATTAAACAACTTTGTAAATACTTTATGGGGCATTCCACCTAAGCTTTTATACCTGGCAATAAGTAAACCTAGAGCACGACCAGCGCTTTGAGCCACTATTTTTGCAGTTACATTAAAATCTAGATGCTCTGTCAATGTTAATCCAAGATATACATATTTATCAGTATAAGTTAGAACATTGTCACCGCAAGTAAATACAATATCTGATTTAGCAATTGACAATGGTCTGAAATGTACGATGCTACTCTTAGTAAAGTTAATTGTCATACTGTTAATACTACACCAGCTATTTAACTCATTAAGCATATGCTGCAGGTTTTCTTCATTTTCAGCAAGAAGTACAATATCATCAGCATACATTAAAATGCTAACATTTTCATTATCAATAAGATACCTTTACCAAGGGATTTTATACGTAATGCTAGGTCATTTATAAACAAATTGAATAATACGGGTGACAATGAACAGCCTTGTCTTAAACCAGAATTCACTGGAAACCAGTTGGTATAAAAATTATTTACCCTCACACAGGAGGAAACAGATGCATATAAAGATTTGACAGCTACAAGCATTTTACTAGAAACACCAATACACTGCAATCTTTCCCAAAGCTTGTCTCTATTGATGTAATCGTAAGCTTTTTTAAAATCAATGAAAGCACATAATGTAGAGCGTTTAAGCTTTTTCCTAGTATCTATAATATTTGTTAGAGATGAAAGTTGGTCTATTGTGCTACGTTTTTTCCGAAAACCATTCTGCTCGTCAACAATTTTATTATTATTTTCCGACCAAATATATAGACGATTATTCAATATAAAACTATACAATTTATACATGGATGATGATAATGATATACCCCTATAAGAGAGTGGGTCTGTTGGGTCGGCGGAGCTTGACTTAGGTATAGGATTTATAATAGATTTACCCCATAAAGATAGAATACAACCTTTATTAAAACAAACATTAAAAAGAACATGTAAAAAGTATACCGAAGTATCATTTTTAAGAACATCCACCGGTATTTTATCTATACCATGTGCTTAACCTTTTTTAGCATTTTCAATAGCTTTTTTTACTTCTAGAATATATATATGCTCATCCAAAATAAAACTAGTATTCGTGTTACCAACATTATTATGATCATTAGTTCTTATGGAATCAATAGTAGAGTTATAAAGGTTACTATAATCTTTCTCCCATTTACTTAAAACATCCTTAACATCTGAAGTCAAGTTACCATCATCCAGAAGAACCTCCATTGGAATTGACTTTTTCTTGTTATTATGTATGTCTATTTTACCAATAGATTTCCAGAATTCTTTCGGATCATTATTTATATCATTTAACATATCATCTTGTATTTTATACCAATGATGGCGTTTAGAGCGTTGAACCTCTCTATCAAATAACTTTCTAGCATAACAGTAATCAGATTTGAGTTTATTTTTTAAATAAATAACATTACAGTTTAACCAATCTTTTTCAGACTTACAAACAGAGTTCCATAAATCAGTTAAAGTATTATTCCACCAAGGCTTTCCAATGCGCCTTTTCTTATTGTTAATGCTGCAACATACAGACCTAAAAGGCAGCCGGTTATACATTTCATGATTAACAATGTCACACCAGCCATTAAAGGCCACATCGATATCAGTTTGTGAACGGAGACTCCCTTCCAAGTCTGCAATTGCGGCATTAACCTTGGTCAATACACAAACCGGATAGAAGCTTTTGTTTTTGAAGATTCTGTTGTCATATAATTATACTGTGATTCTACACGCTACAGCTCAGATAAATGTGGCGTGCAGTTCATCGACATTTGTTTTTTATTTTTATATAAACACCATTCTCCTGAAATGGGCTAATTGGTGGTTTAGGTTATCAGTTGGTACATATTTTATTTCAATATTAAATAGAGTCGGTCCACAATTTCTTTCAATATTATGCTTGACACGTGCCCTAACGTTAATAGATACGATGTCTAACATTTTTCAATTTAAGATTATGTGTTATTATAGAGAAGTACAATCATGCCAAAATACTGCTATTGGCGCAATTTTCGTTCTAAATCATGTATTACTTTTGTAAAATTTTAAAAAATTGGTTAAATTGGTAAAAATGGTAAAATTGTAAAGTTATTAAGACACTTTTTTGGAAAGTGAATTCAAAGAATAATTTTCTTACAACGTTATGCTAAGTTGTGATCCTCTGGACGAGTCAATGGGGTATAAAAATCGGAATATACCTCTTGGGCTTTCTTATGATTATTATACCCCCGACAAACGAAGTCACCCTGTGGTCGGTCTGTCGGTCTGTCGGTCGGTCTGTCCACTGCATTTTCCTAGTCCGGAGCATCACTTGAAAAGTACCGGATGGAATTTCATCAAACGTCATACAATGGTAGAATATAATGAGAGGAAGTGCAGTGTACAAGAAACATAACTATATTCTTGCTAATTACAGAGTTATTGCCCTTTGATATTTTTTCTTCTCCGGAACATAAATTGAAAAGTACCGGATGGAATTTCATCAAGCTTCATACAATGGTAGAATATAATGAGAGGAAGTGCAGTGTACAAGAAATATAACTATATTCTTGCTAATAACAGAGTTATTGCCCTTTGATATATTTCCCTTGTCCGGAGCATTACTTTTAAAGTACTGGATGGAATTTCATCAAACTTCATACAATGATAGAATATAATGACAGGAAGTGCAGTGTACAGGAAACATAACTCTATTCTTGCTAATTACAGAGTTATTGCCCTTTCATATATTTCCCTTGTCCGGAGCATTACTTTTAAAGTACTGGATGGAATTTAATCAAACTTCATACAATGGTAGAATATAATGACAGGAAGTGCAGTGTACAGGAAACATAACATTTATTGATTGCCATGAAAGCTTGTACACTGCACAATAATTAAAAAGACCGTTTTTAATTTTAACAAAACCATACAAAAATTAACAATACAAAAAACTCAATCCATAACATTCTCTTTTATTAAGTATTTTTTGTCTGGAGCATAACTTTAAAACTATTGGATATAATTTAATAAAACTTCATACAATGGTAAACCATTTTCTGTCATGGCGGCGTTCGGGGGTATTCATCACCTTCAGTGATAGCTCTAGCTTTTTTTTTCATTTTTTAAACTGTATTATACTATGGAAGTGTTACGAAAATAGATATTCATCACAAACAAGACAAAAGAACTCAGCCAAACTCAACACTTTTTTTAATATTTGAGCACATATATTTAACAACATTTCTGACTCCACATTTTGTTTTGATGTCTATGTCAATTATTTACATATTTCACTAAAAGCTCGACACAATGTTACATGATCGTTTTATTGCAATAAATCATAATAACAAAACACCAAATGGGGAGTTAGAAAAGCTTTGAACTATATGTGGTTAACTATTAAAAAGTTATTAACTATTTATATTGTATGTTTTTTCAGTGGGTGGGGGATATTTCTCAAGAACATGGTGATTGTATGAAATTTAAACTTATAGAAAATGCAACTTTGTGTATATCATGCATAAACATAAAGATGGGCTCTTGGCCCGGATAATATTACGCACATGCGCCTTTACATGTCAGTAGAGCGTTTGACAACTCTCGCCCGATCCATAAATTTTTTAACTTAATCACCTTTTTGAATTTGACAAAATCGGCTGTTTTAGAACAACAAGTATGGATGCGTTAGAGAAACATAACTACGTTAAATTACTACGTTATGTATGAATGCATTAGATCAATTATATGAAATACAAATACTACGTAAAGTGTGGATGCATTAGAGAAATTGTATGAAATTGACATGTCACGTTAAGTGTGGATGCGTTAAAGAACTTGTTTAAAGTACAAATACTACGTTAAGTGTGGATGCATTATAAAAATTGTATGAAATACAAAATGTATTTAATTGTACCCAGTATGGTATATACCTTCTTGTACACAGAGTTGTATATACCTTCTTTTACCAAGTATGGTATTGTATATACTTTCTTATAACCAGTATGGTTTTGTTTACAACTTCTTAACGCAGTATTGTATTGTACATACCTTCCTATAAACAGTATGGTATTGTATTACCTTCTTATACCTAGTATGGTATTGTATATACCTTCCTATAAACAGTATGATATTTATATACCTTTGTATACCCAGTATGGTATAGTATATACCTTCTTATATGTTCATAATCGTAAGGAATCTGCCTTTAATATCGACCCTAACCTTCAACTGAATAATGACTATCTGTTCACACCGGTTATAAACGTCATTTATGAGGTTAAAACCACAGGCGACAGTATCGGTGTTAACATTTGCTAAGGCTTCCAAAGTCTTTACTGCCATTTTTAAAGTTTCCGCTTTTTCTCGTGATGGTATTAAATTGATAAGACGTTGTCTGGTTATGTCCGCTGGAGATCGAGGTAATTTTACAAGAAAGAGCATGTACACAGGGGTCCATATCCATAGTTTTCATAATTTGGTCTCGGTATTCATCCCGAGGCCACAATACCGGCGCGTTATTGTAAACATATTTTGTTAAAAGCGCTCTGTATTTGATGCTATAATCAGATATAAATGCAATTTAAATTTTATATAAAACCTAACTCAGAACCATTTTGTGGCTTTTATATCGGCTCGATTGATTTTGTCATTTTTAACTCAACTATTCTATGAACGACGAGTTTGTTTACTCGCCCCTGCATCAGCCCGGTGTCGGCATCCGTATGTGCCTCCCTGCGGCGTTAAATTTTTTTAAAGTTGTTCATAAGTGTGCCTGGCTTGCTGTTATAATATGTATGTCAATGTATTTCATTAATATTTTTGTCAATAATAATGTTCAAGTTGACAAAATCGCCAATGAAATTACTTTAAATACATATTCCAAAACTGTAAATGCGCTTACAATAGCTTGCTAATGTTGCTCTGACATTCTCCCTGGGATTCATTATTACTTCAGTATATTGTTTGATAATAATGTCAAAACGATTTGATATTGCTTCTCCGTTGATATACCTCTATTTTCTACACGCTTGATGTACCTCGACTGATGTACACGTACTTTAGTCTTATTTCCACGGAGCGCCCTTTCACAAGGGAGTAGTATACAATATGTAATGTCAATTTCAAAGGTGAGGTAATTTAGATAATTTTAAATCATTATTTTTTTCGATCGTACACAACTTGTAATTGTAAATAATGAAATAGTCAGACAGAACATTGTGTGGAATCGGGTATTTTTACTTGTGTTATTAACCAAACTGCCACATGCAGCGGTCAGTAGCCAAATTGTCACTTGAAAAGGTAAGTAGCCAAAATGTCACTTGGAAAATTAAATAGCCAAACTGTCACTTAATACGATCAGTAGCCAACCGTCACTCAGACAATCGATCAGTAACTAAACTGCCATTTTGAACGGTCAGTAATAAAGCTGCAATTCAGAACTGTCAGTAGCCAAACTGTCACTCAGAACGGTCAGTAACTAAACTTCCACTCAGAACGGTCAGTAAACAAATTTCACTTAGAACGGTCAGTAGTAACTGCCTCTTGGAACGTTCAGTTACCAAAATGTCACTTTGGACGGTAAGTAACTACTACTACTACTACTACTACTACTACTACTACTACTAATAATAATAATAATAATATTAATAATTGTATTACTACTTTTAAAACTACTATTATTACGACTGATGCTCCTCTTACCACTTATTTTATTATTTCTATTTTTATGGCTACTGATATTACTCCTATTGCTATCCCTACTACTGCTTTTACTACTGCAGCAACAACAACAATAACAACAACTATTACTACTTCTACTGCTAAAGCTGATTCTGCTGCTACTACTACTTCTACTGCTTTTACTTCTAGTTATTGCTGATACTGCTTTTTAATTTCTATTGCTCCAATTGATATCGATGTTGCTGCTGCTACTACTCATTAGTGTACTAATATTATAATAACTGCTTTACTGATATTACTAGTACTACTTCAACTTCTATTACTTCCACTATGATTAGGTTTACTACTACTATCAATACGACTACTTCTACTACTAATGATGTTGGCGATGATTATACTACTACTTCTAGCACTAATACAATGGGTACCAATTATTTTGCTAATTAGTTATTACAATTATTAACTTTTTGATTACTACTATTTCTACTACTACTACTACCTCTGCTGATGCTGCTTCTACAACTCGTTTTAATCCTTATAATAATAGTGATAATAATACCAATATTACTAAACCTATTATTGCTGCAATTGCTGTTGGTGCTCACATTGCCGCTTCTTCTATTTCTATCATCCACGTCTACCATTACTACTTTAATAATTGTAACAAGAACTATAATAATACTAATTCTACTATAAAAAAACTATATTAATACCCATTCAATATTTTGTATTATTCTTACTTTAAAGTAGGTATATTAATTACGACATAAAATAATTATTCATACAAATATATTCAAAACAACAGTGTTTACTTCATATCAGCATCAGTAAAAAAAATGTGAAAAAATACCTCACTCTCGCCTTGACTGAAAATCCTTGATCCGCCTTTGACATATTTGTGTTGACCCGACTCGTTCACTATACTAGATGCACTATACTAAATGCATATTCTCCGAAGCGCCGTCCTGCAGGAAAATATCTTAAGGTAAACGGTGCGGTATTTTAAATGATCCCATTTTTGTTTTTTTTTCTTTTAAAACTCTAACACAATTATCAATGTTAACCCTTTTGACTTGATATTTACGTTTCAGAGTTAAGTGCAATTTATGAATTTCATTTGTGTACATGTTATTTGCTCAAAAGCGAAAGTGGAAAACAGAACTGACATTATAGCTTTTTATAAAACTTATTAAAATAAAACGAAATCAAAGTAAATTCTGGTGTTTAGAACATAACTCACAATGTTTAAACTACACTATTTATTACTGGTAAGTAGTGCTGGATTGCAGCTAGTTTCGTTTTGTTTTCGCAGGTAAATATGACTAATTGCCGTTTGTTTCGTTTTCATAATAAGACGTGTTTGACCGAGGCATGTAGTTTTTGCATTACGTCTATACAGTATGTGCTTTTAACCTTAGATCAAAATAAAAAAACTTATTAAAGCAACACCCTCTACCTCCCCACCTTACCCCACTTCACTCACACACACGCACGCACGCGCACAAACAGTGAACTAAAAACATGATACTTGTCTTAATTTTGGAGAGGTGTCACTTACATTACTTTCACACTGAAATTCCAAAAATAATGCTAATAAAATTTAGCGCCAAACTATTTTAACTAACTTATTAACATGTTTAAAACATGAAATTGTTATCCATGTCAGTGTTTGAAGTTAAAATAGAATACTTTTAACTGCTCCAAAGAATTTACAAGATATGCCACTTACAATAGTTTTGCGATGAAAATCCAAAATTATAAATCATTAAACTTAGTGCGAAACTATTGTATCTGACATTTTTATCTAGTTTTAAACTTTTTAAATGATTTCCCATAATGCATGCAAATTATACAAGTAAATGTATATTGTTTGGTAAAAAGTTATTTTGAAGAGTTTAAAACATTTACTTCAGTTAGTAGTTTTTTTGCTCAATTGAGCTATTGCCTTCTCATGAATATTATGTATATAGTATAAGACTTAGATTGTACATGGTTGTGTAATTTATTGTAAATATTAACTGTCTTGTCACTGTGTCATCTTATTTTATCTTTATTTTTGGTAGTTTTCTGCAACAATACTTAAAAAAGATTTCATATTACACCTTCTTGGTGATAAAAAGATGAAAATATGCAATTAATATTTTATAATGTGCCGGATGCGCAAATAGGGCTCTTTGGGTTTCATCATTGAGTTGTTTTTTTTGTGTTTCTAAATAGTCATGCAAACGCAAACTTTAAGGTCCCATAACCAATTGCAAGAGCTGCCTTTGGACTATCGAGTCTAAATGATTAATGATTATAAAAGTTAATGATTATAATAAAAAAAGTACTGATAATAATATTAATAATAACAGTAATAATAACGACAACTCTAAAAACACTAATACTGCTACCAATACTATTAATACCACTTATACGCTACTACTGCAAATACTAACAATACCAATACTAATATCAATACAACTATGACTAGCATTAATACCAGTAGTATAAGTGCATCTAGTGCGCTGCTGCTAATGTTTCAGCTATATCAAACTCCATGATTATTCTACCACTACTTCTACATCAGTACCATTAATACTTCTAGTAATAACAATATTATTATAATGGCTATAGATATAAGTACATGTACTATCAGAATAAAAATAATAGTGTTTATTAATAACATCGAATATGTTCTCATGGAAAACACCTATGATTCTAAAAGAGATTATATTGGCATATTACCGTCAATTCCCTGTCCTAAATACACACGCCCAACATGAAGATATACTTATAATTTACAGATATACGCGTCTAAAGTGTCTAATTGCATAACCTCTTTATAACAAACATCGCGTTTCTGAAGCCATGCTTTTGTTTTTGTTTAAATTCGCCATTTTCAACAAACTGCTTTCGGGTTTCCGTTCAATCACCGGATAATATCGTGAAGACTCGTTCCCGATCTCGTTTTCGAGGCTTTGTTCGGGAAGTTTACGGAGTTCAATGACAACATTGTGCATACTTTATTGCGGAAGTATTAAAGTTTTGGCCAATATTCAATTACTATTAATTTGATAACTTTCAAGTAAATAAAGGCTATACGTCAATACATAAGTATCATAAATCGTCATAATTTTCAAAAAAAAATGTTAAAAAATCCTAATTCTTACCCTGACTGAAATTTCCGGATCCGCCTGTGATATAGTTTGTTGACCTGCCTCGTTTTAACAACACGCACTATATCTTATCGTAGTCCTTGAACCGCTCTCTTGCAATGAAGTATGACGTAAACAATAAAAGGTATGTTTCTTAAATGCTGTAATTTTTGTTCAACTTTCTTTAAAAAGTATCGTATCGAACACATATTTGATTGAAATTATGTTTACTAGTTTCTTTGGTTTATAAACTTTATGTTTCAAAATAAATTCTAATTTATGAACTTCATTTGTGTACATGTTACTTCTCAAAATCGAAAGTAGAAAACAGAACTAACTGATACTATAGCTTTTAATAAACCTAATATAAATTAAATAAAACTACACCAAATGTCGGTATTAATCATATTAATAACTAATTTAAATTAAAAATTGTATAACAGTTACTTTCGTTTTCATATGTAAATATGTTTCATTACAGTTAGTTTCGACCTCACAAGCTTCTCCCAAGAATTTAACATTTTGGCAGTTACATATCTTTTTCAAACTTCAAAAAACAGGTACTTTTTGGAGAAACAAATCTGAATGATGGATATATATAGTAATATGCCAATTTAAAACAAAAACAATGCGGCGGTGACTTTGATTTTTTATGCATACTCTGATTTGAATAAAGTACTGAACTGCGAGCCATCTAGTGGCTTTTATACAGCATTTGGGGCTTTAAACTTATATGATTAGCTATATGTTAATGACAATTACAATAACAAATAGTTTATTTGCTTCAAGACCACCAGCCCATGCAAAATATTGTATAAATATAGATGTTAAATAGTACGTGAGTTTTCATAAATATAAAGATTAACATTTTATGACTCCGCAAAATGACTGGTTTTCACTGGTTATGCACAATAAAGTCCATTTGAGCATATATAAACTTAAGATAAATAGATATTGGTTTTACCATTGTAAATCAATGCAATTTTCATAGCGATAATACTTTGGTACAAACTACACTGTAGGCTTTGTCAACATGTTTTTAATCGTGCATTACTTCGAGGATAATAAATGTCGAAACAATTTGATATTTTAATCTCTGCGCTTCTCCGTTTATATACTTTTTTTTCTGCACGTGATTTATATACCTCAATCGATCTTCACGTACTTGATCAGTTTTTTTTAATTCCACGAAGCGCCCTCTGACAAGGAAGTGTTATACAATATTTGGTGTAAATTTTAAAGGTGGGGTAGTTTAAGTATATTGTCTTAAATCATATTTCTTTTCAAAGGTCTCGAGTAGTACACAACATGCAATTACAGATATTGAAATAGATTTTCTTGCAATCTTGAACATTGAGTGGAATCTGATAATTATGTTGTAACTTTTAAACATGATAGAGGAAAATCAAATAAAATGTATGAAAATCAATGAAATTGAAAATGTAAGTATTTGTTATATATTTTGTTACATCAATATTTATTTTAAAAAAAATAATTCTAGATATAAAATAAAACAGCTGTACTAGTTTCACTTTTGTAATTATGTTCTGACTAGAAATGGCTCACATACAACATTGGCGTAGAGGTGAGTCATTACCACGCCAGTAATTTCATTTTTTTCTATATTTTTCAGCTAATTTCAGAACCTTTTTACATTTACTTATTTGTATGCCGCACCAAATAACTTTCCTGTTTTTCTTGTTTTATAATTATCTTAAATTTGTAAAATAATTATCCGCACCAATATCAAATTCGTGTCTACGCCCCTGTACAAACAATATATACAAATATATATACTCATTCTATAATCAGTATTTAATTTATTCATTTAATCAAATAATGCTATTTATTAAACTGTATGAAAAAATAACAGTTAATCTACATAAAGGTATGCGATTTTATTCATGTTCATGTATGTGCCTCTCAGATCTCTGCCAGCAAATATATATGAAACTGTATTGCACGTACTTTGGATGAACACCATTTAACACAATAATATCCTTGTAATTGTAATAAAACGCTAAATCTTAGTTTATTTTTTTTCCTTTAAACTTGACATAAGCTCTAACTTGTTTTGAATTGCCATACCAAATATACGAATATCACTAAAAACAGCTATAGTAATTACATTCTTTATTATAAATTATATTTTAAAAGTGCACTGTGTAGTATTGCTTGTTTATTCAACAAAATATAATTGTTCCCTATGCATTATTACAATTAATGCTATTTGAAAATGACCTCCTGGCCTTGCCTTTTTTGTTTAATTATATTAACATATGTACTAAAACATCATAATTCATCGAAAAGGCACAGTTATAAGTGAAAATATAATTTATTTCTTCAACGTACATTTAAAGCATTTCATTTCTGCATCGATAGCCTTGAAGTTTCTATTTACATTATTTGAATATGTAGTTTAACGTTTCATTAAGACACAACATCAATCTAAAATATATCAATAAATAGCTGTATACTTATCTATCTTACAGGCCGAATAACGCGATCTAGTTCATTATTCCACGCAACGTCGGCTGACAAGGAAGTACATAATTTATGTCGTAAGTGAGAATATCAAGGTACTTCGTTCATTTTATCTCTGCGATGTTATAGGCTTATTGTCGAGTGCTAGGTGCAAGTTTATTCTAACTCAATATAGACAAAGAATGTTGATAGACTAGTATTACATTAAGCACTCGATGTGATTTTTAATATCACCCAGTGTCCTATTTAGATAAAGCAATATCAGGTCAGGCGATGATGTATGTTCAATAAACCTAATTCTATATTAAAACGTCTCGAAAGACTGGAAAAAGCTCTAATGACTGATTATGTTAAAATATAAGAAGTTTCAGTAAAATCTGAAATATTCATTTAAAACCACACTAAGATATTTATAGTTATGGTATATTTCAATAATAGTATCACCAATTCTGAAAATAAATGCCGTAACATATTTGTTCTTCTTTCGGACGTGAACAAATTTTGTCTTGCTGATATTAACTCTCATTTTGTTTACTGAACACCACCTTTTTAGATATGCTAACATACACTGTAAATGCTCTTCATTTAAGTTATTAAAACTATATTATCAGCAAAAAGTTATATACTGACAGAAAGTTCAGGGTTTAAATTCCTTCTAACAGGAATGCAAATGTATCTAACTTCTGTGTTTTCCCATATCTAATAATCGTTGGTAATGAAAATAGGTGTTCTTCACAAGACCTTTTTTGTCGAAAACTATTTGTTTATATTTGATAACATCATTTGTTTCTAAATATTTTATTACGTTTATTAAATATATGTGTATAAAGTTTTCATAACGAAGATATAAGACTCATCCCACGATAATATGTATGAGCTTTTGGGTCATTATTTTAGTTTTTCGGTATCGGTTTATTATGGATTTTGTACATATAGACGGTACAATATGCGACTTTAATCATGCATTACGTACTGTTGCAGAATTACATGACAATGGCTAAAACAGCATTTGGTAAACCTACCCCAAAAGTAGGGCAGGCTTCCGATTGTTCGCACCTGCTCGTAGCTGGATTCGACTTTGGTACAACATACAGCGGCTATGCCTTCTCGTTCCGAAATGATCCTTTGAAGGTTATAACGAACCAAATCTGGATTGCAGGATCCGAGAAACTCATCTCCTTGAAGACACCGACGTGCGTTCTGTTGAATCCGAATAAAGAGTTTGATTCTTTTGGATTTGCGGCTGAAAACAAATTTACATCTCTTGCTGAAGACGACGAACATCATGGCTGGTACTTCTTCAGGAGATTTAAAATGATGCTGCATAAAAACGAGGTAAAGATTTTATTGTTATAAGATGAAAAACAACTTTTAACTGGCACTACAAGCGTGTATACAAACCTAAAATGTGTCCATAAATGATGGTGTCAGCATATAGTTATAAGAAAACTTTCTAATTGGCAGAAAGACACATCACGTGTGATTAAGAATAGTTTCGACCAAGAGTTCATAAGTTGTACCATAAACTCAATTCATATGACACAATCATCTTGCATAGTGATATCTCGGAAATATATAATGTACGGTTTTGTTGAACTATCTTACTTCTCGAATATTTCTCTTTCTCCATATATAGTATTTTATCAAGAAGAAACAGTCTTAAAGTGTTTAACTCATCTAAAAGAAGTTTAGTTATCTCAATCCAGGCAACAGTTGTGCGATTTGAACGATCAGTACATTGTCAAGGTTTTTTTCATCCGAGATCATTGAAAATAATACAGTGCAAATGGTTTGCATTTTTCTTTTGGTCGATATTTTCTAGATCAATCAAATAAGGCAACCATTAAAACAAATAAGGGACGGTTTCAAACGAAAGCTGCTGAAATTCCATGTACCCGATCATTGGATCAACCATTTTAAGTTAAAATGTTATGATACTAGAAGGTTGCCATTATACTAGGATACTTTGGAATTTAGTAAAACAACTCTACGACTTAATTGTTCCTTATGTGTTTGTAATGAATTTCAAGTTTGTTGCAGCATATTATCTTTACACGACTTTGGTATTAATCTTATTTTTTAAAAATCGAAACGAACCACATTTTCTGTATGTAAATAAAATAAATTGAACTATTAAGCAATATGATTTTATTTCACAGGAACTTTCCAGGAATACTACAATAGAAGACATCAGCGGCAAATCTATGAACGCAATGACGATTTTCGCTATGTTTACGCTTCCTTAAGAACCATTTTATAAGTGCTCTTGAAAAACAATTAACCAATGTTCAAGAAACCGATATACTCTATGTGATTACCGTTCCAGCCATCTGGGACGATAGCGCTAAACAGTTTATGAGAGAGGCATCAATTGAGGTAATATATGTGGCATGTCAAGTGTCTTTTTAATAGTTTGGCCCGGATAATGATAAAACGTTAATGTTGTTAATATGCTGAACATATTTAAATTCATTTGGTTAAACATTCTTTAATTTCAAATATTTCAGTTGTATGGTTCTAGAGATTAATTTTAATGACATTCTGATGCTGTAATATTACATTGTAACGTTTCATTATTAATAATTGGGTTGTTACCATGGATGCGAAGATGGTTCTCTCAGCTGCTGGGACGCAGTATATGATTATAGATTTAGGGGGTAACTATCATAACATACCGGTATTTTCGTAGCAGTACTTCGCTAATCGCTGTAATATTCTCAACAGTATGATAAAATATATCATAGCTGGTGTCAACATGCAACCACCTATTTATTATTGTACGTGTACGTGTAACGTAATATATTTGTACCTAACAATAAGTTTTTGCAAATGCCTGGGGATATTTTACACATCTTCACGATGATCTAAACAAGTGATAGACAAGTGTGTCTTGAAACTTATTGTCTCTTTTTCTGTATGACAATTTTTGTTGTTGATAGTACAGTTATCGGGCTAGCATTTGCATTTTGATCGGAAGGTAATAATAATAGCTAGAATATGTTTGCCTATTTTAAAACTGTTACAATTTCTTCTGCATATTTATAAGATCTGGTAAAATTGTATGGACATCTGAGCATTGCAAGTTCAGACTGTGGTCGATATAGAAGTTGGATAGCTTTTCACGGACTAAGTTATATTCTGTGCTATAATTACTGTATATTTGGTCAAAACATAATGTATACATTGTCAAATTAAAGAAATATTCAAGACTGCTATGTACACTTTTGTCAAATACAGATTCGAATGAGTAAAAATAAAACTTGAATATTTACAGGAGGCACAGCAGACATATCAGTACATGAAAAAAAGTCGGACGGATCACTTAGAGAAATACACAAAGCCAGTGGCGGGGCGTCGGGAGGCAATGCTGTTGACAACAATTATATACATATGTTGACCGAGCTGGTTGGTGCACACGTTATTGAAAGATTCAAGTCCGAGCAAATGGCATATTATTTTGACATATTTAGAGAATTTGAGACAAAGAAACGCACAATAACATCGACAACGGAAGGTTTAATAACATTCCGAGTTTCGGCAACACTAAAAGAAATTTATGAAGAATATGGGGTGAAGATGAAATACCGCATTATCTCTTTTGGTTTTGGAGATAAGATAAAATTTACCGGTGACAAACTAAGGATCGCTGCCTCCATTGTCATGCGTTGGTTTGATTCACCAATAAATAGTCTCATATGTCACGTGACGAAGCTCCTCAGTGAGCCGAAGATGAAAGAAGTTGCCGTCGTTGTTCTTGTTGGTGGATTCGGTGAGAATGAATTAGTGCAGGAAGAACTGAAAAAAAGCATCCAGAACAAAAAACTAATCATACCAAATGAAGCAGGACTGGCTGTGCTGAAGGGGGCAGTGAGGTTCGGACATATTCCAGACGTAGTTTCATCGAGGATAATAAGATACACCTATGGTATATCCGTGTATCATCCATTTGATCCAAAAATTCATCCTGAATTAAAAATGAAGATTGTGAATGGTGTAAAGTTTTGTGATGATGTGTTTGACGCTTTTGTGAGATCTGGAGACGAGATTACATGACCAGAATATTACAAGATCATACACACCAATTGATTTGAATAGTTCTCATCTCATATTTTATAGTTCGGAGGAAAAAACACCTACGTTCATAACTGACCAAGGCTGTAAGGAAATTGGAGAACTTATAATTGAACATAAAGAAGGCGAAACGCTCGATGATAAAACACTTGAAGCAATTTATGTCTTTAGTGACACGGAGGTTTATGTGAATATCAAAATTTTAAAAACGGGGAGAAAGTTCCATGCAGTTCTGGATTGTCTGTAAAACTGACACGTAAATGTTATAGTCATGAATGTGTTCGCCTCATTTCTTGTTCACACACGGATGGACTATTAGACATAACAGGCATTCAACAAGTGAATGGCCTATTCGGTAGACATATTGATTTAAATGTAAACTTAATCATAACATGTATTGCCAAATAGCACTGATACAAAAGTACCGTTCATAGGTACAATACGCGTGGCTGCATAGTTTTATAGCAAGTATAAGCAAACAGCTGTGAAAGTACTGCTGTATTGATTTTCGTAATAATAAAGCGAAAGGGAAGGTCAACACGTTTATTTATAACATTCTTAGAAATATATTATATTCGCAATAAATATAACATTTGATAAGAACTATGTAAAAGACTTTAATATCCAAATAAAAATACGAAAGTATACCTATAATATACAACATGTTACTGTTACAACAGATAAAAATAGCATCAGCAGTGCATTGATCAACTAGTACAAACTCACTTAAATAATGATTTTGGTGTGGGCGTGAAAAAAGCAAAATAGTACAGTGTATGTAAGGGCCACTACCTGATATAAATGTCGACAATTTTTTATAAGCTAAGATATAAAGATAAACCATTCTGCCCCGTGCCCATCGTTCATTTTTCCTTTAAACCACTCGTAAAACTCCCAGATGCATTTTACTTACGCTGACTCAATCATTATTTGGTTCGGAAGATGCATGTTTATTCCAATGGCGTGGTTATAAAGTCATAAATGTTCAGGGGATGTCGAACAGATCTAAATGGTGATATTTTAAATTTGTTTACTGTATTTCATGAGAAAAATACATTTCTCGGGGAGTGGGGGCGGAAGTTTAAATCATAATGTTAAAGTTTCACACAATTGTATTTTATTACTACTTTTATGACGCATGTTTCATATAAACAGCAACATACAGTGATATTCAATATATAAACCAAACTCATTGCCTCAGCAGTTCTTAATTGGTAAATTAAAACGAATACACATAATAATATATATCCCCTGGCAGTTAACTCCGCATACACACTAGCATACACACACGAAGAGACAGACAGACAGACAGACAGACAGACAGACAGACAGACAGACAGACAGACAGCAGACAGACAGACAATTGTACATACTACCCACATTTGATTATGATATAAAAGCAAGTCTAAAAAGTATTTTGATTTTTAATTTTGATTGAATTTTATTGCAGTCGACCTCATCATCGGTGTACTGTGGAACAAGGGAGGTAAATCATGTTTTCATCTGATCAACGTTCATAACAGTTACAACTCTTTATTCTACAAATAACCGTTTGCGACTAAATGAAGCTGACTGTGGCGTCAGGACTGCATTTAATTAAATTCATGCTAAACAGAAAAGTACATGCTGGGATTTATGTAACAATCCCACCATGAATACATCCAGATATATTTTATTAGCAATCTCCAATAAATGGATCTTTTAAAACCGGGATCATTTCTGAAATATTATATCCTATTGTCAGTTATCTCAATATGAACGTTAATCTAGTCTTTCTCAGAACCTGATATCTCCCGAATTAATCCCGAATGAATAAAAAGGAAATGCTATGCCTGTCACACGCTTACTAAACTATGATGTCATTCAAACTTTCCCTGAAGCAACTGATCAATCAACGTGCTCAAATGAGTTGCTGTTTAACGGACCCAATCGGGAAAGCTTGGTCCGAGCTATAGACTAATAACTCCCTCAAACATTGAAGGCAAAGTATTTTTCATCTTAATCACTGATGTACCAGACGATTTCTATGAAAAATTACTTATTGGTTTTCCTACAGATTGATTTAAAGGAAACGTTCAGAGTTTGATAATTGATTCTTTAGCGACACTAAAAATAAAAGCCACAATTCCGTTTTATTAATATCAGCTACCCTCATGTACAAAACGACTAAAGCAGTTTGATATTGTGACGGATGTGTAATATTTATAGATAACAAGTTGACCATAACCATCATCGGCGCTTGCTTTTCTAAAAATCACCAGAGACTAAATAGATTGGTTAGTTTTGTTTAGTCTGTATCGCTTGACGTGCATGTTTGAAAACATCTAAATAAAACAGACGGACAATTTACGGACAGAAAATACTTGACGCATTCCCGTCGCGCTTATGCTTGGACTTCGACTAGGAACGGAATTTCTAAAATAGTCTTTACAATATACATGTACTTACTATACGTGCAAGATTATATATATCATTTACTATAATCGCAAAACTGACCTATTTGTTCCCATAAGATAAGTGGAGTACAACAAATTTAAATCAAAATTGCTAGTAAATACATATATATAATAATTTCATTACAAAATATAACCTATAACAATGCTTATATACTTTAAATAATTAATGTATAAACCATAAAATGGCAATGATAGATGTATTAACCAATAAAGATAACAAATGATATACTCTATGGAATCCAGTACGTAAGGATAATCATAACCTTAAGGAATCTGCCTCATATATCGACTCGAACCTTCAACTGAGTAATGACTTATTGTTTACGCCGATTATTCACGTCATTTATGCTCTTAAAACCCACAGGCGACAGTATAGGTGCTTAGACCATTCAATTGACCTGACCTCCAAAGACAAAATAAAAAGCTTACTGCACCCACCAACACCCCAACCACATTTCCATTTATTTTTTTATAATATTTTTAGCGTTATAGATTTATATATATAAAAGTCAAGGTTATCAACTCGACACTCGGCCACGGTCCTACGTACATGTCCCAACTCATTTCAATCAACTATTTTACTGATCAAATGTTAAGATTTATTCACGAACTTGCGAACTTAGCACTACAAATGGTTGTAGATTCCGAAACAGAAAACAAATAAAATATTAAAAAACATCAAAATTTCTTAAACGGCGTTTTTTTTGTTTTTGCGATTTCAGAGCTGGTTCCCGTTGATCGCGAATGAGCCAATGCACATACTGGATACAAAACCTTTGTTTAAGAAGGTTCCTTTGCCATACATTAGTTCAGTCGGTTACGTGTCTGGCTATCACTCAAGGGGTCGTGAGTTAGAATCCCCGCCCGGCAATGGTCTCAATGATGATTAATATAAAACATTGTGTCTCATTGTCATTCGTCTCTCAGCGCTGATTCAAGTGGGAAAGTTATCAGTTGCAGAGATGTGTGTGCTCGAGTACTGGTTAACCTTTCAGTATCGCAGAAAGCAGTGGTTAGGTTAACTGATCGTCTGATAGCCCTCGATGGCATAAAAATGACGATAAATATTCAACCAAACAATTGTCTTATATAGTCATGCTGTGACTCTATACGCACCAGCTCAGATAAATGTGGCATGCATTTGATAGACATATGTTCTTTATTTGGATATTAACATCATTCCTGAAATGGGGCTAAATGGTGGTTTAGCTTACCAGTTGGTACATATTTTATTTCAACATGAAATAGGTTGGGCCACAAGTTATTTCAACGTTAAGTTCGGTACGTACCCTTACGTTCAAAGATATTATGTCTAACATTTTGCAATTTGAAAATATATGTTATTATAGAGAACTTTTACCATGACAAAGTACCGATGTTGGTGCAATTTACGTCCTTTATTATATTTTAAAGTAATAAAATAATTAATAAAGTTGGTAATATTGTAAAGATCTTGGAAAACTTTCTTAGAATATAAATCTAAAGAATATTCCCTAACAACATTTTCTAAACTGTGATCCCTTGGACGTGTCAATGCCACATTACAAAAACTGAAATATTCCTCTTGGGCTTTCTTATGATCATTATATTCACAAAATCTTTAACATTATCATACCATAACAAAAAAATTACATTCACCACCATCAAGATAACAGAGATCGATCAAAATCAACACTTTTTTAAGATATTTAACAACATTTCCGACACCATATTTGTTTGGCTTTACTTATTTGCTTATTTCAATGAAATTGAACACAGTGTGACACGATCATTTTATTGGAATATATCACAAGTGTGGAGTTACAAAAGCTGCAAGAAATAGAATATGTAGAAAATGCATTTTTTTTAACATAATAAAATATATACCTATAACATAAACGTGAGGTCTGGTCCGTATACTACTACGCACATGCTTCTTTACATGTATGTAGATCGTTTGGTAACTATAACCGGATTTTTTTAATTGAATCGCCTTCTTAATTTAACAAAATCGACTATTTAGAAAAATGATGTTGTTTCACTTTGCTTTCAGAATGAATTTCCACTAACGCCGTTGAAATTATGACAAAACAGCATTGTCTCTGTCTGAGTTATGCAACAATATAACAGCAAGAATTTAGATTTTGTGAATTTCGCTATTTGAGTGCAGAGTACAAGAATATCCAACTGACCTCAGTTTATTAAAAAGGTATTCAGAATGTTGAAAGAACCGGTAACTCCTAATGTTTATCTGTATGGATATTTGGAGTGTTTATTGTTGTTGTTGTGGTTGTTTTGATTTTATTTTAGGGGGGTGGGGGTGGTGTGATATTTTTACAAAAAAAATACTTAATTTCCACACATTTTAAAGAGGGGGAAATGACTTTTATTGAAATTATATTCAATGTTCTTGGACATATTGATACATAACTTATTTCAATACAACTATTATGTGGCCGACGTTTAGGGACAGGTATATCTTGATTTAATGGTTAATTAGCATGGATTATCTTGATACAAATAAACAGGGTATATTTTTCAAGCTTTATTCGTTTCGTATTTTATATCAGTGCATGTTATTTATGTCTATGACAATAACTTGTAGAGTCGAATAAGGCTGCCTATATGGCCCGGCTAACCTACTGTTTGAAACCGTCCACGTCCACGTCCACGTCCACGTCTGACACAACGTCTCCTTCTGCCGAATCTGTCTCTCCATCTCCTAAAGCAACCACCACAGTAATAGGGACTGAAAACAACGCATATTAAACTATAAAGTAAACAGGAATAAGTAACATTTTATAAGTCAGTCCCTTACATATTTAGTATTGCGTTTGCAGCTATAAACTTTCTACGTGCAAAAACAACGTTCAAACAAGCATTTACCTTTACAAATTCTAGAGGGCGTGAATTGTCTATGCTTCATTACGCCTCATGGACAGACTTGATAACAACGATTCTGCTATATTCGTTTTTCGGTTGCGTCCTGTGCTTCCGAATGATATTTTATCATATTTGGTTGAATACCACATCAGTATTTGGCCCATTATTATTATTGTTTCTGACTCTTCGGAAACATTCAATGTTGTTTGGATAACGAATATCGCTTTAGCCAGTGCTATTGGTGGGGGCATGAAGGGACGGCTTTAGCCGGTGCTATGGATGGGAGCATGAAGGGGCCCGCATGAGCTAATTCAATAATATAAATTCATCATTTTTTGTCTTTTTATTACGTTATGTGCTTCTGAGGAATCATTTTATCAGATATTATTGGCATCACCAAACTATAAATGGTGTCGCCATTGTAAGAAGAGCTTTTAATTTCTTTTCACTGTGTCATTTTATGTTCTGATGACGGTTTAACCAACTATAAATGCATAAAACATGCATTCAAAGATAAAAAGATAAATACAAAGATACATACATACGTATGTACATATATACATACGTACATGCATACGTACATACATGCATACATGTTGTAGATGTGATAAAAGTATAAAAATTATTATTTCGATTGATTGAATGCAAGGTTCACGTGTGTTTGTGTCCATGCTACAATGGTCCATGCAAACCATCGAAATTTTACAAGAATTTTGGAAATGAAATGTTAATATAGGACGCAATCATGGCAAAACTACATGCAGTTTTTACTTGAAAGGTACATATAGATCAAAATGAAAAAAAAAATGCAATTGTTAAAACAAAAAAATTAAAGCATGTTAATTACGAAGGGCAATCACTTTTAATGAGTAAGGAGTAAAAAGTTAAACTATTATTACATTGCGCTATTACGTAATAAGCTAAGTTCAGAGCTTATATGAACAGCTCTCAATTTCGCTACTTGGATAGAACCAGTAGTATTGTTTAGTGGCAACTTGGTTGAAATGGGGATCGAACCCGTAATATCTAGCGTAAGCGTCCAACATTCTATCCACAGCAATACCGCCCGCTTAATTCACTTGCATCAATTTATTACAATTAGTTCATTTCATGCCTTAATATTATATAAATATCATATATGAATTATAATTATGCTAATGACGCTTAATGTCAGGTAAGTGAATCTCGTATTACGTGTCATCCGTGGCCGAGAGGACTACGGCGCCGTCTCAAAATCACTTACCTCTCACCGCTAAGTCATAAGTTCGAGTCCCGCTCGCTCCGGAAATATGAGAAAATTTTAGTTACTTACGGAAGGACGGTGATTCTACTCAGATTGAGTAGGTGCTGAGGTCTTCCTACAGCAATAAAACAAGATTTGTCATATATTAAATGAAATGTGTTGAATATGGCTTTAAACCTTATTCCAAAAAAGGAATCACGCTTGAAGCACATCTAGTTTTAGGGAATGATACATTGATACGGATTCAAGTGAAACTTACTAGCAAGTGAGCCGGTGGCCGAATCGTGAAAAACAAGGCTCTGCTAATTGGCAAGGATTTATCAAGCAGGCTACCTGACCTCTACCACGTGGACATCTTCCTCTTCTTCTGCTCCACAATTGACAATCTATAATGTTAGATAGGCAATTAAAACATTCACGGTCAAAATAACAGCAAAGATAACCAAAACATACCATATTCCACATCTACATGTATTCAATCAATGTGTGTTTTGCTAAATAAACTGAAGATATGTTTCGTCAAAACAAAACAAAAATAACTTCACCTATTGAAATTGTGATGAATCGTTTTGTTATTTGGCGTACATTACGCGATTAACTAATTACCCGAACACGCATTGAAGGCTTGCGATAATTGCTATCTATTTTTGACAGACTTAAGCTCGACTTTAATACAAAATATGATTTCTTCATCGATGTTGGTTCCAATGATTGATGCTTTCAAGAAAATAGATTGAAATATATATATAATATATGCACGTATTAAAGGTGTTCATAAACAAACTTCAGTTTTAGCTGTTTTATGGGGAAGTTAGAAGATATCCACTGTCAATCATTGCTCAAGAGAGAGCATTTACATTTTGGATTAAGATAATGGAATATTAGACTAGACTAGTATATACTAGAACAAGATTGGCGACCTATTAATACTGATGATAGTTATATAACTATAGCTGAACAACGAATACGAGACCAGTTCATCCAGAGATGGAAGACTGGTATCAAAAATTTATTACTATTATTGCAGATTATTTAGATGTTATAAAAATACTGCAATTAGAAAACAGCTACATGTAAGATCCCGCAGATTATATGATCGTGATTTCGGAAGAATACTTAACATAAATAAAGGAAATAGATAATTTTTTCAAATTATGAATGTTATTTAATCTGAGTATCAGTTTTACTGTTAGTGCCAGTATCAATAGTGTATATATACATTGTATATTGCAATAGGTGCACTTCCAAATTTGACAGCCAGCTTGGTTCTTCTAAGGGGACGGGCCGAACCTAATGTTGAAAGAATGTGTAGCCCAACCCCATTTCATGTTGAAATAAAATATGTTTAAACTGAATACTTTCTCATTCGAAGGTTTTCTTTAATATTGTATCAACAATGCATAGGTCGTTGTTATTGGAAATGAATGAGCGTGAAAATATAAATTTAAACAACAACATTTCTAATTTTTCTCTATTTCAGGTCTAAGATGTGTGGAAAAAAATAGTATGCGAAAATTTCTCAGTTGAATACTTGTGAATGACCTTTGAAATAATGAATGAAATCAGATCGCGAGATACGGGGGAGGGGAAGGAATAGCCTTATTGCCAGCGTTATGAACCGAAATAGTGACAATGATTTTTGTTCTGAAGTTCCCAATGCATTAACAGTTGTGTGCTTCTTTCATTTACATTGTTTCCCAAAATACTACTGCACTCGAGTGTTATACTGAAAGAGCTTATCTCAATCCATAGTTAAAAATAGCAAATAGTATGTCAAATTAAAACAACGAAATGATTTTAAATACTGGTGTATATGTATCTATGTCTTTAAGGACAAGAAAACTATCACAAGAACAAAAACTGTTGTAATAAACTTTATATACTTACTAAAACGTCTAAAAAATGTAACCGTTTCCAATGCTTTATATATGTTTATGATATCTTTACCAGACATGTATTAGTGACCACAACAATGTAATGTTAAACACTCTTTACTGCTATACACAAATTTAGAGTTGTTGTAGCTTGTTGTTATTTTAATGCGGTCCTCCGCGGGCGAGTAGTCTAAGGCGCCATCTCCAGATCACTTACCTCTCATCGTTAAGGATGTAGGTTCGGGTCTCGCTCGCTCCAAAAAAATGATGAGAGAAAGTTTGCCATTTACTTGCGGAAGGACGGTGGTTCTACTCAGTCTGAGGTCTTCCTCCACCAGTAAAAATGTATATGCCATATATAACATGAAAATGGCGTTAAACCCCATTAATTTTTGTATCTTTTAATAGAAGTGATCGCATGTATTTTTAATTTGATATCAAATATAAAACTGATAACACCTGCTTTACCTGGCAAACAAAGTACATGGTACAGACACAATGCATAAGTTTCACGACGTAATACATGTCACCAAATTTGTTTGAAGTATTTTTAAATATATACAGCTGTTGTTGTTTTTTTTTTAATTTACTTTGCCTTCGGCCTAGTTGGTACATATATCATTAAAGTCATTTATTTCTTCTTATACCTTTTCAAATACTTTAGATCAACAGCTTTCTGAGCAGTTTCATTTTGTATTTTAAAGATATTGCTGTTGAAAATCAAAAACACATATATATCATTTACATATTACCGTGAAATGTGCATTCAACTAATAAATAGTCAGTTTTGATTTATGTAGAGCAGAATAAGATTGAACATATTTTGATTATCTTTGCAACTTTATCGATGGTGCTTTTGTAGTTTTAATTGATTTTCACTGAAACCTCTTATTCTATGATTATTATTTTAATTTTAATTAACTTTTTAATTCATTTCGATTGTGAAGCGTAATTACAACTTATACAAATCACGCTCAACGTCTTCCAGGGTCGAACCATATGCAGATAAATTGTCTCGCTACCGGGCACCACACACAGCCTTGGCGCATGAGCAAACCCACGAACCTTCGATACTTAGTCTGATGCTCTACCGCCAGCCCACGTTCTCCATGATACACATAATAAATGTTATTGAATATGAAACAGTCATTTTTTTTTAAATTAGAACATATGTAAATGAAACATGATATAATCTGAAAAAAATGCTCCTGATGTAAATGAATTTAAAACATTATTATATAATAGATACCGTACCTACTACTGCCAGTAAGATCACAATCAATATTAGTTTTGTAAACATTTTCACTGTCCGTTGTCGATGAGCACCGACAGAAATGTGAGCCCAACTTTAATATGATCTATGAGCTGCAATAATGTCGCTTATATTTAATACAGCAATACATCTAATGAAGACAATTACTTATATCACTTAAAAAGGAAGGTACTTCATTAACATTTGCAACGCTGTCATTTTAAATGATCAATTTCATTTATGTCGTGTCAGTTAAGGAACGCTTTTCAATAAAGTATATTTCTTCTTTTTTTTTTTTAACTTTTTGGTTGATTTAGACGTATAATTACCTGATGAACACGTGTTGTGAATCTTGCTCACTGTCTCGGTACCGGAACTGCCTGCTGTTGACTTAAATTATTTAATAATATGATTTTATGATATATCTGTCTGGTGTAAGCTGACATCTGAATGATAAATGATTGGAATGGTTTGACACATTACACACGAATAGTAACATCATAAATACGTGACATAAATTATTACTTGAGCACTTATTTTAATTTCAGTACATTTAATAATTTCATCTTTTCAATTATTTTCTTTCAAACGGCAACCTCACACAGTAACTGCTACATTTCTATACACACTTACATGTGTCAATACGGAAGTGACGGCTTCGACAATGAGGTTAGTCACGCTATATGTGGAATCACCAGAAACGTCTTCGAGCCCTCCTTGTATTTGACACGTCGTTGTATAATAGTAAAAATGGTTCACGAACAATTAAGGAAAATCAAGTTTACTTATTTCGGTGATATAAATTATCTAATAAGCATATTTTCTATAGTTAAAATGTAGGTTAAACATTGGTCAGGATAGTACGTTTGCAACTCTTTTTTTAAATAGGGTCCGACATATTTTCGTTAATTTAGATCTATAAAACTAAACAAAGGAGATAAGTTTGATTAAATTGCAAAATGTGGTTTCAAATTTTACCATTTGTTACCTTTCTGCTCTAATTTCGAACTCTTATTATAGCAAGGATTTTATATAAAATACACTTTTATTATCCATCCAATAGGTTAGCAGTCATTGATAATTATTGTAGAATTTTAATTTGCTTATAAATACCAGCTTGAGGGCTCACTCCAGTTGAAATATATCGTGAATACAGGGCCAGATTTTTATTTCAGAACTACTGTCATTAAGTGCACTGTATACAATGTTTCGTACAAATCCATCAGAAATATCATTTTGCGAAATTTAGGCGACTTCATCCGACCAATCCATCAAAACTATTTAACTGGCTTTACAATTTTGGTCTTCGAACATGGTTTAGATCTGTAGAATTTATTGACATTGGCTAACTGTGTTACGTTTAACTAGACAGTTATCATTGTTCATAATTCACCTATAATTTTGTCACAGGTTGTATACTGTGCCTACTTAAACTTGATTCCAGTTCATCTGACATTTTTTTACTGTAGATTCGACATATCAAAACCATGTTCAATATGTCGAATCTACAGCCATTGCACTTGGTCGCGATTATCTAGGATTATTATAAACAATTGTATTATTTAAGCCCCGTTAAACTTCTGGATGGAACACTTTTTGATAATGACAAACATTTTTGAAAGTTAATGTGTTAGTAATATTGCCAAATCCCTTACTGACTGCATTTAAAAAAAGTACAAAATAATGAACATCATTCAAAATGTGTGGGATTTTTCAAAAACCGGCTAATTTAAACTGTTTATTTTTATATTTTGTAATCGGCAATCAGGTTTCCTGATGATTCAATGCTTTGATGACATCATTTTTGACAACTATATCAATTTGTTACAGTGTAGTATTACGAATTTTTAAATTGTTCTATTTTCATTGAACAGCATACAATGTCATCCAACCTTTGCAGAGCTCATGAATATGTTCCAATGTCTCATCTATGTAGAGAAATATGACCATTTAAAACATTTTCACCAAAACAAAAATGCCTAATGAATATACACAGCTCTACTTTCTTGGGTGCAAGAATCATGCTACTTTTGTTAAGAGGCGAGGGGATAATTGTCAAGTGAAATATTTACTGCCAATATCGATGTTAGAATGTGAGATGAATTACTTGTAAAATTACATCTCGTGAACAGACATAACAGTGGATATTTATATATTTTGAATAGTTTAACTATTTCTTTTTTAAAGAATGTGTTTCGTTTATATACTGTGGTGGATGTTTCATAAGATATAAGAACAGTCAGGGTGGAGTTATGTATTGCGCAGGCTTTTGTCGTCGATAATAGAAGAAACGCACGTCGCATCGTGAAACATCTTGACGATCTGGCTAACTATTAAAACGATGATGTCAATCTAAAGAAAAAGACAAAATCAATGAAGATTTAAAGAACAATTTCTGAAATCGTTAAAAAAAAGTCATTGAAGAGACGATATTGATAGAACATAATTTAATGCAGTGAACATTAAATGCAACGGAGAACATCACCTATTCTTAATATTGAAGCCTTCAACAACGGACTTCTGAATCAACGTCTAAATGTTTAGTTCACAAAACTAGTAATAATGTTTAAAGGTTCATTTTGAAATTCTTTCAGTGATTTTTGTCCTGATATATATTTTCGTTAAAACAACAATGGACAACTCAGGTACATTCTAAACACCATGGCATACCCAGGTACACCATGTGTTTTAGTCTGGCTCATCTACAAGGCGGTCAACGAGTGTCGAGAACATGCGTACACACACAAAGGTGCATGTTGTCGGCTATTATGACCAAATCAGACGAAAACATGGCTTCCCTTCCCGCTGCAAATGCCCCCCTTGGAAAATACTTGGATTTCAATGGATAACTCAAGTATCTTCTACACACCATGGCCTGCCCAGGGAACCAAGTTTTTTAGTCGGACTCATCTAGAAGGCGGTCAACGAGTGTCGGGAACATGTGCAAACACACAAAGGTGCATGTTGTTGGCTATATTGACCAAATCAGGCGAAAACATGACTTCTCTTCCCGCCGCAAATAACCCCCTTGGAAATATTTGGATTTCAATGGACAACTCAGGTATCTTCTACACACCATGGCCTGCACAGGGACACCATGTTTTTTAGTCTGGCTCATCTAGAAGGCGGTCAACGCGTGTCGGAAACATGTGCACACACACAAAGGTGCATGTTGTTGGCTATTTTGACCAAATCAGGCGAAAACACGGCTTCTCTTCCCGCCGCAAATGCCCCCCCCCCCCCTCCCCCCACTCTTGGAAAATACTTGGGTTTCAATGGACAACTCAGGTATTTTCTACACACCATGGCCTGCACAGGGACACCAAATTTTTTAATCTGGCTCATCTAGAAGGCGGTCAACGCGTGTCGGGAACATGTACACACAAATATGCATGCTGTTGGCTATTTTGACCAAATCAGGCGAAAACATGGCTTCTCTTCCCGCAGCAAATACCCCCCCCCCCCTTCCCCCCACTCTTGGAAAATACTTGGGTTTCAATGGACAACTCAGGTATTTTCTACACACCATGGCCTGCACAGGGACACCATGTTTTTTAGTCTGGCTCATCTAGAAGGCGGTCAACGCGTGTCGGGAACATGTGCACACACACAAAGATGCATGCTGTTGGCTATTTTGACCAAATCAGGCGAAAACATGGCTTCTCTTCCCGCCGCAAATACCCCCCACCCTCGGAAAATACTTGGGTTTCAATGGACAACTCAAGTATCTTCTACACACCATGGCCTGCACAGGGACACCATGTTTTTTAGTCTGGCTCATCTAGAAGGCGGTCAACGAGTGACGGGAACATGTGCACACACACAAAGGTGCATATTATTGGCTATTTTGACCAAATCAGGCGAAAACATGGCTTCTCTTCCCGCCGCAAATGCCCCCCGCACATGGAAAATACTTGGGTTTCAATGGACAAATCAGGTATCTTCTACACACCATGGCCTGCCCAGGGACACCAAGTTTTTTTTAGTCTGGCTCAGCTAGAAGGCGGTCAACGGGTGTCGGGAAAATGTCCACACACACAAAGGTGCATGTTGTTGGCTAATTTGACCAAATCAGGCGAAAACATGGCTTCTCTTCCCGCCGCAAATGTCCCCTTCTGAAAATACTTGGGTTTCAATGGACAACTTAGGTATCTTCTACACACCATGGCCTGCCCAGGGACACCAAGTTTTTGAGTCTGCTCATCTAGAAGGCGGTCAAAGGGTGTCGGGAACACAAAGGTGCATGTTGTCGGCTTTTTTGACCAAATCAGGCGAAAACATGGCTTTTCAATTTGTTTATGCCTCTCTTGCTATATATATAGTGGGAGAGGCTTTTTTAATTTGCACACTATTTTTAATTATAAGCCACTCACATTGTAAAAGTGGAGTTAAGTCCTCGAGCAAGGGCCCGAGCCTGTCACGCCCGGTCAGTGGGTTTGGCAGCCATTAGTAGACTATGTGTAAAAACAGGGGGATTGTTCAGGCGAAAACATGGCTTTTCATTTTTTATGCCTTTCTCACTATATATATATATATATAGTGGGAGGGGCTTTTTATGCCTCTCTCGCTTTATATATATATAGTGAAAGAGGGGCTTTTTATGAGTGGGAGAGGCTTTTGTTTATTTGCACTCTATTTTTATTATAAGCCACTCTCATTTTAAATACATTGTTAATTAAATAACATACTTAATTCCTGCTTATAACACAATTCTGCATGCACAGTCACATTATAGCCAGTTACTTTACCAAAGTGTGAAAATCAATAGAGATCATATCGATTTATTATTATTTATTTCACCGCGTTATTTTTAATCAATATATGATATAATTAAATGATATAATTAAATCCCGCTTATCAGCCATAAAACAAATCTCCGCCTTATAAAATCAATATCAGATAAAGCACTAAGCATGTACATATATAGTGCCCAAGGTGTGAAAATCAACTAGAGACCATATCGATGATTAGTAAACTTAAGATCATTAACCACCGCCGTTGTTTGTTTGTATTCTACTAAAAGAATGTTTTCAACGCCCATTTTAACAAGTTTCAAGTTTATTGGCATATCAGCAAAACATTGCCTATGGCCATTATATTATAACAATGTTACAGAAGTTAAACAAGTAATCCAACATTACCATTATCCCATTAAACACATCTACATTAATTTCCCACTGAGTGTAGATGCGCCGTAAAACATTTTAATCTTTCCCCTGCATAACCCCTATATTGCTATTTTGTAATATAAACTAACTTTTCATTGAGTTGTAGATGCTACAGTTCATAATATTAATTAATTATATTAATTATAAACTCGGCTCGGCTTTGCGCGTTCAACTTTATTTATCTTTATTCATTTATGTATATGTATTTGTTCATACGTGCAGCTTTCTTAATATTGAAATGCTATATAATTGACTACGTTCAACAATTTGTCTATCACTTGTCGACTCTGCAAATCCTGGAGACACATATGAAACTAAGCCCCCTGGTGTGGCACCGATTAGTTTTTTACCGTATGTTTGTGTTTGCATGTTGAAAAAGTAGCCTGCTGAGCTTTAGTGCCTTTGTCCGTTTTATCCATCAATTATAACGCAAGTGGTTGAAAATTTGGATTTGAAGTCAGATGGTAGAAACTATCTCACAAGATTCTGTGATGGCCATATATTATACTCACGCCGCTGTTTCGACATGAATATTATCCAAGTAAACAATATATTTCTCACACTGTTCTCTGATACACAAAACATACATGACAATTCAAAATAAGTTAAATTTCTTCGAAGTTTCATTAAAGTCATAAAAAACTGATTTTCAATCGACACATTTTCAACTTGCAGGTATATATAATTTAAGCAGTATGCCGCAGGACCAAGTGTGTTAAGAACAATCATGAAATTTAAATAGTTTCACAATCCTGTATAGAAATTAATAGATTTATTGTCTTCAATAAAGTTTTCGATACCAAAAAGAGGTTAAGGGTCAGTATCGTTCTGTATCTGACAGTCTCTGTATCGCTTTAAAGGTGTGGTGGTATAAATTTCATCCAGTTCTTCGGACACGTCTGATCTTTCATATGACTTTGGTTTCGTTACTATTCGTATGAAATATCTAGAGAGAGAGAGAGAGAGAGAGAGAGAGAGAGAGAGAGAGAGAGGGACGGACGGACGGACAACGGAAAAGCAGACAGCTGGGTTAGTTCTTTCATATGACTTTGGTTTCGTTAATATTCGTACAGGCAAACAAAACATGTTTTAGTAATCCAAGGCGGAAACAAACCATTATATTAAGTATTTGTGTTATTTCAATCTAAAATAGGTTAGTGTTATACTTTTGTCGATATATTCGTAGCGGTAACACGCCTTTCCTGACTAGCACAATTTAACATAATAACGATTAATTTTATAACGATTTGATTCCACCATGCGATTGCAACACTATAATATCGCTACACAAAGCTAACTATCATTTCATTCAAGCTTGATGTTATATTCCTTTAATTGATGCACTACTCTGGTCCACGGAGAGTCTAGTGTAACAAGTTTTGTTTAAGTTGTGTTTATAAGTAATGTATGGTATTGTATTGTATGATGTGCATGTCAAATTAATATACTATATACTTATATACTTATTTTCTTACTAAATCAGTATTAAAAGAGAAAGAGGAAAAGCCAACTGAGCGAATGAGAGAGAGAGAGAGAGAGAGAGAGAGAGAGAGAGACCGGGGATTGATAGAGCCCTGTATAAACAACAGGAAGTACTGAAGTTTTTACTCTTTATTTGAATATAACATATATTGATTGAACAGTATCGTGTTTTGAAAGCTGATAACAAATTTACCTTATGAATGACCTATAATACAATACACATTATTGCTATATTTTTTTATTAAATTATCATCAAATCTATTAGATGTAGTTAAACGTTTTATATGTATATGCAAATAATCTCAGACAACTCATGCTATAACTACTAATTACAAACAACATAACATAAAAATATTATGATTTCCTACAGAAAATATAACACATGTTTATATCCGAATTTAGCGATTGGTGGTAATATCAGGCGGATTATACTCCTTAAGCAGTTTGTCAAAGAGATATTTCAATTTCTTAGTTGCGTACTTCACTCTCGAAATCGTCTTCTTCTTTCAGTTGTCTGGCTGTCCGTTTGATAGCAGTATGAATGGTATCTTTTCTCGTCGAATCAGAAGTTTTTTGTATTTCGGCAAAAGTTCGTTGAATGCCTTTTTTCTTGCTTGCTTTTCATTCAGTTCATCGTCGTTCACAAAATCTGATGTTATTTTGTCGAATTCGGGCTGAAGCGATTTTAATGCATAATCAACCATGTCGTACCAAGAGTCTATTGTTTCTTCATTTTCATCCGAATCTGATTCCATATCTGAATCGTCGGTATTAGATTCGTCGGTAAGTTCGTCTTTCTTCAGCTCTTCCTCGGAACTATCGTCTCCGTGTATTATTTTCTTGTGCCGAAGCATATTATCTTTACGTTTATACTCCTTTTTACAAAGACCACAGGCGAACATCCTCGGCGACAGCAAACTACTGAATGATTTGTTCACTTTAAATTTATATATATATATATAAAGTATTGGCATAACCAGGGAGGAGTTAATTCATTTAAATGAGGAGTTAAACTAAATCCTCAGTGAGGTTTGAGGAGGCACGTAAGAGTTAAATTTGAAAGACATGAGTGTTGCATACTGGTATACTTCGAGTTACCGCGAACATTTTATATGGGTATAGAATGTACATATCACATTTTATTTTGTTGGTTGCATACATTTCGCTTTAGTAACTCTATTTAATGTTTTCAAATAAGTTTAACATAATGTGTTATGTTTTGTAAATCTTCAACCACTTTTTGTTGACTCCTTGTTTCTAAAGTCTATACATTTGAAGTGTAGAGTTAACTCATTTCAATGAGGAGTTAAAACTAAATCCTCAATCAGATTTGAGGAGGCACGCAAGAGTTTAACTTGAAAGACATGAGTATTACATATACTGCAAGCTACCACTAAGTTTTTACATAGACATAGAATGTGTACACATCACATCTTATCTCACTTTTACTGTTAAAAAAGGATGTCCATTTTTAATCATCAATGTTTAATACTTTACAAATTGATTCATTTTGTAGACAACAATTTTTTAAATTATTTCACTTTGGTAGATAAACTATATTCTCATGTTTTTGTTGCGTTTAACACATTTAAAGCAACATATTTATCCAGTTTGTTTAAAATTTAATTCCTCATCCCAATCTTTGTCTTTAATATCTTTATGTTTTATTGAATCTGCAGGCTCATCACGTTCTTGAAGTTGAGTTAAAATCTGTACAATTGCCTCGCTCGATTCCTTTACTTTCTCAAGTTCTCTCGTTAAATGCTCCTCTTTAAGTTAAGCTGATGCAGCTTGTTACTTAAAAGTATACGTATTTCCTCAATTGTAAAGTTCACACAAATGCGTATAAACTTTCTAAGCCAACTGATTTACAAATCTATATTTTACATAGAAATACTGCTAGATAGAAACGAAGTATGTTTTTGATAGGTTGTGATGTCTTCTCCGTACACGCAAATATATACACGGAATCAAAACGAACAGATATATTAACTAGATTATACCCAAAATATGTACAAGTTTAAATTCTTCCATGCGAATAAAATTACTGATTTAATCCGAGTTCGGTCGCGCATTTAATAGCCTTAAGCAAAAACGAATTGTCTTGTACAACAGTACCGGATAAATAACCTATCTACCTGTAGATAAATATATATATATTTTACCTTCAAACCCATCTACCTTTTTTGCATTACCCTGACACCCCTTTTGTCGTAGGTAAATAAAAACAGTGACTTCATTGTTTAAATGTCTCTGTTAAAACGTAATACGCTACTACAACGACGTATACAGACGATCTTATAATAGACACTCAGATAAGCTTTAGATAGCGAAAGTGTGACGAGAATACTATTTCGTAAAATCTAATAAAACAACTTACATAAGAGATTTTTAAAAACAACTGCTTTTTATGTTAAGTTATATAAACAATGTTATAATACCTTCCATCCTTTACTTTTTTAAGCTTCACTCCCATCTAACGAAGTAGAAAAAAAGTCGATACTCGCTCGGCCGTTTCCGTTTAAGATCGTTTGTGATAACTACAAATAATATACCGCGTTTGTTCGCCTTCGGCGATTATCGGATGTTTTCGTATTGGATTTCCGCAAAATTGTGTCCATTTTCCGCAAAAATGTGTCCGAAAATGTATCTTTTTTCAATCCTATTATACTATTTATCAACACAAAATATTTACAAGACCTCAACATAAAGTTTCCAGTCTCTTTCTCCAAGTACAAAAACAACACATTAACATTCAGATTTAATAAAGAAACGGAAATTCACAAATAAATATGTAGAATGAATGTACACTTGCTACACCCAGAAGTTCTATCCAATACATAATGTGTTGCTTCTTACTAAATGCAAAAGCTATTCTTGCCATCACTCACGTACAAGAGAGAGAGAGAGAGAGAGAGAGAGAGAGAGAGAGAGAGAGAGAGAGAGATATGCATCTCTGGTTGGTGTAACCAGCAGGTAGCACACTGTTTGGTCCCAACCGTACAGTAAAACATACTTGAATGTATATTGCAATGTCACCAAGCTTATCTGATTTTTTTTTTCAAATTCCCAGAATATTTAAGTAACTGGGCTGCGTTCAGCACCGTTAAACAGCAAACACGTTTAATACCTGGTTCCCGAAATGTGTTGCGTGTTGTTTGCTAATTTACAGATTGAGCCAGTGTCCAGAAAAATATGTTAGTTAACGTTTAACCGAACTGAACGCAGCCCTGGAATTTGTTACATTATTTGTAAAATTGGACGGATAATCAAAACATGATTGTAGTAGTTAAGTTTATATAAAATTATTACATCAATAATTAAAGCTTTTATTTCACACTGACGCATACATGGATTTACATGGGTATACTCATATTAAAAATAAACACATCTTATCATATTGCTAATATGAAATTTATTTTTATAATAAAATACAAAAATAGAACATATTGTATTCATAGCATTTAGTTTAGATCACAAAACATACATAATTTTTAATACGTATAATGTTTTTCTCGTATTTACATTTAGCATATTCTTCAGTTATGAATCGCGTATATTTGCTATCAACAACATATACATGCAATGTCACCATGATTCTTAACTTCCGTGATATATTATTTTTAAATCATGATAGGCATGTGCGTTCATGGATGCATGCATGGATGCGTGATACTTAAATGTGTATTGCAATATCACTAAGCGTATCTATTTTTTTTTCCTATTCCAAATATATTTTAGAAACGGATCCAAATTCTTTTCTGGGCGAGCATGCCATCAGACCCTCCTAGAAGCGACCTCCCTGTTTTTAGGTAGGTATGGCTGTGGGCCTGATCTTACATGGGTGCTTATTTGTTATTGTATTTATTAAACGAGTATTGTGTGAAGTTCTTACTTCATTTTTCCCGATTCAATAATTAATGAGCACAAATGTAAGATTCGTTTTTTTCACATAATTCTTTTTCAGGTAACCTTTTCATCTATTATAAGCCCATGTGGTTCCGGCTAAGAATAGATTCACTGTCCATCTCTGCAAAGGAGTAGGAATCCTCCGAATGGGTTTCATGTTCATTTTATCAATTTTGTCATGTTCACTATTGTGGTTAAATTATCAACCCTGTGTGGTTTCAGGGAGCCATATGATTGATGGCAAGAATAGGACCAATGTGGCTCATGCACGTCGTAAGAAGCGACAATTTGAGTAATACAATAGAATTTGCTGAAACTATGCAGTTCTGCAGGTATCAAGGTTCTGGGTGCATTCTGCATATTCTTTTGTTGGTGTATTTTTTATTAAATCTGTATGTTTATTTGTTGATTTTGTACATGTAGAGTGAACCTGGAATCTTCCTTCCTGTTGGCGTCGAATAACCTATAATTTGTTGGTACGCCGTAAAACGCTATTCATTCGTTCATTTATTATAAGGATGCGACTTACACAACGTACCAGTCCGGACTTTCTGGAACATGTCGCAACCACCGTGGACAGCGAAATCGACAATGTCGAAATAAGAATATCAGACGAAATGGAGTTTGGCACTGACAATGAAAAGGAACTAACAAAGGCCAGTAACCATGTGTTTTCTAACGCCACTCGTCTGTTGTGCAGAAAACATCTGAAAGTAAAAATAAATGTTTACAAACAAACCAAAGTAGGCTTGGATAAAAGCGACAGAACAGAAATAATGAACAATATTTTTGGATCAGGTGGGATTATAGACTCGGACACAACTATTGACTTTGAAAGCAAAACTAGTGTACTTCAGTCACAGCTCCAAGACCGCCATCCAAATCTTGAAAAGTACTTTGGCGCTTGGTCGATATGGAGGTTCCGGTGTAGTGCTGTCTGGTAGATTTTGTTGCAGAATGTCCGCAGCCTCGTGGTGTGTCAACATCCGGTCGGTCTTTGTTAACATGCCAGGTCGACTTCTAGGCTTTATTACTTTGGCGGAAGTGTGTCGTTGTGCAGGCCGACGATGTTGGATCTTCAATGTTTGAGGTTCAGACGGCCGTTTTCTGGTTGTAATTGAAGGGTGTTTCCGTGTAATCTTCTTCAGACCGATGATCGAAGCAGATGGTAACATTCGACAAGGATGAGATTTCCGGCGTTGATGCATGGCGATGGTTGAGTTGCGTTCAGGTCTAGACGCGATAGGTGTTCGGCGTTGAGGCGTGGCGATGGTCGCGATAGATGTCCGACGTTGATGCGTGTCGATGGTTGAGTTGCGATCAGGTCTAGACGCGATAGGTGTTCGGCGATGAGGCGTGGCGATGGGCGCGATAGATGTTCGGCGTTGAAGCGTGGCGATGGGCGCGATAGATGTCCGACGTTGATGCGTGACGATGGTTGAGTTGCGTTCAGGTCTAGACGCGATAGGTGTTCGGCGTTGAGGCGTGGCGGTGGGCGCGATAGATGTCCGACATTGATGCCTGTCGATGGTTGAGTTGCGATCAGGTCTAGACGCGATAGGTGTTCGCGATGAGGCTGGCGATGGGCGCGATAGATGTCCGACGTTGATGCGTGGCGATGGTTGATTGGCGATCAGGTCTACGCGATAGGTGTTCGGCGATGAGGCGTGGCGATGGGCGCAATAGATGTCCGACGTTGATGCGTGGCGATGGTTGGGTTGCGATCAGGTCTAGACGCGATAGGTGTTCGGCGTTGAGGCGTGGCGATGGGCGCGATAGATGTCCGATGTTGATTCGTGGCGATGGTTGATTGGCGATGAGGTCTAGGCATGACAGGTGTCTGGCGTTGAAGCGTGGCGATGGTTGAGATGCAATTAGATCCAGACACGATGGAACTTCCCGACGCTCGAACATATGTCTCGATGTTGGACGTCAATGTCTCTGTGCCTTCAAAGCTGAGATGAAGGCCATCCTTGCTCAGAAATTGTCTTTTGGCACCAAAAATTGTGTGGAACTCTTGGTGGGCGATGATCTCAATACAGCTAACGTCCGAGGCTAACTTATGAAGTTGACAGTTCACCAATCCAGCATCCTGGTTCCAGCTATCTAAGAAGTTATGATGAAGCTGATTTCAAGGGAACACGTTCTGTGCTCGTGGCAGTATGTCGGACACTTATAGTCTCACAGCTGGGGACGCGCGGCGGATATCTTTACATAGATGTTCAATATCGGCGATTATCTGTGCTGGTGAACTGGATGTAATGTCATTTGCCTCGACAACGACAACAACAACCTGAAAATCAATTCTTCAATAATATAGCCAGAATATATTTACTGATTATTTTGCTATATTTCATGTTAAAATAAATCCATTGTGACATAATTAACACCTCTTATAATAATAGAGCAGTCCCACGCTGGCGGTGACCAGCATATAGACTAAGTATGAAAACGCTGACAATATACACAAAGAAGGAAACCGCTGATGATATGTAGAAAGAAGGAAACCGCTGATGATATGTAGAAAGAAGGAAACCGCTGACGATATGTAGAAAGAAGGGAAACGCTGACGCTATGTAGCTATAATGAAAATGCAGACGACACACACTGTCTATATCGCAAATATGATCAATTCTTAAATAATATAGCCAGAATATATTCACTTATTAATTTGCTTAATTTCATGTTAAAATAAATCCATTGTGACATAAATAACAACACCTCTTATAATAATAATGCAGTCCCACGCTGGCGCTGACCAGCATATAGACTAAGAATGAAAACGCTGACAATATACACAAAGAAGGAAACCGCTGACGATATGTAGAAAGAAGGGAAACGCTGACGCTATATAGCTATAATGAAAATGCAGACGACACACACTGTCTATATCGCTAATATGATCAATTCTTAAATAATATAGCAAGAATATATTTACTTATTATTTTGCAAAATTTCATGTTAAAATAAATCCATTGAGACATAAATAACACCTCTTATAAAACTATTGCAGTCCCACGCTGGCGCTGACCAGCATATAGACTAAGAATATATACGAAAAAGGAAACCGCTGACGATACGTAGAAAGAAGGGAAACGCTGACGCTATATAGCTATAATGAAAATGCAGACGACACAAACTGTCTATAACGCTAATATGATCAATTCTTAAATAATATAGCCAGAACATATTCACTTATCATTTTGCTAAATTTCATGTTAAAATAAATCCATTGTGACATAAATAACAACACCTCTTATAATAATGCAGTCCCACGCTGGCGCTGACCAGCATATAGTCTAAGAATCTAAACGCTGACAATATACAGTAAAAAAGGAAACCGCTGACGATATGTAGAAAGAAGGGAAACGCTGACGCTATATAGCTATAATGAAAATGCAGACGACACAAACTGTCTATAACGCTAATATGATCAATTCTTAAATAATATAGCTAGAACATATTCACTGATTATTTTGCTCAATTTCATGTTAAAATAAATCCATTGTGACATAAATAACAACACCTCTTATAATAATAGTGCAGTCCCACGCTGGCGCTGACCAGCATATAGACGAAGAAGGAAATCGCTGACAATATATACAAAGAAGGAAACCGCTGACGATATGTAGAAAGAAGGGAAACGCTGACGCTATATAGTTATAATGAAAATGCAGACGACACAAACTGTCTATATCGCTAATATGATCAATTCTTAAATAATATAGCAAGAATATATTCACTGATTATTTTGCTAAATTTCATGTTAAAATAAATCCATTGTGACATAAATAACAACACCTCTTATAATAATAGTGCAGTCCCACGCTGGCGCTGACCAGCATATAGACGAAGAAGGAAATCGCTGACAATATATACAAAGAAGGAAACCGCTGACGATATGTAGAAAGAAGGGAAACGCTGACGCTATATAGCTATAATGAAAATGCAGACGACACAAACTGTCTATAACGCTAATATGATCAATTCTTAAATAATATAGCCAAAACATATTCACTGATTATTTTGCTAAATTTCATGTTAAAATAAATCCATTGTGACATAAATAACAACACCTCTTATAATAATGCAGTCCCACGCTGGCGCTGACCAGCATATAGACTAAGAATCTAAACGCTGACAATATACAGTAAAAAAGGAAACCGCTGACGATATGTAGAAAGAAGGGAAATGCTGACGCTATATAGCTATAATGAAAATGCAGACGACACAAACTGTCTATAACGCTAATATGATCAATTCTTAAATAATATAGCCAGAACATATTCACTGATTATTTTGCTAAATTTCATGTTAAAATAAATCCATTGTGACATAAATAACAACACCTCTTATAATAATAGTGCAGTCCCACGCTGGCGCTGACCAGTATATAGACGAAGAAGGAAATCGCTGACAATATATACAAAGAAGGAAACCGCTGACGATATGTAGAAAGAAGGGAAACGCTGACGCTATATAGTTATAATGAAAATGCAGACGACACAAACTGTCTGTATCGCTAATATGATCAGTTCTTAAATAATATAGCAAGAATATATTCACTTATTATTTTGCTAAATTTCATGTTAAAATAAATCCATTGTGACATAAATAACAACACCTCTTATAATAATAGTGCAGTCCCACGCTGGCGCTGACCAGCATATAGACGAAGAAGGAAACCGCTGACGATATGTAGAAAGAAGGGAAACGCTGACGCTATACAGTTATAATGAAAATGCAGACGACACAAACTGTCTATAACGCTAATATGATCAATTCTTAAATAATATAGCCAAAACATATTCACTGATTATTTTGCTAAAGTTCATGTTAAAATAAATCCATTGTGACATACATAAATAACAACACCTCTTATAATAATAATGCAGTCCAACACTGGCGCTTACCAACATATTGACTAAGAATGAAAACGCTGACAATATGTACAAAGAATGAAACCGCTGACGATGTTTAGAAAAAAGGGAAACGCTGACGCTATATAGCTATAATAAAAAAGGAAGACGACACAAACTGTCTATATCTCGTCTATGATCAATTCTTAAATTATATAGCCGAAATATATTCATATTTATTATTTTGTTAAATTTCATATAAAAATAAATCAATTATGACATAAATAACTACATTAAATAAAATAATGCATATAACATGCTTACTCTTAATTACAGTAAAAATGCAAACGACAAATGTGACATGTAGGCTACTGTCACAAATATCGTAAATTAATATGCAATCAACAAGTACAGAATTGCCTGCGGGGGTGGGGGAATATCCGTGTCATCAAATTGTATTAACTATCAATTAAAGACATAATTCTTAAGATAAATTGCATCTTTCTATGATCAATAACATGTACAGGTTGAAATAACAGATGAACTTGCAAACATTACAATGTAGATAGAGCATATATTTTTTATTATCAAATAGTTTGAATGATCTTACCGAGAAGTATGGCACAACGTCAAAGATATCCTGCTCCTGGCGAAACTGGAAAGTCCTAAATCCTTGGTACGAAAACACACTGTAACTGTCATGGATAAGATACTCAGACAAGTACTTTGCCTGACTATGTCGGATCACAAAAGCCATTTTTGATTTACACAGTAGCGAATGTTCACAATAAAGTCCTTATAAAACACAGCTGATATAAACTAAATCAATTGATTATATATTGTCTAAAGCATACACCCAAACTTGTTATTAGAATTGAAGAATATATTTACTCAAACGCATAAATAATTTAGAATGAAATCAACATACACCTTTACCATTTTATACATGAATATTTCTCAGTTTGTCTAACTTGTTGTATTTTTAATGTTAATACAACCGCTTTTAATTCAAAATTACCAATTATTACATTTTCACTAAGACACAAATTGTTTCAAACCGATATATCATTGTGTGATCAAACAATTGTGTTTGAAATCATATTATTAGACAAACGATTAAAGGACCGCAAAATGTTCATGGTTTAATGTAATTAACATCAATTATAGCTTTGATCCACCTATACATCCGCGTTGAATTTAAAATTATCAATTATTACATTTTCACTAAGACACAAATAGTCTCAAACCGATATACCATTGTGTGATCAAACAATCGTGTTTGAAATCAAATTATTAGACAAACGATTAAAGGACCGAAAAATTTTCATGGATTAATGTAATTAACATCAATTATATCTTTGTTCTAACTATACAGCCGCTTTTGATTTAAACTTATCAATTATAACATTTTCACTAAGCCACAAATAGTTTCAAACCGATATACCATTGTGTGATCAAACAATCCTGTCTGAAATCATTCTATTAGACAAACGTTTCAAAATTGTCACGGATTAATATAATTAACATCAATTTTATCTTTGATCCATCTATACAACCGCTTTTATTTAAATGATCTTAGATTACATTTATAATAAGTCACAAACAGTTTAAAAACAATAAATTCATCTTGTTCAATCGTTTTTCAATAGATATAATAAGCCTATATATCCTTAAACACACAAAGACAAACAAAATTAATGCACATATACATTGATAAAAATGAATTTAAACAAACAACTTCCACACAATGTAATAGTTTTTTTATTTCTTATTGCATTATGATGGTGGCAAACAAATCTCTAATAATTTAATTGCTTAAAACCTTGATCTTTAACATCTTAATATTTTACTGTAATATGAAAATCTGCCATAAATATATGTCTATATATTTCCTACCGGAATAAAATATTGTAGTCTATTTCATAATGTCAGCATTTCCTTCAAGTTCTATATTGTCAGCGTTTCCTTCTTTGTACATATTGTCAGCGTTTCCTTCTTTGTACATATTGTCAGCGGTTTCCTTCTTTACCTAAATTGTCAGCTTAAGCGTCAGCGTTTTACACAATGCCCCATTTTATTCATCTTGGAGCAAATTTTGAATTTACAATGGAAATACAACTTGTGCATAATAATATGTGTATCTTTCATCCATAAGTGAAGATGGCAACAAAACATATACAAACAGGTACAAATAACTACTGTACTTTGATATGAGGGTTCAAAGCACATGTATTTTATGATTATTTGGTCTGTTATCAGTTTAAATAAAAAAAGTTTTTGAGAATAAAAAATAGATATCGGCAAGATAAACAACATGTAAATTACTAAGTTTAAAATTTGAATACCAAAGTGACCTTGGTCTAGGTTTTATATTTTTGAAATGATTTATTTCAAGGAGCAAAAAATAGCGAAGATGTGAAAGTTGATGTCCAAAAATGACTAATTATCAGTTTCAAAGTCTAAAAAAAGACAAAATTGTGTATAACACTGGTCATATTTACTGGACATGAATGTTGTATAAAATTTACGTTTTAATCATATATAAACTAAGACTTTTTTAAAAAAAGAAGAGAAATTGTACTACATTTCACAAAATTTTTATGCTTTTTTTTCAATTTTTCAAATTTCAAACAGATTTTGGACAAAGGTGGGAGTTAAGATGCAGATTTTGTTGTGCAGTAGGTAAAGATGAAGAATTTGTTGTTATGCAGCAAACCACAGAAACCGTATGGAAAATAAAATATGGAGCGAGTATAACCAACAACTTTATGTGCAGTAAGCAAGATACAGATTTTGTCGTTAGGCAGCAAACCAGAGATATCATATATGGAAAATAAAATATAGAGCGAATTGTTAAGGAGTACCAACAACTTCATGTGCAGTAGGTAAAGATGCAGAATTTGTTGTTATGCGGCAAACTACAGAAACTGTATGGAAAATAAAATGTGAAGCGAGTATAACCAACAACTTCTTGTGCAGTAGGTCAAGATGTAGAATTTGTTGTTATGCAGCAAACCACAGAAACTTTATCGTATGGAAAATAAAATATGGCGCGAGTATAACCAACAACTTTATGTGCAGCAAGATACAGATTTTGTCGTTATGCAGCAAACCAGAGATACCGTATGGAAAATGATATATGGAGCAAGTTGTTAAGAAGTACCAACAACTTTATGTGTAGTAGGCAAAGATGCAGATTTCTCGTGTGAAACAGGTACTGGTTTTTATATAAAAAAATAAATTCATTGACTTAAACAGTATCAATATCCAATGTGTCATGTGTCCACCTCTGTACCTGCTTTTATATATATGCAAGTAATATGTTGATTCGGTCTGATATTCAATATATTTTGTAAGCTTTTTTGAGCAAAAAATATAGAGCTATTGTCATGACCCTGGCATAGTGTCGTCGTCCGCCGGTTAAAATTCAGCTTCTTATCTCTTTGAGAACAAACAACTTGTGTTATGGTGACTAAACTTCATAAACACATTCATATTAAGTTATAAAAATAATGTATATTACATGTATCTAGTTTTTGTTTGTGGATTTTATGTATGCTTTATTATAAACCCTTCTGGACTTCAACTCTTTTCAGAGAAATGGTCACATTGGTATTTCCGGGAATGGTGACGAATGGTTATGTCATGTACTTAATACAATTTTAAAGAGAAGAGCAATAACTTTGCATGAAGATGAATACCACTCCATGTCTCACTACGCTGCTGGCTTAACTTCATGCAGAGTTATTGCTCTTCTCTTTAAAATTGTAGGTTGTAATTCCTACATTTTTATGAACACTTTGGTACATCGCTGTAAAAGCGATGTTTTGAAGGTATGAGTCGGGTTTGGTGATACCTTGTCATGTGTAAACATTTTACAACATTTTAGAGAGTGGATGTAGAAAAGGTCATACTGCTAGTTTAAGAGTTACTAGGGAGCATCGCATCATTTCATAGGTATCCACATTATCATTGAGTATGTAGTAAATAACTACTTATTTCTATTTTATTTGGTCTAGAGAAGAATTTATACACAGAGACATGATTTGGCAGTGATGTTAATACTGGAGGGAGATGTATATACTTGTTTGTGTACAGGCACCTGACAACAGACAAAAGGTATAGGTACCATATGGCAGACAAAAGGTATATGTACCACATGACAGACAATAAATACAGGTACCACATTACAACAGCAATAGATACAGCATAACGTATCAAACATTTCTTTAAACAAATTCTTCTCTGAAACAACTTGACAGGTTTTCACCAAATTTGGTATGAAGCATTGATACATGGAACTTATTTTTTATGCTCCCCAAAGGGGGGACGCATATAGTCGCCACTTCGTCCGTCTGTGCATCCCCAAGTTCTTGTCCGGACTATTTCGCTACAACCTCTAGTTGGAATTTTATGAAACTTGCTAGGATGCATCATAACCAAACGCCAATGCGCATATTGTCTTTGTGTTCCGGTTCAATGGTTTTTCACAGAGTTATGCCCTTTGATTCTGTTTGTGACCAAATTCTTGTCCTTGTTATTTCTCTACCTCATGTTGGAATTTTATGAAACTTGCTAGGATGTACAAATACCAAGTGCAGATGCGCATATTATCTTTGTGTTCCAGTTCGATGATTTTTCACAGAGTTATGGCACTTTGATTCTGTCTGTGACCAAATTCTTGTCCGCACTACTTCTCTAAAACCCCATGTTGAAATTTTATCAGACTTGCTAGGATCCATCATTACCAAGTGCAAATGCGCATGTTGTCTATGTGTTCTGAGTGGATTATTTTTCACGGAGTTATTGTCCTTTCATTGATTCTGTGACCAAAATATTGTCCGCGTTATATCTCTACAGCCCCATGTTGGAATTTTTTGAAACTTGCAAGGATGCACCATAACCATGTGCACATATGCATATTGTCTTTCTGTTCGATGATTTTTCACAGAGTTATGACCCTTTCATTGAGTCTTCGACTAAATTATTGTCCGCGCTATTTCTCTACAACCTCAGGTTGGATTTTTATGAAACTTGCTATGTTTGTGTTCCGGTTCGATGATTTTTCACGGAATTTGGCCCTTTCATACTGTTTGTGACCAAACTCTTCTCCGTTCTATTTCTTTACAATCTCTGGTTGGAATTTTATGAAACTTGCTAGGATGCATCATTTCTAAGTGGAGATGTGCATATTCTCGTTACGACACTATTTCGCTACAACCTGGTTTTAATTTTGTAATACTAGTTAGGATCTGCGCATATTGTCATATTGTTCCGGTTCAATGATTTGAGAATGAGTTCTGTAAAGTGCAGAGCCACATATTGTTCCTGCTATGCAGTTTGGTATTTTTCAACCAAGTAGCTGGTACAGAGTTTAGCACTCATTTGGGGAGCATCCATCAGTTCCATCGATATTTTCTTGTTTAAGTATGCTTTTCTTTTTGAAATTTCAAAAATCGTCTTCATTGGAACTACAACAAAGTTTTGACGTAATGATATTCTTCTAGGTTTTATTCAGTCCTTAGGGTGAAAATCTGACCCACCACGGAGTCTTACCAGTTTAAACATACAGAAATATATTTTCTTCCTAAAATCTGTCCAGCCCAATTTGTATTTATTTGGTAAAACTGATCAGAATGAAAAGGGTGTTTCTTGTTTGTTCAAATGGAGGGTCAAGGATGTATTGAGGCCCAGCACAGGACTTTGGCTCTACTGGCCAAAGCCCAGCAGGGCTTATGTCATGGTAAATTGTCTGTCGTCTTCTGTCCTTTCATCGTCCTTCCGATTCAACCTTTTTATTGTAGATGCAATATCACCTTCATTTTTCATTGAATCTTAACCAAACTTGCACAGCAGTTATGTAATCATAAAATCATGGACAAGTTCTTGAACCAGCGTGATTCAACCACAAAAACTCCTGCCATGGGGCTTTTAAGCACATTTTTCTCTGAAAATTCAAGACCTAGAACTTAGATATTGTACATTTAGCATTGCATGGAGGTCCCCTTAAAAGTTTGATGAGGTCAGGTCCCTGGGGTCAAATTTGGGGTTGCCACAGGGGTCACTGTTTCACATAGTGTTATATAGGGGAAATTTGTAGATGCAATAACACCCCCATTTTTCATTGAATCTTAACCAAACTCACACAGCAGTTATGTAACCACAAGATCATTGACAAGTTCTTGAACCAGTGTGATTCAACCACATATAGGGATTATAAATAGGCTTTAAGCAAAAATTTACTTTTCTCCGAAAGTTCAAAGCCTAGACTTTAGATACTTTGCATGTAGCATTGCATGGTGTACTCCTAAAATATTTGTTGAAGAGGAACTTAAAAAAACATTGCCTCTGAAATGTTTATTTGTCCATTTGTTGCGAGTAGAGCAATTCAGGTCCTCTTGAGCCTCTTGTTAAAATAGAATTAATATAAAAGTATTTATAAAGATTTTTCTGTACTGGATGACAAGTTTGGGTCATGTCTTGAATAGTTATTCATATACAAGATTGACCAGATGAAGGTTGTTTGTTTCACAATCAATGTAAATCAACTTTCTTCAATTGGTTGCCGTGCATTGCAAATTGTGGTGAAATCCTTAGTACAGTAATAAAATGGATTCATCATTTCCATGATGCGATTGCTGTTGTAATTGTCTTCACAATGAGTTATTTTAATTTCTATTTTAGACTTTGGTGTGCAGACATATTTCTGTCGGCTTGGAGATGCCTATATCGAAAGGACAAGAAGAGACCTGCTGTATGACTTGTTTAAAGAGATGTTGTCCTGATTAAACAGAGTTGAAGTAAAGTACAGAATTGTCAGGTATGTCGATTATTTTTTAAATACCAGACATAGATTAAAAGTGATTTACAGGGTACAGAAATTTCATCCTACAGCCATTCCATGTGCTATTCTACCCTCATACAGAGATGCGACATATATTATGTGGTATGGTGTTTTAAAAGCGATCGTTAAAACTGATTATACTTATTTTAGTTAGATTGCAAAGTAAGCTCAGCACTTATATAAACCACCCTCAAGTCCACTTCCTGGGTAGAACCAGTAGTGAGTATTGTTTTTTTAAAGCCATCAGGTGGAACTGGGGATTGAATCTACAACTTCTAGTGGGAGTGGCCATCAGCTGCACTACTAGTTTTATCGGTTGGAATCGGTTGGTACTTCCGATGCGATTTTATCAATTATAATCAGTTCCAGAATGATCTACTTAAGTCTGCATGTTAATGGATATTTTACTGCTTACCACGTTTTATTATATATAATTATTAGTGAAGTAGACTGGCAGTTACTGTAGTAATTGTTTTCTATAGATGAACCTTTCAGTTCTTCATCACATTCTGCTTACTGCTTGTTCCGTGGTTGGCTTTGTAACACAGTATGGTGAGTGGTAGTATGGTACATGTCTGTGTGAACCAATAACCAAACACTATTAAAAATTTAGTGTCAAATGACTGGGGTTTCAAGTGCAGAAAGCTGAATAAATCTACTTATTTTTTTATTTATCAACAAATAAAAAAAATTAAACATATAAAGACAATTATGCTCATTTGTTACACCTTGCGCATATTTGCGGAATACCTAAAATCATTGCACAAGTTATTACCTGTGTATTCGGCTAAGCATGTCATCAGGGTTCGACATTAATTCACGTCCGACCGACAAAGTCTAGTAAATACTTGGTCCAGTCGTGTTCTACTGGAGCGTAGGTAGCCCGACTGGTCGTGTTAAATTAAAATAAAGAAATTAGTTAAAAAGCACCAAAACCTGAGCTGAGAAAGTTAATAATTGAATCAATTAAAAACCACTGTCTGACGAGCATGTCATATCATTGATTATCGGTAATTCGTAGCATTACGGCGGACGCGACATTCCCGCGAAAACACATAATATTACTAAGCGGTCCTAACTAAGCGGCATAACTCTAACCTGTTCTAATGTCGCAATAAATTAAGCTGGGTAACTTTTCCGGGAACGATCGGCTATATACCGCTGGCTTTAGTTATTTCCCTTCTATATTTTACGACATTAGAAGACCAATTTACGATTTATTGATATTGACGACGAACTTTTTTGACATGACGTCTCTATTCAATTTTGGATTCACCGGGGAAAAAGATCGGGATAAAAACAGTGAAAAAAATATAAAAGGTAAAACGGAAACCAAAAAAACGTATGAGAAAGAAAAAAGAAAAAGGCGATTTGTTCCTAAATGGAAGGATGATTTTTTAATGGCTCTCTTACAACGAAGAAGATGATGTGATGTTTTTTGTACCATGCAGAAAATATGAAAAAGATAATTTGGGTAGATTCATAAGTGGAACTAATAATTTCAGAATAGATACACTGAAGCAACATGCAGACACCTTCACACAAATTATTACAAAAGAGGTATGAAATAGAATGTATGAAGGAGAAAGGTTCTACCGTGTACTGTACTTTAACTGGAGATGTTAAAAACACTGTAACTGTTGAATGTTCAAGTTTACACATTCAAGCATGTCGTCCAGCTCTCATTGGCCCGTTAGATATTACAGTTAGAAAAATGAATGAAGGCCAAAAAGCACAGATGATTCCATGTTTCAATACTATTTATTTTATTGCAAAGAAAGAGTTACCTTTTACCATTTATCCAAGCCTCCGTGATCTCTAGACTAAAAATGGTGTTGATTTACCAAACAGCTATCGTACTGATCAAGCATGCCGAAGATTTATAAAATACATATATATATAATGACATCAGAGAAGAATCATTCTAGATCCTTAAGAATGCCAATGTGTTATCAGTAATGTTTGATGGGGCCACAGATGTGTCTACTTGTGAAAATGAGATTGTTTATGCCCGAGCTGTTGTTCAGGGTGTACCAAAAATGTATTTGTGAACATTGGAGCCGTAGAACATGCCCATGCTAATGGTGTTCTTGCAACAATTGACTCGGCCATGAATAGTGTTGACAATGGATGGAATTGATAGGAAAGGCTAGTGGCTACGGGCTCAGATTAACCTTGGTAAACAACATAGTGTTGCTAAACTCCTCAAAGATAAAGTACATGTACCACATCTGATAGCCATGCATTGTGTAAGTCATAGACTTGAACTTGGAGCCTTAGATGCCATGAAGGATAGGGATGCAGCTATAATTGCAGATATTAAGTCTGTTCTAATGAACTTACACAAACACTACCACTACAGTGCTAATGCACTGCGAGAAATTCAGATGTAAGCAAATGCTATGGACGAGAAGATGGTCAGGCCCGTCAATTTGTCAGGAACAAGATGGATGCCCCATCTTAGTAGATGTCCCCAAGTGCTTCTCCTCAAGTATACAATATTTGTATCCCACTTTGAGAATACTGTAGAAGGCAAGATTGGTACAGTAGACGTCCAAAGCCGAGCAAAGGCTATACTGAGACATTTGAAAAGTTATAACCTCCTCTCGTACATGCATTTCCTCCAGGATGTATCGGACATATTGAGTGATCTGTCTTTAAAATTTCAGAAAGACAACTGTGGACTGCCAGAACCTTCTGAAGCCTTGGAAACAGCATGTTTGCAGTTGGTTGCATTGAGACAAAGGCCTGGAGAAAATCTGCAACTATTCTTGAACAGTGTGGATGCAGATAACAAGTTCAAAGGTGTACAACTTACAGCCCCCATTCTAACCAATTAACAATTCAAGAGAAAGCAGTCTTCCCTCATAGTCTTTTTTTTTTAATATAGTAGTAAATTTACAATGACCTAAAGTTTAACCCCAAGTAATAACAATCCAATATCCACACTAATTACAAACAATTACGAAAAATAAATATATGGCGTGAAACACTTTAAAGTTTATGCATTAATCTACGTGTGGTACGAAACCTCTCAATCTGGTACAAATTATAGTGGTACGAAATCTCTAATTCGCAATGGTTTGATTAGTTCAATAATTCAGCGGGAGATTGTGAGGAAACAACAGAACATCCGAGGATACTTATAAATGGCCGTCCACGCGTTTGCTTTCACTTACCTCATTTTATTGTCTGTTATATTTAATCTCGAATTAAATCTGCCACAAATTTACACCTTAATGGTAGAAACTTTTCAAAGTGTAAGGTTTTTCGACCGGACCATCGCTCGGCCATTTCCGTAAACGTTCGAAATAACCTTGGACATAGGTGTAGTACTTTTATTTTATTAATTTTGTATCTAATTATGATACATTGAAGGAATCAGAAGAAGAATTATTTAAAAAAAAATGCTGAATGTTTTTTGCTTATTAAACCTTTACTCTGTATGTGCAAACAAAGATGGCAGCAGTCATCTTGTTTATTTTGCTGTAGGAATCATTATATTTATTGAAGCTGTAATAGATACATCATAATCATATACCAGTAGTCTCATTTAATCGCCATAATAGTGGTGGGACCAGAGACATAGATGTCTCTTGGTGAGACTAGCCCGTTTACGTTGTAGAAGATGATCAAATAAAAAAATCAAATCGTTCGACAACGTGCTTTGATATGCACTACATAATCATAATGCAGGGTCAGACTTGGCCTGGTTACATAAGGAGTGAATGGACACCTTTTTTATTATTTTGATATCTGATCTGCTGTCCATGTGGCAGTAGGTCAGATTCAGAAGTTTGATGTCTATCTTCTACTACTGCAACAATCTCTTGCAAGGATTACGTGCATACTGTATGATCATTTGAACCTGAACAGCTGATTGTCCCAAAAGGGGTACAGGAGTACGGTGCCTAGTAAATACCAGGTGGGGGTCTTCACAGAGATTTTTTGTACTGTTTTACTTGGGGGGTATTTGCTAGCATGAAAATTATTATCCCTTGTATACTTTATACCGCGATATACCTATTACCGCGAATGCCCGTAAAATAACAATCTGGGAAAACATGCGCAAAGCTCCAACTTCCGTTAGCGTCGACAATTGTTTGCATTTCATATTGGCAACTGTTTTTTACTTAGTACACTTAAGTAACCTTATTACTGTTTAGTACTGATGGCATTTTTTACATGGTTGAAATTTTTTTAGACTCGCGGTATTAGATATGACCAATATGACCCCTGGCTCCTACGCCTATGAGTGAAACTAAGTGACCTCAGCAGGAACTTGAACTCGTGCCTACTGTGTTAAACAAAATGTTCCACTGTTGGCACCATAAAAGCTAGTATATAGAGACAGTTACTGTAGTAACATGTATACAGTGAAACTTCAACTACAGCAGATTGCTTAAACTTAAGGAACATGTTTTGTTCCAAACAATTATGTGAATATTCTATGTACACAATACTTGGGCAACTTCTATCATCAAAATTCTCAACATAGTTTTCACATAATTATAATACGATGTAAGCCTTGAAAACATTTTGGTTTAAAAAATTTCACACAATCATCTCAATGTATTTTCATTCAGATGTACTTACAGTAAAGTTACTGTTTGGAGAAAAATAGAAAACTACTTTAATCTTTCCATTCCACATTAGATAGAATGCTTGTCACCATATCAATCATATGGAATAGATGTCACTTACATAAAGGGCAAAGCATAGTATTGTATTGATTAGATGTATTGAAAAGCAATATATTGACCTGAATGTGAACATGTGACAATCTATCCCACCTTGATAAGCATAAAATAGTGAGTTTGGGATTCTATTTAAATTATCTACTGGCATTTGAATTAAATTTCACACTTAACATCCCATTTCTGTTAACTGGTCTGATTCATTAGATGCGCTTTATGTTATGAAATAATCAGTGAGTGTCTGGGAAAAATATGAATTATGTATTTAACAGTATTTTTAGTGGTAAATAAAAATACAGTCATGTGCTTCACATTTTAGAGTATGTTGATTACTTTTTGTAATATCACAGAAAGATGATTTAGGTCGGAGAATTTTTAATCACTGAAATTTTAAGGTAGGAAGTTGTGTCAGAAACTTTAATGAATGTTTTTGTTGAAAGTTCATAAGATGTGAACTTATGGTTTAAGCATGCAAAATATACAAATTAAGATTCATATAAACTATTGAAGCAGCTTGGCATCAGCTCTAAATGTGACCATAAGTTTTACTAATTTTATCTTAGCTTGATTGGGAAGAAAGCTTCACTCTTATATGAATTGCTCTTGAGTCTGCTTCCCGGATAGAACAAGTACTGAGGGTTGATTTTTGAAAGGCATCAGGTCGAGTTGGGGATCAAACCTGCAACCTCTAGCATGAGTGGCCAGCACTATCCACCACAATATCGCCTGCTTAAAATGAAACCTACCTGCAGACTGTCAAGGGTTAAGTCACATAATATAGAAAGTGGTATTGATGTCTTATCTGTAATTTTGCAATTTTAGGGGTATTAAACCAGTACTGGTGTCAAAATGATTGGGAGAACTGAGTGTTGATTTTTGAAAGGCAATGGGTCGAGTTGGAGATCAAACCCCGCAACATCTGGCATGAGCGACCAACTATCTATACATTACACTACCGCCCACTTAAAATGAGACCTACAACTAGACTGTTTAGGTCACACAAAAAGGGTAAATAGCTCATATGTCACATAGTATAAAAAGTGATCTTTTTGGTTGTCTGTAATTTCGCCATTATACCCACTGCAACAAAGATGTCGAGGGGTATTCCGGTACTGGTTTAATAATGACCATACATAGATTTGATTTACTGTATTTATATTATCACTAAACTGTGTAGCAGGGTGGTGTACTGGATATGGTGTTGGCCAGTTATATCAGAGGTTGCAAGTTCATTGCCTATCTTGATCCATGCCACTCAATAACAACATAACTAGATCTACCACTGGAATGGACTCAAGAGTGGTTAACTTCACGTCCATTTTATTATTTTTTGTAATTGTGATTTAACTATCAACATGTGTGATTCTAGATGATCAAATGGGTGATGGTAAGAATTAGACCATAATATAGCAGGCACGTTGTAAGACAAATTGAGTATTGGATAGAATTTGCTGAAACTTCAGTACTGCAAGTATCTTGGTTCATTTAACATATTTGTGTGTATGCTTTTTATGTTAATCTGTTGTATGAGGTATGTCCCAAAAGTAATAGGATGACCATGTCATTTTTGATAGATCGACACATCTTCCACTGCCATAAAACATCAAATCAACTTTCATTCATTAGTTAGTTCATGCAAAAGGCACCATAGTAATGAAAGTTTAGAAGTATGGAGGACTTTGAAATTAGACTCCATTTAAAAAATACAGCAATGCCTTGGAAAACAGACAACTTCCTCAATATTGTGCCAAATGTTATCAAATAATGTAATTTCAGATCACATGACGTCTCGAGTGGAACTTTGGAGTGTGGTAGAATTTTGTGTTGGGTGTAATATGACCCCACAGGATACTCTGAAGTTTTTTTCACATAACAACATAAGGCATATTCTTGAGTCTTATCTTTGGTGGTACAAACGGGTTTCCATGGTGAATCGAAAGTTAATGACCATCAGCGATCTGGAAGACCGAAATCTTGTGTGGTTTTCCTGGGATTCAAGTCAGATCTTCGTGAAAAGCACTTTCAGTACCTCCAGGCTATGTGCCGGAGTGTACATTCTGTGGTTAGGATCTATGAGTCATCATAGTACAATGGCGTGTAACACAAGTGAGTGCAGTACCACAAAAATTGTGTTTTGCACAGCGGTTCATACTTCGAAAAGAGAAAGACTTTCATTCGAATGTCAACTTGACATTGCACAAATAACGCCAAACTCCCCCATACTTTGTTACATATACAGTTTGATTTGTCAAAATTAATGTTAGATGGTGGTATACGATATTGAAATTATGCATGCTTATTGTTTAAATATGGAAAATTATTCATGCCATGTTTTGTGTGGATTGAAACACTAAATGGCATATTTCTAAATGCGTCCTATTACTTACGGGACATACCTCGTATTTATAAACGGAGAGTGAGTTTGGAATCTTCTATTGGTGTCACATGAACAGCTGTTTTACCTTATCGAAGAGAAGTCGATAATCAGCTACATTTAAACTAAAAAATCACGTTTTTTTCCAATTGAGGCAAAACAAATTGCCAATGTCGTGAATTTTTGTTACATAAGGGGATGAAAAACACCGGATTTTTTTTGTTTACCAGTGTTATGTCCAATGCATAACTAAATCACTTATATAATTATCAATATGTGCTACTTCTAAATTCCAAGGCTCAACCAAAAACATAGCAATATATTTAAAGCATCTTTCCGAAGACGAAAACACACTGTGGCGAGAAGTTTATTTAATTTTTTTTTTTTATCATTTTTGGCAGAAACTTTTATAGTAGACGTATGTAATAGAGCTAAACCTGCATTGAAGTTATTTTAAAATAAATAGGGTTTTCAAACTGCCACTGCATTTAAATCACCAGTGATGTTACTGCATGTTCTTCAAGGGGCAAGACAGAGCGACGTGGAAATTTAAAGGAAACAATGTCAAAACTGTGGTGACACAAATTTGCATTGGAACCCAATACTTTCTGGTTATGAAATTAAAATATGAGTAAAATGAAATATGTGATTTAAAGTTGTTTTATAGCAATGAAACAATTTCTAATATGAAACAATACTCGTTATCCGATGTTGCATAAATGTACAAACTATGGTATTATGGACTACATATATAACACACATCAATAAACTTATGCGCAGAATGAAAAATTAACCAGTATCAATCAATTAAAACGTTAACTGTAAAACCATTGATTTTCAGTGTATTATTTTCGTTGTTTTTGATTGAAAGGGACCTAACATCCATGAGAACGAATTTAAAACAAAACACATTGTTTTAGTGCGATGAAAGGTAGGTCAACATTTTAGGTTCAGGTAAATGCTATATGACCATTTCACAGGTATTTAATTTCACTGTCGAGGCCGCCCACAATTCAACGAAAATTAGAACCTCATAAAAATTAATGATTTCACAGTATATGGTACTCAAGATTTTACCAAAAGGTGGAGCAACAGTAATTATGTTTGTTCCATCACTGATGTAACACCTTGGTAGTTGAACCATCCACAGGTTTTAAATTACCAGGATATAAACAAAAGATGATCGACCGTCATGCTCATAATAAAACAAGATTAAACTTGTCAGAAGTTCAGTAACTTGCAGAGATGTGGTGTGCTTGAGTACTGGTTAACCTTTCAGGATCCCAGTAAACAGTGGTTATGTTAACTGATTGTCTATGAGCCCTTGATGGCATAAAATGATGCTAAATATTCAATCAATCAATTCAGTTATGATAATTAATTTCAATACAAATTATGAGGTCTACACCTTAAATATTCTATATGTAGCATTGCATTGAGAAAACTGCTTCAAGTAGACACCATTGCGATGTGACCTAAAAAGTTGTTGAAAGTGACACTAAACACCATACAACAACAACTATTGCAAGTAGAGCATTTCATGTCCTCTTGGGTCTCTTGTTTGTAATCTCTTTCCTTACCCACAAATCATAATCATATACATTTTCATTTATACATCTATGAAAATATTTTAAAACTTGATTTTAATGTAGGAAGCCCTAAAAAAGAGATAGACGATACATCACAATTATAATGTCAGCGTATATATTTATGATGTCTTGCTTATCTGGAAGAAAAAGGTCAGCGTAAAACTGATATTTGAAATGAATTATATAAACAATGTGCGGAGATTTTAGCAGGTGTAATATCTGGTACATACTTCTAGTATTTTCTTTAAAATGTCCATTTCTTCATATTTATGTGAAGTTTTCAGCGTTAAACACACATAAAAAAGTGGACTATTTTTATGATGAAGGCCATCATAGAAGTTTTATCATTTGAAGATAAATGGGAGAAAAAAATCCCCCATGAGTTCATTCATGTGGGATAGAAAAATCTCACCCTCTGGGTCAAAATTACATGCAGGGAACTCTGCAGAGCCTTGTCCCGGCATGTAAATTTGACCCCTAGGGTGAGATATTTCTATTCCACATGGATGCTCATGATGAATTCTTATAATCTTATTAACCTTACTGCAATGTCATAAATCAATCATATTTATTATCACAAAAATACTTGAATGATGACACACATATCAAAAAAACAAGTCTGGAATATTGACAACATGAAAGTGGGGACGGACGGACACAGGTATGTATGACAAGCATGCAAAATAAGCTCCATAAAATTCCAATTGAGGTTGTAAAGATTGCACGGACCATAATTTGGTCACAGACTCATGAAAGGGCAATAACTGCATGAAAAATCACCGAACCAGAACACAAAGACATAATGAACATTTCCAATTGGTATTCATGCATCCTAGAAAGTTTAATAAAATTCCAACATGGGGTTGTAGTGAAATAGCGCGACAAGAATTTGGTCACCAACAGAATTTAAGGGTCATAACTCTGAAAAATCATCAAACCGGGCACACAAAGATAATATGCGCATCTGACTTGGTAATGATGCATCATAGCAAGTTTCATAAAATTCCAACCTAAGGCTGTAAAGAAATAGCCTGGACAAGAACTTGATCACAGACTCAATTCAAGGGCCATAATTCCATGAAAAATCATCAAACACGAACGCAAAAAAACTATGCGCATCTCCACTTGGTAGTGATGCATCCTAACAAATTTCATAAAATTCCAACCTGGGGTAAATGTAAGTTTCACTCTTCTTGTATCTGTGTATGAGGAGTGTATGAGTATCAAGGTAATTTTCACTCTTTTTGAACCTAAGTATGAGGAATATTTGAGTGTCAATGTAAGTTTCACTCTTCTTGAACCTGTGTATGAGGAGTGTTTGAGTGTCAAGTTCAGTTTCACTCTTCTTGTACCTGTGTTTGAGGAGTGTATGAGTATCAAAGTAAGTTTCACTCTTCTTGTACCTGTGTATGAGGAGTGTATGAGTGTCAAGTTCAGTTTCACTCTTCTTGTACCTGTCGATGAGGAGTGTTTGAGTATCAAGGTAAGTTTCACTCTTCTTGTACCTGTTTAGGAGGAATGTATGAGTATCAAGGTAAGTTTCACTCTTTTTGAACATGTGTATGAGGAGTGTTTGAGTGTCAAGGCAAGTTTCACTCTTCTTGTACCTGTGTATGAGGAGTGTATGAGTGTCAGAGTGTCAAGGTCAGTTTCACTCTTCTTGTACATGAGTATGAGGAGTGTATGAGTATCAAGGTATGTTCCACTATTTTTGAACCTGTGTATGAAGAGTGTCTGAGTGTCAAGGTCAGTTTCACTCTTCTGGTACCTGTGTATGAGGAGTGTATGTGCGTCAAGGTAACTTTCATCACTCTTCTTGTACCTGTGTATGAGGAGTGTATGAGAATCAATGAAAGTTTCACTCTTTTTGAACATGTATATGAGTAGTGTTTGAGTGTCAATGTAAGTTTCACTCTTCTTGTATCTGTGTATGAGTATCAAGGTAAGTTTCATTCTTTTTGAACCTGTGTATGAGGTGTGTATGAGTGTCAAGGTAAGTTTCACTCTCCTTGAACCTGTGTAGGAAGCGTGTATGAGCATCAAGGTAAGTTCACTCTTCTTGTACGTGTGTATGACGAGTGTGTGTGCATCAAGGTAAGTTTCACTCTTCTTATACCTGTGTATGAGGAGTGTATGTGTGTCAATGTAAGTTTCACTCTTCTTGTACTTGTTTATGAGGACTGTATGAGTATCAAGGTCAGTTCCACTCTTTTTGAACAAGTGTAGGAGGAGTGTATGAGTGTCAAGATCAGTTTCACTCTTCTTGTACCTGTGTATGAGGAGTGTATGAGTACCAAGGTAAGTTTCACTCTTTTTGAACCTGTGTATAAGGTATGTATGAGTGTCAAGGTCAGTTTTACTCTCATTGAACCTGTGTAGGAAGGGTGTATGAGTTTCAATGTCTGTTTCCCTCTTCTTTAACCTGTGTATGAGGAGTGTTTGAGTATAACAGTAAGTTTCACTCTTCTTTTACCTGTGTATGAGGTGTGTATGAGTATCAAGGTCAGTTTCACTCTTTTTGAACATGTGTATGAGGAGTGTTTGAGTGTCAAAGTCAGTTTCATTCTTCTTGTACCTGTGTTTGAGGAGTGTTTGAGTGTCAAGGGAAGTTTCACTCTTCTTGTACTTGTTTATGAGGACTGTATGAGTATCAAGGTCAGTTCCACTCTTTTTGAACAAGTGTAGGAGGAGTGTATGAGTGTCAAGGTCAGTTTCACTCTTCTTGTACCTGTGTATGAGGAGTGTATGAGTACCAAGGTAAGTTTCACTCTTTTTGAATTGGGTATAAGGTATGTATGAGTGTCAAGGTCAGTTTTACTCTCATTGAACCTGTGTAGGAAGGGTGTATGAGTTTCAATGTCAGTTTCCCTCTTCTTTAACCTGTGTATGAGGAGTGTTTGAGTATAACAGTAAGTTTCACTCTTCTTTTACCTGTGTATGTGGTGTGTATGAGTATCAAAGTCAGTTTCACTCTTTTTGAACATGTGTATGAGGAGTGTTTGAGTGTCAAAGTCAGTTTCATTCTTCTTGTACCTGTGTTTGAGGAGTGTTTGAGTGTCAAGGGAAGTTTCACTCTTCTTGAACCTGTTTATGAGGAGTGCTTGAGTGTCAAGGTCAGTTTCATTCTTCTTGTACCTGTGTATGAGGAGTGTATGAGTGTCAGAGTGTCAAAGTCAGTTTCACTCTTCTTGTACCTGTGTATGAGGAGTGTTTGAGTGTCAAGGTGAGTTTCACTCTTCTTGTACCTGTGTATGAGGAGTGTATGAGTAATAATGTAAGTTTCACTCTTTTTGAACATGTATATGAGGAGTGTTCGAGTGTCAATGTAAGTTGCACTCTTCTTGTATCTGTGTATGAGTATCAAGGTAAGTTTCACTCTTTTTGAACCTGTGTATCAGGTGTGTATGAGTGTCAAGGTCAGTTTCACTCTCCTTGAACCTGTGTAGGAAGCGTGTATGAGCATCAAGGTAAGTTTCACTCTTCTTGTACCTGTGTATGAGGAGTGTATGTGCATGAAGGTAAGTTTCATCACTCTTCTTGTACCTGTGTATGAGGAGTGTATGAGTATCAAGGTAAGCTTGACTCTTCTTGTACCTGTGTATGAGGAGTGTATGAGTGTCAAGCTCAGTTTCACTCTTCTTGTACCTGTGTATCAGGAGTATTTGAGTATCAAGGTCAGTTTCACCTCTTCTTGTACCTGTGTATGAGGAGTGTATGAGTATCAAGGTAGGTTTCATCTCTTCTTGTACCTGTGTAGAAGGAGTGTATGAGTGCCAAGGTCAGTTTCACTCTTCTTATACCTGTGTATGAGGAGTGTATGTGTGTCAAGGTCAGTTTCACTCTTCTTGTACTTGTTTATGAGGCGTGTATGAGTATCAAGGTCAGTTTCACTCTTTTTGAACAAGTGTAGGAGGAGTGTATCAGTGTCAAGGTCGGTTTCACTCTTCTGGTACCTGTGTATGAGGAGTGTATGTGCGTCAAGGTAAGTTTCATCACTCTTCTTGTACCTGTGTATGAGGAGTGTATGAGAATCAATGAAAGTTTCACTCTTTTTGAACATGTATATGAGTAGTGTTTGAGTGTCAATGTAAGTTTCACTCTTCTTGTATCTGTGTATGAGTATCAAGGTAAGTTTCATTATTTTTGAACCTGTGTATGAGGTGTGTATGAGTGTCAAGGTAAGTTTCACTCTCCTTGAACCTGTGTAGGAAGCGTGTATGAGCATCAAGGTAAGTTCACTCTTCTTGTACGTGTGTATGACGAGTGTGTGTGCATCAAGGTAAGTTTCACTCTTCTTATACCTGTGTATGAGGAGTGTATGTGTGTCAATGTAAGTTTCACTCTTCTTGTACTTGTTTATGAGGACTGTATGAGTATCAAGGTCAGTTCCACTCTTTTTGAACAAGTGTAGGAGGAGTGTATGAGTGTCAAGATCAGTTTCACTCTTCTTGTACCTGTGTATGAGGAGTGTATGAGTACCAAGGTAAGTTTCACTCTTTTTGAACCTGTGTATAAGGTATGTATGAGTGTCAAGGTCAGTTTTACTCTCATTGAACCTGTGTAGGAAGGGTGTATGAGTTTCAATGTCTGTTTCCCTCTTCTTTAACCTGTGTATGAGGAGTGTTTGAGTATAACAGTAAGTTTCACTCTTCTTTTACCTGTGTATGAGGTGTGTATGAGTATCAAGGTCAGTTTCACTCTTTTTGAACATGTGTATGAGGAGTGTTTGAGTGTCAAAGTCAGTTTCATTCTTCTTGTACCTGTGTTTGAGGAGTGTTTGAGTGTCAAGGGAAGTTTCACTCTTCTTGTACTTGTTTATGAGGACTGTATGAGTATCAAGGTCAGTTCCACTCTTTTTGAACAAGTGTAGGAGGAGTGTATGAGTGTTAAGGTCAGTTTCACTCTTCTTGTACCTGTGTATGAGGAGTGTATGAGTACCAAGGTAAGTTTCTCTCTTTTTGAACCTGTGTATAAGGTATGTATGAGTGTCAAGGTCAGTTTTACTCTCATTGAACCTGTGTAGGAAGGGTGTATGAGTTTCAATGTCAGTTTCCCTCTTCTTTAACCTGTGTATGAGGAGTGTTTGAGTATAACAGTAAGTTTCACTCTTCTTTTACCTGTGTATGTGGTGTGTATGAGTATCAAGGTCAGTTTCACTCTTTTTGAACATGTGTATGAGGAGTGTTTGAGTGTCAAAGTCAGTTTCATTCTTCTTGTACCTGTGTTTGAGGAGTGTTTGAGTGTCAAGGGAAGTTTCACTCTTCTTGAACCTGTTTATGAGGAGTGCTTGAGTGTCAAGGTCAGTTTCATTCTTCTTGTACCTGTGTATGAGGAGTGTATGAGTGTCAGAGTGTCAAGGTCAGTTTCACTCTTCTTGTACCTGTGTATGAGGAGTGTTTGAGTGTCAAGGTGAGTTTCACTCTTCTTGTACCTGTGTATGAGGAGTGTATGAGTAATAATGTAAGTTTCACTCTTTTTGAACATGTATATGAGGAGTGTTCGAGTGTCAATGTAAGTTGCACTCTTCTTGTATCTGTGTATGAGTATCAAGGTAAGTTTCACTCTTTTTGAACCTGTGTATCAGGTGTGTATGAGTGTCAAGGTCAGTTTCACTCTCCTTGAACCTGTGTAGGAAGCGTGTATGAGCATCAAGGTAAGTTTCACTCTTCTTGTACCTGTGTATGAGGAGTGTATGTGCATCAAGGTAAGTTTCATCACTCTTCTTGTACCTGTGTATGAGGAGTGTATGAGTATCAAGGTAAGCTTGACTCTTCTTGTACCTGTGTATGAGGAGTGTATGAGTGTCAAGCTCAGTTTCACTCTTCTTGTACCTGTGTATCAGGAGTATTTGAGTATCAAGGTCAGTGTCACCTCTTCTTGTACCTGTGTATGAGGAGTGTATGAGTATCAAGGTAGGTTTCATCTCTTCTTGTACCTGTGTAGAAGGAGTGTATGAGTGCCAAGGTCAGTTTCACTCTTCTTATACCTGTGTATGAGGAGTGTATTTGTGTCAAGGTCAGTTTCACTCTTCTTGTACTTGTTTATGAGGCGTGTATGAGTATCAAGGTCAGTTTCACTCTTTTTGAACAAGTGTAGGAGGAGTGTATCAGTGTCAAGGTCGGTTTCACTCTTCTGGTACCTGTGTATGAGGAGTGTTTGTGCGTCAAGGTAAGTTTCATCACTCTTCTTGTACCTGTGTATGAGGAGTGTATGAGAATCAATGAAAGTTTCACTCTTTTTGAACATGTATATGAGTAGTGTTTGAGTGTCAATGTAAGTTTCACTCTTCTTGTATCTGTGTATGAGTATCAAGGTAAGTTTCATTATTTTTGAACCTGTGTATGAGGTGTGTATGAGTGTCAAGGTAAGTTTCACTCTCCTTGAACCTGTGTAGGAAGCGTGTATGAGCATCAAGGTAAGTTCACTCTTCTTGTACGTGTGTATGACGAGTGTGTGTGCATCAAGGTAAGTTTCACTCTTCTTATACCTGTGTATGAGGAGTGTATGTGTGTCAATGTAAGTTTCACTCTTCTTGTACTTGTTTATGAGGACTGTATGAGTATCAAGTTCAGTTCCACTCTTTTTGAACAAGTGTAGGAGGAGTGTATGAGTGTCAAGGTCAGTTTCACTCTTCTTGTACCTGTGTATGAGGAGTGTATGAGTACCAAGGTAAGTTTCACTCTTTTTGAACTTGTGTATAAGGTATGTATGAGTGTCACGGTCAGTTTTACTCTCATTGAACCTGTGTATGAAGGGTGTATGAGTTTCAATGTCTGTTTCCCTCTTCTTTAACCTGTGTATGAGGAGTGTTTGAGTATAACAGTAAGTTTCACTCTTCTTTTACCTGTGTATGAGGTGTGTATGAGTATCAAGGTCAGTTTCACTCTTTTTGAACATGTGTATGAGGAGTGTTTGAGTGTCAAAGTCAGTTTCATTCTTCTTGTACCTGTGTTTGAGGAGTGTTTGAGTGTCAAGGGAAGTTTCACTCTTCTTGTACTTGTTTATGAGGACTGTATGAGTATCAAGGTCAGTTCCACTCTTTTTGAACAAGTGTAGGAGGAGTGTATGAGTGTCAAGGTCAGTTTCACTCTTCTTGTACCTGTGTATGAGGAGTGTATGAGTACCAAGGTAAGTTTCACTCTTTTTGAACCTGTGTATAAGGTATGTATGAGTGTCAAGGTCAGTTTTACTCTCATTGAACCTGTGTAGGAAGGGTGTATGAGTTTCAATGTCAGTTTCCCTCTTCTTTAACCTGTGTATGAGGAGTGTTTGAGTATAACAGTAAGTTTCACTCTTCTTTTACCTGTGTATGTGGTGTGTATGAGTATCAAGGTCAGTTTCACTCTTTTTGAACATGTGTATGAGGAGTGTTTGAGTGTCAAAGTCAGTTTCATTCTTCTTGTACCTGTGTTTGAGGAGTGTTTGAGTGTCAAGGGAAGTTTCACTCTTCTTGAACCTGTTTATGAGGAGTGCTTGAGTGTCAAGGTCAGTTTCATTCTTCTTGTACCTGTGTATGAGGAGTGTATGAGTGTCAGAGTGTCAAGGTCAGTTTCACTCTTCTTGTACCTGTGTATGAGGAGTGTTTGAGTGTCAAGGTGAGTTTCACTCTTCTTGTACCTGTGTATGAGGAGTGTATGAGTAATAATGTAAGTTTCACTCTTTTTGAACATGTATATGAGGAGTGTTCGAGTGTCAATGTAAGTTGCACTCTTCTTGTATCTGTGTATGAGTATCAAGGTAAGTTTCACTCTTTTTGAACCTGTGTATCAGGTGTGTATGAGTGTCAAGGTCAGTTTCACTCTCCGTGAACCTGTGTAGGAAGCGTGTATGAGCATCAAGGTAAGTTTCACTCTTCTTGTACCTGTGTATGAGGAGTGTATGTGCATCAAGGTAAGTTTCATCACTCTTCTTGTACCTGTGTATGAGGAGTGTATGAGTATCGAAGTAAGCTTGACTCTTCTTGTACCTGTGTATGAGGAGTGTATGAGTGTCAAGCTCAGTTTCACTCTTCTTGTACCTGTGTATCAGGAGTATTTGAGTATCAAGGTCAGTTTCACCTCTTCTTGTACCTGTGTATGAGGAGTGTATGAGTATCAAGGTAGGTTTCATCTCTTCTTGTACCTGTGTAGAAGGAGTGTATGAGTGCCAAGGTCAGATTCACTCTTCTTATACCTGTGTATGAGGAGTGTATGTGTGTCAAGGTCAGTTTCACTCTTCTTGTACTTGTTTATGAGGCGTGTATGAGTATCAAGGTCAGTTTCACTCTTTTTGAACAAGTGTAGGAGGAGTGTATCAGTGTCAAGGTCGGTTTCACTCTTCTGGTACCTGTGTATGAGGAGTGTATGTGCGTCAAGGTAAGTTTCATCACTCTTCTTGTACCTGTGTATGAGGAGTGTATGAGAATCAATGAAAGTTTCACTCTTTTTGAACATGTATATGAGTAGTGTTTGAGTGTCAATGTAAGTTTCACTCTTCTTGTATCTGTGTATGAGTATCAAGGTATGTTTCATTATTTTTGAACCTGTGTATGAGGTGTGTATGAGTGTCAAGGTAAGTTTCACTCTCCTTGAACCTGTGTAGGAAGCGTGTATGAGCATCAAGGTAAGTTCACTCTTCTTGTACGTGTGTATGACGAGTGTGTGTGCATCAAGGTAAGTTTCACTCTTCTTATACCTGTGTATGAGGAGTGTATGTGTGTCAATGTAAGTTTCACTCTTCTTGTACTTGTTTATGAGGACTGTATGAGTATCAAAGTCAGTTCCACTCTTTTTGAACAAGTGTAGGAGGAGTGTATGAGTGTCAAGGTCAGTTTCACTCTTCTTGTACCTGTGTATGAGGAGTGTATGAGTACCAAGGTAAGTTTCACTCTTTTTGAACCTGTGTATAAGGTATGTATGAGTGTCAAGGTCAGTTTTACTCTCATTGAACCTGTGTAGGAAGGGTGTATGAGTTTCAATGTCTGTTTCCCTCTTCTTTAACCTGTGTATGAGGAGTGTTTGAGTATAACAGTAAGTTTCACTCTTCTTTTACCTGTGTATGAGGTGTGTATGAGTATCAAGGTCAGTTTCACTCTTTTTGAACATGTGTATGAGGAGTGTTTGAGTGTCAAAGTCAGTTTCATTCTTCTTGTACCTGTGTTTGAGGAGTGTTTGAGTGTCAAGGGAAGTTTCACTCTTCTTGTACTTGTTTATGAGGACTGTATGAGTATCAAGGTCAGTTCCACTCTTTTTGAACAAGTGTAGGAGTAGTGTATGAGTGTCAAGGTCAGTTTCACTCTTCTTGTACCTGTGTATGAGGAGTGTATGAGTACCAAGGTAAGTTTCACTCTTTCTGAACTTGTGTATAAGGTATGTATGAGTGTCAAGGTCAGTTTTACTCTCATTGAACCTGTGTAGGAAGGGTGTATGAGTTTCAATGTCAGTTTCCCTCTTCTTTAACCTGTGTATGAGGAGTGTTTGAGTATAACAGTAAGTTTCACTCTTCTTTTACCTGTGTATGTGGTGTGTATGAGTATCAAGGTCAGTTTCACTCTTTTTGAACATGTGTATGAGGAGTGTTTGAGTGTCAAAGTCAGTTTCATTCTTCTTGTACCTGTGTTTGAGGAGTTTTTGAGTGTCAAGGGAAGTTTCACTCTTCTTGAACCTGTTTATGAGGAGTGCTTGAGTGTCAAGGTCAGTTTCATTCTTCTTGTACCTGTGTATGTGGAGTGTATGAGTGTCAGAGTGTCAAGGTCAGTTTCACTCTTCTTGTACCTGTGTATGAGGAGTGTTTGAGTGTCAAGGTGAGTTTCACTCTTTGTACCTGTGTATGAGGAGTGTATGAGTAATAATGTAAGTTTCACTCTTTTTGAACATGTATATGAGGAGTGTTCGAGTGTCAATGTAAGTTGCACTCTTCTTGTATTTGTGTATGAGTATCAAGGTAAGTTTCACTCTTTTTGAACCTGTGTATCAGGTGTGTATGAGTGTCAAGGTCAGTTTCACTCTCCTTGAACCTGTGTAGGAAGCGTGTATGTGCATGAAGGTAAGTTTCATCACTCTTTTTGTACCTGTGTATGAGGAGTGTATGAGTATCAAGGTAAGCTTGACTCTTCTTGTACCTGTGTATGAGGAGTGTATGAGTGTCAAGCTCAGTTTCACTCTTCTTGTACCTGTGTATCAGGAGTATTTGAGTATCAAGGTAAGTTTCACTCTTCTTGTACCTGTGTATGAGGAGTGTATGTGCATGAAGGTAAGTTTCATCACTCTTTTTGTACCTGTGTATGAGGAGTGTATGAGTATCAAGGTAAGCTTGACTCTTCTTGTACCTGTGTATGAGGAGTGTATGAGTGTCAAGCTCAGTTTCACTCTTCTTGTACCTGTGTATCAGGAGTATTTGAGTATCAAGGTCAGTTTCACCTCTTCTTGTACCTGTGTATGAGGAGTGTATGAGTATCAAGGTAGGTTTCATCTCTTCTTGTACCTGTGTAGAAGCAGTGTATGAGTGCCAAGGTCAGTTTCACTCTTCTTATACCTGTGTATGAGGAGTGTATTTGTGTCAAGGTCAGTTTCACTCTTCTTGTACTTGTTTATGAGGCGTGTATGAGTATCAAGGTCAGTTTCACTCTTTTTGAACAAGTGTAGGAGGAGTGTATCAGTGTCAAGGTCGGTTTCACTCTTCTTGTACCTGTGTATGAGAAGTGTTTGAGTATAAAAGTAAGTTTCACTCTTGTTTTACTGTGTATGAGGAGTGTATGAGTATCAAGGTCAGTTTCACTCTTTTGGAACCTGTGTATGAGGTGTGTTTGAGTGTCGAAGTCAGTTTCACTCTTCTTGTACCTGTGTTTGAGGAGTGTTTGAGTGTCAAGGGAAGTTTCACTCTTCTTGAACCAGTTTATGAGGTGTGCTTGAGTGTCAAGGTCAGTTTCACTCTTCTTGTACCTGAGTATGAGGAGTGTATGAGTGTCAAGGTGAGTTTCACTCTTCTTGTACATGTGTTTGAGAAGTGTATGAGTGTCAGAGAGTGAAGGTCAGTTTTAATCTTTTTGAACATGTATATGAGGAGTGTTTGAGTGTCAATGTAAGTTTCACTCTTCATGTATCTGTCTATGAGTATCAAGGTAAGTTTCACTCTTTTTTAACCTGTGTATGAGTGTCAAGGTTGGTTTCAATCTCCTTGAACCTGAATAGGAAGCGTGTATGGGCATCAAGGTCAGTTTCACTCTTCTTGTACCTGTGTCTGAGGAGTGTATGAGTGTCAAGGTAAGTTTCACTCTCCTTCAACCTGTGTAAGAAGAGTGTATGAGTGTCAAGCTCAGTTTCACTCTTCTTGTACCTGTGTATCAGGAGTATTTGAGTATCAAGGTAAGTTTCATCTCTTCTTGTACCTGTGTATGAGGAGTGTATGAGTATCAAGGTAATTTTCACTGTTTTGAACCTGTGTATGAGGAATGTTTTAGTGTCAATGTAAGTTTCACTCTTCTAGAATCTGTGTATGAGTAGTGTTTGAGTGTCAAGGTCAGTTTCACTCTTCTTGTACCTGTGTATGAGGAGTGTATGAGTGTCAAGGTTAGTTCCACTCTTTTTGAACAAATGTAGGAGTGTCTTGTACATGTACCTGTCGATGAGGAGTGTTTGAGTGTCAAGGTAAGTTTCACTCTTCTTGTACCGGTTTAGGAGGAATGTATGAGTATCAAGGTAAGTTTCACTCTCCTTGAACATGTGTATGAGGAGTGTATGAGTATCAATGTAAGTTTCACTCTTTTTGAACATGTATATGATGGTGTTTGAGTGCCAATGTAAGTTTCACTCTTCTTGTATCTGTGTATGAGTATCAAGGTAAGTTTCACTCTTTTTGAACCTGTGTATGAGATATGTATGAGTGTCAAGGTCAGTTTCACTCTCCTTGAACCTATGTAGGAAGCATGTATGAGTTTCAAGGTCAGTTTCACTCTTCTTTAACCTGTGTATGAGGAGTGTTTGAGTATAAAAGTAAGTTTCACTCTTCTTTTACCTGTGTATGAGGAGTGTATGAGTATCAAGGTCAGTTTCACTATTTTTGAACCTGTGTATGAAGAGTGTCTGAGTGTCAAGGTCAGTTTCACTCTTCTTGTACCTGTGTATGAGGAGTGTATGTGCGTCAAGGTAAGTTTCATAACTCTTCTTGTACCTGTGTATGAGGTTTGTATGAGTTTCAAGGTCAGTTTCACTCTCCTTGAACCTGTGTAGGAGGAGTGTATAAAAGTCAAGGTCAGTTTCACTTTTCTTGTACCTGTGCACGAGGAGTGTATGTGCATTAAGGTAAGTTTCATCACTCTTCTTGTATCTGTGTATGAGTAGTGTATGATTCCAAGGTGAGTTTCACTCTAATTGTACCTGTGTATGAGGAGTGTATGTGTGTCAACCTAAGTTTCTCTCTTTTTAACCTGTGTAGGAGGAGTGTGTGAGTGTCAAGGTAAGTTTCACTCTTCTTGTAAGTGTGTATGAGGAGTGTGTGAGTGTCATAGTAAGTTTCACTCTCCTTGTACCTGTGTAGGAGGAGTGTTTGTGTGTCAAGGTAAGTTTCACTCTCCTTGTACCTGTGTAGGTGGAGTGTATTTGTATCAAAGTAGATTTCAATGACCTTGTACCTGTGCAGGAGGAGTGTATGTGTGTCAAGGTAAGTTTCACTCTTTTTGGACCTGTGTATGAGGAGTGTATGAGTGTCAAGGTCAGTTTCACTCTTTTTGAAGCTGTGTATGAGGAGTGTATGAGTGTCAAGGTCAGTTTCACTCTCCTTGAACCTGTGTAGGAAGAGTGTATGAGTGTCAAGGTCAGTTTCACTCTTCTTGTACCTGTGTATGATAAGTCTTTGAGTATAAATGTCATTTCACTCTTCTTGTACATGTGTATGAGGAGTGTATGAGTAGCATGGTATTTTTTACTCCTCTTGTACCTGTGTAGGAGGAGTGTATGAATATCAAGGTGAGTTTCACTCTTCTTGTTCATGTATATGAGGAGTGTATGTGCGTCAAGGTAAGTTTCACTCTTCTTGTACCTGTGCGTCAAGGTAAGTTTCACTCTTTTTGAACCTGTGTATGAGGAGTGGTTGAGTGTCAAGGTCAGTTTCACTCTCCGTGTACCTGTTTAGGAGGAGTGTATGTGTATCAAGGTAAGTTCCACTCTCCTTGTACCTGTGTATGCGTATCAAGGAGAGTTTCACTCTCCTGGTACCTATGTAGGAGGAGTGTATGTATGTCAATGTTAGTTTCACTCTCCCTGTACCTGTGTAGGAGGAGTTCACGTACATCAAGGTAAGTTTCACTCTTCTTGTACCTGTTTAGGAGGAGTGTATGAGTATCAAGGTAAGTTCCACTGTTCTTGTACCTGTGTATGAGGAGTGTATGAGTATCAAGCTAAGTTCCACTCCTCTTGTACCTGTGTATGAGGAGTGTATGAATGTCAAGGTAAGTTTCAGTCCTCTTGTACCTGTGTATGAGGAGTGTATGAGTATCAAGGTAAGTTTCACTCTCCCTGTACCTGTGTATGAGGAGTGTATGAGTATCAAGCTAAGTTCCACTCTTCTTGTGCCTGTGTATGAATGTCAAGATAAGTTTCAGTCCTCTTGTACCTGTGTAAGTGGAGTGTATGAGTGTCAAGGTAAGTTTCACTCTTCTTAAGTTTCACTCTCCTTGAACCTGTGTAGGAGTAGTGCATGAGTGTCAAGGTAAGTTTCACTCTCTTGTACCTGTGTATAAAGAGTGATGGTGTGTCAAGTCAATGGTGTGTCAAGTCAAGTTTCCCTCTCCTCATACCAATGTATGTTGAGGTAAAAAGAGTGTAAAATTATTGAAAACAAGTTTTCCAATTGTGGGTTTATTAAAAATTGCTTTCATGGCGACAGTACAATTTTGACTAAATTGATATTTAAGTTAACATTTTTAAAGCTAGAATTACTATAAGACTTAAAAATAAAACAGGAATTTGAACTATCATAATTAATGTACAGTGTAACTTAAATGTAGCTTTAAACTGCATCCTTATAAAATAATGAAGTACATCCATCTTGAAGATGGAAGATGTCGGTTCAAGCCCAACTAAGGATATCTATTTGAGGCTTCATACTACTATTGAATTTATGAAATGAGGATAATGAAAAATGCTTATATAAGTAAGTTTGTGTTTATTTCAAGAATGGTAGCATAATTTTGAGTTTGATCCCGCAATGAAAGACAGGCTACTCTAATGCCTGATGTCTGAACTGGACTAGAGAATGTTTTTCCATCTCTTGATGAAAACTCAAAACAGTTCTTTCCATTTTTGTATTATTTACAATATATTTTCAAATTATTGATGTTATTTTTTACATTAAAAAAAACAGAAATATCTAGTTACCAATTTAAAGTCGTCTCATCAGTGACTTTGTTCACAGTCCTGTTGAATAAGTGCAGTTGTGCACATCTTTGTGGCTACCTAGGCTACAGTAAACATCCCGTGAAACATAATGTCCTACAAGCAAAGCAACATGATGGTGCCAATGAAATGCAAACTGCTACTTTTTAGCATGACCCAAATTCAATTGATTTTCATAGAGAAATGAAATGCAGTTTCTATATATTATGTATATACATACAGACTGAATGTTTGTATGCAAGTTTTTTAATAGTCATTATTTTTATTTAAATCTACCCCACTGAATGGAAACTTTACAGGGCTTAAACAATTTAATAGTTAAAATTTGCTTAATGTTTGTCTTATCTGTATAAATAAGCCATATTTCATACCAAATATTTAAACGAAAAGTTCACATCATTGCACAATTGAAAGCGTTTATATGAAAAAATAATGGAAGCCTATCAATTTGTCCAAGGGTCAGACTGGAACTGACATCTCACTTCTAGAAGGAGTTTGTACTTTCTTGTACTACAAAGACTCTCCCTGACAGACTTCTTGTGTAATCGAAATTGCAAAAGTGCATATATTTCCATAAACAAATACATGTACATGTATGTTCATTTGAAGGACATCATGCATGAATGTCAGTCTGAATACATGTATGTGTATGCTGAACCAAACTGCTGAACCTCAACTTTTAGAACTTTTATAATTTTCTGCCACAAATGTTCTTTATTAATTTATCAAAGTCAACTAAGAATCAAATCCTCCCAATAGTGTATGTGGTATTGCACACACAGCCAATGTTCTTACTTTTATAATCCTCTTCACAACACGTTTGTATACATGTCTGAGACAGTTTAAGCAAGTATATTAAATAGTACATCACTGGTTGGACGCAAAATATATGTTCACTATACTATTTATAGTGAGAAAAATAAAAAAGGGCCATAACCGGTAAAAAAGGTAAGAACAAACATCCATTCTTTTGTGATCATATTCATATGAAGGTTGTATCTGTGAAAGTTTAAAGAACATCATCCTAATTGTGTACAGCGAGTTGTACATACAATGTGAGTAGAGATACTGTGCAAACTTTACATTTCAAACTTGTATGTAAACAATATTATCAACCTTTTAAAAGTGGCAGTTTAGTAGTTTAGTTTAGTATACATCAAATATATAAGCTTTAAATGACAAGTAGTTATCTTAAGATTGTAAGATGTTTTTTTAATTACATTATTTCATATATTTGGTAAACACATAAATCATACAATTTTGAAGTTCTACTACGGGTATGGACACATAAAAGATTGTGATTCAAACTTACTGTTATTTTTTGCCACAGTTTTATTTCTTGACCTCTTTCCTAATTTACACAAAAACAAGAGCTGTCTTAAGACATCTCTTGGCTATAAAAAATGCTTGCTTATAAAAAATTTAACAATTCTATTAATTTTTAAAGTCAAACAAGAGTGGTAATTTCTATTAAATTCAGTCAAGAATTTTCTATCCAACTCGGTTGTTTGATACCCCTGAAGACTTCAATCCAGTTTCTAATTATTTTGATAACTGACCAGTGATTTATCTATATGATAGTAGCTTGCAATGCAAAGTCTTGGACAAGAGTGCATGATGGAAGGACAGACATGACGGACAGACAAATCAGCAATTTCAGGGTCACCATTCAGGGAGCATAATAAAAAATATGAGTAGTAACAATTCAAGACTTTGCAATATAATACCTCTGTACAGTTGAAGTACTCGTCACAGGTCGATGAATACTCTGGAAAAGGTTTACATCACTGAAATGAAATTATAGAAATAAAAGTACTATTCTGTTAGAAAAAGAATATTATGACCCATTTAATGTTACCTAAGCTATTTTGAAAAAAATCATTTTTTATTATCAATGCTAAAGGGTAAGTCATTTTGTTTTGAAAGTAATTTTGATCCAACAAACGACAACTTCTTCAATTTCATGAAATGGCATTAAATAAAACAAGAGGGAAATGACACATATTTGTGAAATCATAAAAAAGTTTCTGAACAGCAGATATTTTTTTTTGTTTTTGTAAAGACATATGGAAATGAGAAATGGCAACCATGTAGACAATAGTGACACGGACAGAGAATGATCACTTTTGAGACAACATGTAGACGATAGTGACACCAAACAAAGAATGATCCCTTTTGAGACAACATGTAGATGACAGTGACACCTGATAGAGAATGATCACTTCTGAGACAACATGTAGACGATAGTGTCACCGGACAGAGAATGATCACTTTTGAGACAACATGTAGACGATAGTGACACCGGACAGAGAATGATCACTTTTGAGGCAACATGTAGACAATAGTTACACTGGACAGAGAATGGTCACTTTAGCATGTAGACAATAGTTACACTGGACAGAGAATTATCACTTTAGCATGTAGACAATAGTTACACTGGACAGAGAATGATCACTTTAGCATGTAGACGATAGTGACACTGGACAGAGAATGATCACTTTAACATGTTGACGATAGTGACACCGGACAGAGAATGATCACTTTTAACATGTAGACGATAGTGAATTATAAGTGTAAACCCATTTGTTTTATGTCTCTGTGCCGATTTCGGCTCCTACCATGCTCCATAAATGATACAACAACAGTAAAGTGTCCGCAATAGTGTCTCTTTGCTGCCATTTTCCGCCATATTAAAAAGTAGAGTCTCACGCGAGACCTCTGGATACGACTTCAGTAAGTTACTATTTTAAGATTCGAAAAATACTGTTAACCTTACCAATTGATTAAAGAATTTACTAAGTGAAATATTTTTACTTAATGAAAATGTTTAACTTAAGAAATATCTTTGCCAGTAATTTTACTTAGGAGTTTTATGGATAGAAATATAGATAATATTTTTTCCTTTACCAAAATATCTAAGAAAAAAACTAAGATGCTTTATGGATACGGCCCCAGGGGTGTAATAAACCCATGACATATTCTTTTATGTATCACTTCTGATTCATTGCTCTGTGTTTTCTATATAACTTGGCTCTCGTATGTTTATTGCAGACGTACTTCCCCAATTGCTCAAAGATATAAATGACATCAATTTTTCATGGTTAAATGAGGTTATTTTGAGACATTACATGATATGAAGACTCCCGGAAACAAATATGCCTGTTTTTTTTCTTGTTCCTTATAGAGGTGATCTGTGGTAAATTTACTTTTTTCCTGAGTTATGTGATAAAATGAATCTTACATTCATGCTCATTTATTATTGAATTTATCAAACTTGTTGGGAAAAATGATATAATGCAGAGCCTGCATATTATTTTTTCCAGCTCGTTTAATAAATTCAATGATGAATAGGCACTTATATAAGATTCTCTATTTAATCCATTGTTTATCAAAATTTTGATTGAAAATTGATTGGATGTGAATATTTGTATACAATGGAATGGCGAAATCAAGATACTGTTGAAGCTTAGAAAATAAACTTTAAGTATTGCTCTATCGGTCTTTGTTCAATTTCCAGACCAAACGTTTATCTGAAGGTGATCAAGTGCCCACAATCAACAGGAGGTGGTCATAGTGCAGAGACTGCATACCATGCAGTACTTGATCCCATTCTTCAGAAACTAAACAAGAGGCCCAAGAGGGCCTGAGGACGCTCTACTGACTCATAGTGGCCATAGCACTTTTTGAAGTTCTACTATGCAATAGAAACATCAGGGCGGGGTCATTTTTAACTCTAGGGACATCATATGAACAAATCTAACAAAACTATAGTTGGTCATCATTACCACAAAAACATTTTGAAAATCTGTTGGACCGTTCATGAGAAGAAGATTTTTTAAGTTTTGGACTATTTTTTGTAATGGTGGCCATCTTGAATTTAGATAAAAAAATGTCTTTTGTATAGTTTCCTATGCCATAGAAACATCCATGTGAAGTTTAAGTTTAATTGGCCTAGTGCTTTCGGAATAAATGATAAAAAAAGGAGAATTTTCTGTTTTCCCATTGTATCCCTATGTAAAATTCTAAGTCCCCTTACAGGGCCCCTATATATCCTAATCCCTAAATTCTTATCTGCAATCAAACCCCTACACTTAGGGATAATTTATATCAAATATGTACAAATCTGACATACCGATTCTTAAGAAAACAATTTTACTAATTCCGAATTTGTACCCTTTTGGGGCCCCTCCTGACCCCCCTTAAGACATAAGAACCCAGTTATTTTTACAAATCTTAACCGCCTTTACCTAACAATGCTTTAGTGAAGATATAGGCAAAATTATTTCCATTTAAAAAAAAATATATATTATATTGACATGTGTCCCCTTATTGAACTCTCGGGGCAGGATCATTTTTTACCCTAGGGCCACCATTTGAACAAATCTAACAGAACTTTGTTGGTCATCATTACTACATAAACATTTTGAAAATCTGTTGGGCCGTTCATGAGAAGAAGATTTTTTAAGTTTTGGACTATTTTTAGTAATGGTGGCCATCTTGAATTTTAGATCGAAAAAAAAATCTTCTGTATAGTCTCCTATGCAATAGAAATACCCATGTGAAGTTTCAGTTTAATTGGCCCAGTGGTTTCAGAGAAAGTGCTGCTAACAGACGACAGATGACAGACGTCAGACGACAGACGACAGACAACGCGCCATCGCATAAGCACTTCTGGCCTTTGGCAAGTAGAGCTAAAAACAAACAAGAGCTATCGGAGGGACAGCGTGCTCAAAAATTGGAATAGCTGTCACAAAAGTACAAAAATGAATGAGACAAATCCAAGCAAATAAGAGTTATCTTACTTACAAAATTGACAAAATTGAGGCGGTCTTATAACTGCAATATCTTGTATGAAGTTTAAATCAAATACATGCAGTGATTGCTGAGTTATAAAATTTCTAAGAAAACCAAAGCCCTAAATTGCAAAAAAAATCTGGCAAGTGTTATGCGACTTGACTAATTTAGTTGATTTCATGACTACAAAGCCACATGTAAAGGTTCAATCAAATACATTAAGCGGTTGGACTTGACAGTACTTGCATGCAAAACTTCATATTTCCAAGTTAAAGAAGGGCATTAATTTGCACTATATTTGTGCAGATTTATATAACTTAGTTATTGTAGTAGAGTTGGTGACTGGGGCAATTATTTACACTATTATCATGCAATAGTTATTTAACTTAGTTATTGGAGTAAGGTTGATGACTGGGAAGACCTGTGTAAAGTTTCAAGTCAATACATGCAATGGTTACTGAGATATGGACTAAATTGTACTTGCACGCAAAACTTTAACCAGATTTTTCTTAGTCAAACAAGGGCAGTTATTTGCATTATATTTATGCAAAACTTATCTAACTAAGTTATAAAATATATAAATATACATGTTGATGTCTTGAGAAGGAATGCTGTAGATTGTTAGTTTGGGGATAAGGTTATGTATGTAGTGCTGGATGTGGCCTAACTTGCATCACCCACTTGTCAATTAATGTCACTCCCAAACTAATTACTTACTCACACTGCTGTCATTCCCAAGCTAACTCAGTTCTGCCCATTTGTTGCAGTGTATCACTACGCATCTTTAAACTGTTATAGCATCATCAAACAGTTCCCAGGGTCACCCAAACTTTGCAGAAATCATGAAAATGTTCCAATGTTCCCATATGCACAAAGAAATACGACATTTTATGCATTTTTAAAAAAAAAATTACCCAACCGCTTCACACAGCTCTAATTTCTTGGGCGTAATAATCTTGCTACCGTCATGCAAGGGAGGTAATTGTTCAGTGAGACCTTAAGGTATCAATGCAGTTCACTTAATTATGATTTTTTAGAGTTAATATTGTAAATGAACCTAGTTGTAGTTATGGAAATGCATGTGAAAATGCGTATTATTTTCTTTGATTGTAGTAACTATACTGCTCAACGTCAACAATTGTTTACATCTCTACAAAATAATGGTATTATTACTTAGAGTTGTTGCTTTGTGGAAGTGCTAACTTATCTCACGAGGAAAATGGGCATGTATTCAGATCAGTTCAAGGGTTTATTGCCGCGTCTAATCGCTTCTAATATGTGAACTTTAATTTTTGCAAGTTTAAACTGAACTTAAACCACATTTACCCCACCCACAATACTTTGTTTTTCCGACTCCGAAATCAAGCACTTACTTACATAATAATTCTATCTCTCTCTCTCTCTCTCTCTCTCTCTCTCTCTCTCTCTCTTATATCGTCTCCTTTTTCCTTTTTCTCTCTATCTTTTGAATGTGTGGGTGTAAATGCGATTGTGTGTGAGTGAGTGCATGTATTTATGTATGTATGTGAAAGGCAACATTAGTTAACAGTTAAACTCAACTCTATGTTAATATATGTTATTATATATGTTTAGCCATATTCATGTTATTTATAAACTCAATTTTAGGGAAGGGCCGTAACTAATGTGGGTATCACTCGTGGCCCGATCCCAATTGCAATGTACTTGTACACATTTGGCAATAAAATATGTTTGAATCCAAACGGAGCGCTAAGCTAACAGAGCTTTAAACAACTCAGATCAGGTTATGTTAGTATTGCCAGATGCTTAACCTTGAACATAATTATGTCCAGCGTTGCAAATGCCCGCGAGTGCTGTAAAATGAAGCAATTGTCAGATTGTGTTTCAAAGAAGAAACGGCAAGACCAGTGTAGACCACTGCAATATTTATATAACATTTACTGATTATAAAAATATACCAATCGTCACTATATGTTATTTTTGGACTTACGATAACGGGCTTCGCTGTGTTTGTCAAATTCGTGAATATAGGTGGGAAAAACAACAGTCCCAGCCATCTTGAATACGAATATTTTGTTTAGATAATGACGTCAGTGTTCAAAAAAAGATTAAATTAACCAATGGAGAGCGTAGAGCGGGTGGAACGCGCTTAGGGTGTAACCCCACCATTGATTTTTATTCTTTACTCTATAGTAAATAATAAAAGTTTGAAGGCTTGTCATTCATAGAGAATCCCAAATGAAAGAAGTGAAACCTACATTTTACTGTTTGTCAACCTCTGCACTATCAAAATATGATGAGAAAAGTAGGGTCATGTGTCATATAAGAGATTTTTTTTCTGCTCAGTGCGTACACTAGTGTCAAAGTGAAAGTAGACTTCCGAAATCATGTTTCCAGGCATCAATTTTTTTTCTAAACTCACAATTCAAACATGACAATGCTATCAAAATGTTCAAAATACATCAATTATGCAATTCAAATAAAAAATGAGCATTAAAATAAGGAAAATACATTTTTAAAGAAGAAGAAATGAGGATTATTTATAACCGCCATCATGCAACTACTCCACGGAAGCACTTCCTTTTTGCAATGGTGGTACTATGCCTTAAGGGTGGGAATAAAATATGAAATTGTTATAAGTTAAGGGTGGGGAATATGAGACTTAGCAATAAACAGAACATAGATATAAAGCATTTTACAAGACACTACATAATGTTAGACATATGTAATAAAAGCGTTAAACATAAAATTCAGTTCAATTTAAGCATAAAAATGGTTAAGCATCGCACAAACATAGATATTAAATATTATCACAGGTCTGCGGAAAACCTTAGTGTAACAACAATTGTTATACTAAGGCTTGAATCAATTTTTATTACAATAGGGGTCATAACAACAACCATTAATGTAACAAACAAGGTAGACCAGGGTATTGGTAGAGCTTGTAGCACAACCATTAGGCTCAAACATATATGGGAGAGATGCCCGAACATGGGGACCCACACCAGGCTGCAGTCTGTAGGCTGTTTGGAGCGAATCAGGCGAAAAGACGGCATCTCGCCCGCCGCCAATCTCCGCCCTCGGCTAATACTTGGGTTTCAATGGACACCTCAGGTGTCTTCTACACCCTCTGGGCTGCCCAGTGACACCCAGTTTTTGAGTGTGGCTCATCTAGAAGTTGGTCAACGAGTGTCGTGAACATGGGCGCACACACCAGGCTGCAGTCTGTAGGCTGTTTGGAGCGAATCAGGCGAAAAGACGGCATCTCGCCCGCCGCCAATCTCCGCCCTCGGCTAATACTTGGGTTTCAATGGACACCTCAGGTGTCTTCTACACCCTCTGGGCTGCCCAGTGACACACAGTTTTCAAGTGTGGCTCATCTAGAAGTCGGTCAACGAGTGTCGTGAACATGGGCGCACACACCAGGCTGCAGTCTGTATGCTGTTTGGAGCGAATCAGGCGAAAAGACGGCATCTCGCCCGCCGCCAATATACCACCCTCGGCTAATACTTGGGTTTCAATGGACACTTCAGGTGTCTTCTGCACCTTCTGGGCTGCCCAGTGACACCCAGATTTTGAGTCTGGCTCATCTGGAAGTTGGTCATCGAGTGTCCCGAACATGGGGACCCACACCAGGCTGCAGTCTGTAGGCTGTTTGGAGCGAATCAGGCGAAAAGACGGCATCTCGCCCGCCGCCAATATACCACCCTCGGCTAATACTTGGGTTTCAATGGACACCTCAGGTGTCTTCTACACCCTCTGGGCTGCCCAGTGACACCCAGTTTTCGAGTGTGGCTCATCTAGAAGTCGGTCAACGAGTGTCGTGAACATGGGCGCACACACCAGGCTGCAGTCTGTAGGCTGTTTGGAGCGAATCAGGCGAAAAGACGGCATCTCGCCCGCCGCCAATCTCCGCCCTCGGCTAATACTTGGGTTTCAATGGACACCTCAGGTGTCTTCTACACCCTCTGGGCTGCCCAGTGACACCCTGTTTTTGAGTGTGGCTCATCTAGAAGTCGGTCAACGAGTGTCGTGAACATGGGCGCACACACCAGGCTGCAGTCTGTAGGTTGTTTGGAGCGAATCAGGCGAAAAGACGGCATCTCGCCCGCCGCCAATATACCACCCTCGGCTAATACTTGGGTTTCAATGGACACCTCAGGTGTCTTCTACACCCTCTGGGCTGCCCAGTGACACCCAGTTTTCGAGTGTGGCTCATCTAGAAGTCGGTCAACGAGTGTCGTGAACATGGGCGCACACACCAGGCTGCAGTCTGTAGGCTGTTTGGAGCGAATCAGGCGAAAAGACGGCATCTCGCCCGCCGCCAATCTCCGCCCTCGGCTAATACTTGGGTTTCAATGGACACCTCAGGTGTCTTCTACACCCTCTGGGCTGCCCAGTGACACCCAGTTTTCCAGTGTGGCTCATCTAGAAGTCGGTCAACGAGTGTCGTGAACATGGGCGCACACACCAGGCTGCAGTCTGTAGGCTGTTTGGAGCGAATCAGGCGAAAAGACGGCTTCTATTCCAGCCGCAAATGACGGCCCTTGGCAAATATTTGGATTTCAATGGACACCTCAGGTATATTCTACAACCCCTTGCCTGCCCAGGGACACCAAGTTTTTGAGTCTGGCTGGTCTAGAAGGCGGTCAACGGACGTCGGAAACATGTGCACCCGTACCAAGTTGCATGTTTTTTGGCTATTTAGAATAAATCGGGCGAAAACACGGCTTCTCTTACCGCCGCAAATGACGGCCTTGGCAAATACTTGGATTTCAATGGTCACCTCAGGTATCTTATACACCCCCTGGCCTGTCCAAGGACACCAAATTTTTGAGTCTGGCTAGTCTAGAAGGCGGTCAACGGACGTCGGGAACATGTGCACCCATACAAAGTTGCCTGTTTTTGGCTATTTAGACCAAATCGGGCGAAAACACGGCTTCTCTTGCTGCCGCAAATGCCGCCCGTTGGAAAATACTTGGGTTTCAATGGACACCTCAGGTATCTTTTACACCCCCTGGCCTGCCTAGTGACACCAGGTTTTTGAGTCTGGCTGGTCTAAAGACGGTCAACGGACGTCGGGAACATGTGCACCGGTACAAAGATGCATGTTTTTTTACTATTTAGACCAAATCGGGCGAAAACACGGCTTCTCATGCCGCCGCAAATGACGCCCGTTGGCAAGTACTTGGGTTTCATTGGACACCTCAGGTATCTTCTACACCCCCTGGCCTGCCCAGGGACACCAAGTTTTTGAGTCTGGCTTGTCTAGAAGGTGGCCAACGGGTTTCGGGAACATGTGCACCCGTACGAAGATGCATGTTTTTTGGCTATTTAGACCAAATCGGGCGAAAACACGGCTTCTCTTGCCGCCGCAAATGCCGCCCGTTGGCAAATACTTGAGTTTCAATGGACACCTCAGGTATCTTCTACACCCCTGGCCTGCCCAGGGACACCAAGTTTTTGAGTCTGGCTTGTCTAAAAGGCCGTCAACGGGTGTCGGGAACATGTGCACCCGTACAAAGTTGCATGTTTGTTGCTATTTCGACCAAACCAGGCGAAAACACGGCTTCTCTTCTAGCCGCAAATGACGGCCCTTGGCAAATACTTGGGTTTCAATGGACACCTCAGGTATCTTCTAAACCCACTGGCCTGCCCAGGGACACCATGTTTTTGAGTCTGGCTGGTCTAAAAGGTGGTCAACGGACGTCGGGAACATGTGCACCCGTACAAAGTTGCATGTTTTTTGGCTATTTAGACCAAATCGGGCGAAAACACGGCTTCTCTTGCCGCCGCAAATGCCGCCCGTTGGCAAATACTTGGGTTTCAATGAACACCTCAGGTATCTTCTACACCCCCTGGCCTGCCCAGGGACACTAAGTTTTTGAGTCTGGCTGGTCTAGAAGGCGGTCAACGGACGTCGGGAACATGTGCATCCGTACAAAGTTGCATGTTTTTTGGCTATTTAGACAAAATCGGGCGAAAACACGGCTTCTCTTGCCGCCGCAAATGCCGCCCGTTGGCAAATACTTGGATTTCAATGGACACCTCAGGTATCTTCTACACCCCCTGGCCTGCCCAGGGACACCAAGTTTTTGAGTCTGGCTTGTCTAGAAGGCGGTCAACGGGTGTCGGGAACATGTGCACCCGTACAAAGTTGCATGTTTGTTGCTATTTCCACCAAACCAGGCGAAAACACGGCTTCTCTTGCCGCCGCAAATGACGGCCCTTGGCAAATACTTGGATTTCAATGGACACTTCAGGTATCTTCTACTCCCCCTGGCCTGCCCAGGGACACCAAGTTTTTGAGTTTGGCTGGTCTAGAAAGCGGTCAACGGACGTCGGAAACATGTGCACCCGTGCAAAGTTGCATGTTTTTTTGGCTATTTAGACCAAATCGGGCGAAAACACGGCTTCTCTTGCTGCCGCAAATGACGGCCCTTGGCAAATACTTGGGTTTCAATGGACACCTCAGGTATCTTCTACATCCCCTGGCCTGCCCAGGGACACCAAGTTTTTGAGTCTGGCTGGTCTAGAAGGCAGTCAACGGACGTCGGGAAAATGTGCACCCGTACAAAGTTGCATGTTTTTTTGGCTATTTAGACAAAATCGGGCGAAAACACGGCTTCTCTTGCCGCTGCAAATGCCGCCCGTTGGCAAATACTTGGGTTTCAATGGACACCTCAGGTATCTTCTACACCCCCTGGCCTGCCCAGGGACACCAAGTTTTTGAGTCTGGCTTGTCTAAAAGGCCGTCGGCGGGTGTCGGGAACATGTGCGTCCGTACAAAGTTGCATGTTTTTGGCTATTTCGACCAAACCAGGCGAAAACACGGCTTCTCTTCCAGCCGCAAATGACGGCCCTTGGCAAATACTTGGGTTTCAATGGACACCTCAGGTATCTTTTACACCCACTGGCCTGCCGAGGGACACCAAGTTTTTTAGTCTGGCTGGTCTAAAAGGCGGTCAACGGACGTCGGGAACATGTGCACCCGTACAAAGTTGCATGTTTTTTGGCTATTTAGACCAAATCGGGCGAAAACACGGCTTCTCTTGCCGCTGCAAATGCCGCCCGTTGGCAAATACTTGGGTTTCAATGAACACCTCAGGTATCTTCTACACCCCCTGGCCTGCCCAGGGACACCAAGTTTTTGAGTCTGGCTGGTCTAGAAGGCGGTCAACGGACGTCGGGAACATGTGCAACCGTACAAAGTTGCATGTTTTTTGGCTATTTAGACATAATCGGGCGAAAACACGGCTTCTCTTGCTGCCGCAAATGCCGCCCGTTGGCAAATACTTGGGTTTCAATGGACACCTCAGGTATCTTCTACACCCACTGGCCTGCCCAGGGACACCATGTTTTTGAGTCTGGTTTGTCTAGAAGGCGGTCAACGGGTGTCGGGAACATGTGCACCCGTACAAAGTTGCATATTTGTTGCTATTTCGACCAAACCAGGCGAAAACACGGCTTCTCTTGCCGCCGCAAATGACGGCCCTTGGCAAATACTTGGATTTCAATGGACACCTCAGGTATCTTCTACACCCCCTGGCCTGCCCAGGGACACCAAGTTTTTGAGTTTGGCTGGTCTAGAAAGCGGTCAACGGACGTCGGGAACATGTGCACCCGTACAAAGTTGCATGTTTTTTTGGCTATTTAGACCAAATCGGGCGAAAACACGGCTTCTCTTGCTGCCGCAAATGACGGCCCTTGGCAAATACTTGGCTTTCAATGGACACCTCAGGTATCTTCTACACCCACTGGCCTGCCCAGGGACACCAAGTTTTTGAGTCTGGCTGGTCTAGAAGACAGTCAACGGACGTCGGGAGAATGTGCACTATTACAAAGTTGCATGTTTTTTGGCTATTTAGACAAAATCGAGCGAAAACACGGCTTCTCTTTAGAGTGAAATGCACAACCAAAATACCTTCCACACATCATTCTCTTGGTGTTGGTCCTATGCTCTTCGTTAAAGTGTATATATTTATAAGTAATCCCTCTTAACTTGTGTACTTTTAGTCTCATAATCTTATTAGTACACTCCGGTCCCAATATAACATGAAACTCGCTATAACGCGGTTTTTCTATGGCTCCCAAATTTAAAATTGATATTTTCAACCAGATTCATTGAAAACTTGTGGTTTAATAAATAATTATTGCTAAATCACCAAAAGTTTGCGAGCTTGTTACACTTTTTTCAAACTATGACCATGTGCATCAATTACACCTTGCTAATTCAGACTGAAATGATAACAAGTTTTTATTGTTATAAACAGCATCGCTTTGATTTACGCTGACAAACAATGGTCTGTCATATTTATTACACGTTATTGTGTGTTTGTTTATGGTACCTCGACTGGAAATAGTATTGCCAAATAATGTAGCACAATGCACCTTGGGATATTTGTAACGTGGTTCGCGTATATCGTGGTTTCATTTCCTGAATCCTAGCTACAACGTTATAACAGGACCCCAGTGTACATTGTATTTTGGAATGTTTTAGAAACATTATTTTCTGTTACATGCACAGTCAAACCTGTGTAAGTGATCACCTCCATTAAGCAGCCACTTGTCTCAAGCAGCCATATTTGCTATTTCCCATGTCTATGCTTTCAGACAAATTAATCTGTATTAATGAACAGATTGTCTTAAAATGCCACTTTTGCTCTTTCACTTGACGGACTGCTTAAGACAGGTTTGACTGCTTTTGAAAGTGTCAGTTATTGATATCAAACAAAATGATGCTGTTCCTGAATAATTTGGCCCTTTGAATTTTTCATACATTTGTGGTCGCTGTTTCTCAGCAACAATTGGTTGAAATTCAATGACACTTTACATTGGTTCACTGTGTCAAAACTGGCAGCAAAAGGGTGCAATAACTGTGTCAGGGCACCATCTGTGGGTATTAATCACTTTCAGTGATAGTTCTAGTTGTGGTGGGTTATAATCGGGTTTGTTCCTAAAATACTGATACATTAAGGATAACTTTATAGGTATAAAAAATCCTCTTTCAATTAATACAAGTTGTTTCTAGTTCTGTTTATTCGGATATAGAACATCTTAAATGAGTGCTAATTTATAACTGAATTTATCAAATAAGTAGGCAAAGATATGCAAGGCTGTGTCATTAAGCATAATATCATTTTTGCCAATGAGTTGAATCAATTAGATAATAAGTGAGTATGAATGTAAGATTCTTTATATCACATAACTCAGGAAGATGGTATTTATCTAACAGATCAATTTTATAAGGAACAAGAATATATCAGGCATATTAGTTTGCACTTGTATACACTAGGTTAATATCAAAAATATGTTGTGGGTTTATTACACTCCTGCACCTTGAAATATTGATTATGCTTCTGATATTCTATTATAATCATTAATTTTACACTTTTATTTGTAGAATTTTTTTCAAAGGAAACAAGTTATCTGACAGAGCACAGCCAACATTTTCAGATACAGGTATGGGAAATGTGTGTATTCAATACTGTAGCAGTATTTAATATGGAAACACAGGATATCTTTAAATAACTAGCAAAAATTTGAACTTGGACGAGTCTGAGACAAAATGACACAGTTTACTGGTAACTTGCATTTTTAACACATTACAGGTAATAATAACACATTACAGGTAATAATATGGCCTTCAAATTTACTGGTGGATTAAGATCTCAGAATTGATTTTAATAAAAATGCCATCCTCCGCGGTACCTGGCAAACTTTCTCAAACTGTTATTGGACCAAGCTAGGCTCTAATCCATGACCTCAGCGCTTGTGAGCAGCTGATGGTCTAAAGACTGATTCTTAGACCACTCGGCTATAGATGACCCCTATGGTAAATATTTGAGCATTTATCTGTTTAATGATGTTTTTTCTGTGCCATGATATTAGTATAATAATTAAAGTGATGTAATACCCATTTTTGACTGTAAAATTAAGCAAAAGAAAAGCAAATTGGTCTTAAGGTTCAGTAATGGCTAACAATCCACTAATTGTAACTCTTCCTGCCATGAGTTTGAAATAATAATTTTCCAAAATATTTTTGTTCTTATTTGACCTAGTGAAATAAAAAAACACATTAATTACCAATATGAACCAAAGATGGTATTTAATGATTTCCGTGAATTATGCTGGATATATCATTTCATGTCGGTTTTTAATTTACACACATTCTTTCACAATGAAGACTAAAAATACTTAGCGATGCCATTTCTGTTTCATTTTTGCATAGGATTGGTGACGAAAGAACTGTTTTGAAAATCTAACTTTAATTTGGGTATAAATTATACAAATTTGATCATGCAAGCGTTTATAGAACTGCTCCAAATCACGGCGAGGGCTTTTGAAACCGTAACCGAAATGATGTTTTATTATTTTCTATTTCTAATACATTTTCTATAAGTCATTATGCGACAATAATAGGTTTAACTTCACTATAACAAACCAGAGCAAAATTATAAAATTCACCGGTAAACACATAGAAGCTGTAAGATAAGCATAATGTCAGTGTAAGGAAATTTTAAACAATTATAAAAATTATGATTGAAAATAAAAATCATATTAAATAAATTGTCAAAGGGATTTATTTCCTATTATGCTTATTTCATTTTCTTGAAACACATGTAAATATATTATCTGTTCACTATCTCCTAACCCTTGATTGAATTTTGATGAAACTTTACAGGAAGTTTTAGGATGCAGTAGAGTTTTGTGCATATAGTCAGATGGTTTTTAAGACTTGTCTCTTTGATTTTAAAAAAGAATAAAACATTCTTTTCTCTGGCCAACTCTTGAATTGGGTAAATGAAGATAGTAGAGACATATATATTCTTTTTAAAAAACAATTTCATGTTAAACTTCCCGGTGCACTAGTTTGTTTTGTTAGTTTTTGTCTGGAAATTATTCATGCTTGCCATGGAGTAGGTCCAATCATCTTCCAGTTAATTGGCCAATTTCTTTATTAGGCAGTGGGGATCTATCATATTGTCTACATGCAGGTCCGAGGCACAGCCTTAAAACTAAAGCCAGCAGTGATAACCAGCTGTACAGACCATGCAGGTTTATCAGTGGAGCAGGGTATCAGGAAGATGGTCTAAGTGTGGCACAAGCTCTCGATAGTCAGACAGAGAATAAGGAAGTCATGTATGATTTATAGTAACAGATGGCCAGTCTGTGGGTCAGGGAGTGACCAATGCTGCATTATACAGGAAATGGAAGTCAGGTATGATTTGTAGTAACAGATGGCCAGTCTGTCGGTCAGGGAGTGACCAATGCTGCATTATACAGGAAATGGAAGTCAGGTATGATTTGTAGTAACAGATTGCCAGACTGTCGGTCAGGGAGTGACCAGTGCTGCATTATACAGGAAATGGAAGTCAGGTATGATTTGTAGTAACAGATTGCCAATCTGTGGGTCAGGGAGTGACCAATGCTGCATTATACAGGAAATGGAAGTCAGGTATGATTTGTAGTAACATATTGCCAGTCTGTGGGTCAGGGAGTGACCAATGCTGCATTATACAGGAAATGGAAGTCAGGTATGATTTGTAGTAACAGATTGCAAGTCTGTCCGTCAGGGAGTGACCAATGCTGCATTATACAGGAAATGGAAGTCAGGTATGATTTGTAGTAACAGATGGCAAGTCTGTGCGTCAGGGAGTGACCAATGCTGCATTATACAGGAAAAGGAAGTCAGATATGATTTGTAGTAACAGATGGCCAGTCTGTGAGTCAGGGAGTGACCAATGCAGCATTATACAGGAATAGGGAAGTCGGGGTATGATTTGTAGTAACAGATGGCCAGTCTGCGAGTCAGGGAGTGGCCAATGCTGCATTATACAGGAAAAGGAAGTCAGGTATGATTTGAAGTAACAGATGGCCAGTCTGCGAGTCAGAGATTGACCAATGCTGCATTATACAGGAAAAGAAAGTCAGGTATGATTTGTAGTAACAGATGGCCAGTCTGTCGGTCAGGGAGTGACCAATGCTGCATTATACAGGAAATGGAAGTCAGGTATGATTTGTAGTAATAGATTGCCAGTCTGTCGGTCAGGGAGTGACCAATGCTGCATTATACAGGAAATGGAAGTCAGGTATGATTTGTAGTAACAGATTGCCAATCTGTGGGTCAGGGAGTGACCAATGCTGCATTATACAGGAAAAGGAAGTCAGGTATGATTTGTAGTAACATATTGCCAGTCTGTGGGTCAGGGAGTGACCAATGCTGCATTATACAGGAAATGCAAGTCAGGTATGATTTGTAGTAACAGATTGCAAGTCTGTCCGTCAGGGAGTGACCAATGCTGCATTATACAGGAAATGGAAGTCAGGTATGATTTGTAGTAACAGATGGCCAGTCTGTGCGTCAGGGAGTGACCAATGCTGCATTATACAGGAAAAGGAAGTCAGATATGATTTGTGGTAAAAGATGGCCAGTCTGTGAGTCAGGGAGTGACCAATGCTGCATTATACAGGAATAGGGAAGTCGGGGTATGATTTGTAGTAACAGATGGCCAGTCTGCGAGTCAGGGAGTGGCCAATGCTGCATTATACAGGAAAAGGAAGTCAGGTATGATTTGAAGTAACAGATGGCCAGTCTGCGAGTCAGAGATTGACCAATGCTGCATTATACAGGAAAAGAAAGTCAGGTATGATTTGTAATAACAGATGGCAAGTCTGCGAGTCAGGGAGTGACCAATGATGCATTATACAGGAATAGGGAAGTCGGGGTATGATTTGTAGTAACAGATGGCCAGTCTGTGAGTCAGGGAGTGACCAATGCTGCATTATACAGGAATAGGGAAGTCGGGGTATGATTTGTAGAAACAGATGGCCAGTTTGCAAGTCAAGGAGTGGCCAATGCAGCATTATACAGGAAAAGGAAGTCAGGTATGATTTGTAGTAACAGATGGCCAGTCTGTGAGTCAGGGAGTGACCAATGCTGCATTATACAGGAATAGGGAAGTCGGGGTATGATTTGTAGTAACAGATGGCCAGACTGCGAGTCAGGGAGTGACCAATGCTGCATTATACAGGAAATGGAAGTCAGGTATGATTTGTAGTAACAGATGGCCAGTCTGTGAGTCAGGGAGTGACCAATGCTGCATTATACAGGAATAGGGAAGTCGGGGTATGATTTGTAGTAACAGATGGACAGTCTGTGAGTCGCGGAGTGACCAATGCTGCATTATACAGGAAATGGAAGTCAGGTATGATTTGTAGTAACAGATGGCCAGTCTGTGAGTCAGGCAGTGACCAATGCTGCATAATACAGGAATAGGGAAGTCTGTTATGATTTGTAGTAACAGAATGCCAGTCTGTGAGTCATGGAGTGACCAATGCTGCATTATACAGGAATAGGGAAGTCGGGGTATGATTTGTAGTAACAGATTGCCAGTCTGTGCGTCAGGGAGTGACCAATGCCGCATTATACAGGAAAAGGAAGTCAGATATGATTTGTAGTAACAGATGGCCAGTCTGTGAGTCAGGGAGTGACCAATGCTGCATTATACAGGAATAGGGAAGTCCGGGTATGATTTGTAGTAACAGATGGCCAGTCTGCGAGTCAGGGAGTGGCCAATGCTGCATTATACAGGAAAAGGAAGTCAGGTATGATTTGTAGTAACAGATGGCCAGTCTGCGAGTCAGAGATTGACCAATGCTGCATTATACAGGAAAAGAAAGTCAGGTATGATTTGTAATAACAGATGGCAAGTCTGCGAGTCAGGGAGTGACCAATGCTGCATTATACAGGAATAGGGAAGTCGGGGTATGATTTGTAGTAACAGATGGCCAGTCTGTGAGTCGGGGAGTGACCAATGCTGCATTATACAGGAATATGGAAGTCGGGGTATGATTTGTAGTAACAAATGGACAGTCTGCAAGTCAAGGAGTGGCCAGTGCTGCATTATACAGGAAAAGGAAGTCAGGTATGATTTGTAGTAACAGATGGCCAGTCTGTGAGTCAGGGAGTGACCAATGCTGCATTATACAGGAATAGGGAAGTCGGGGTATGATTTGTAGTAACAGATGGCCAGACTGCGAGTCAGGGAGTGACCAATGCTGCATTATACAGGAAAAGGAAGTCAGGTATGATTTGTAGTAACAGATGGCCAGTCTGTGAGTCAGGGAGTGACCAATACAGCATTATACAGGAATAGGGAAGTCGGGGTAGGATTTGTAGTAACAGATGGACAGTCTGTGAGTCGCGGAGTGATCAATGCTGCATTATACAGGAAATGGAAGTCAGGTATGATTTGTAGTAACAGATGGCCAGTCTGTGAGTCAGGCAGTGACCAATGCTGCATAATACAGGAATAGGGAAGTCGGGGTATGATTTGTAGTAACAGAATGCCAGTCTGTGAGTCATGGAGTGACCAATGCTGCATTATACAGGAATAGGGAAGTCGGGGTATGATTTGTAGTAACAGATGGCCAGTCTGCGAGTCAGGGAGTGGCCAATGCTGCATTATACAGGAATAGGGAAGTCGGGGTATGATTTGTAGTAACAGATGGCCAGTCTGCGAGTCAGGCAGTGACCAATGCTGCATTATACAGGAATAGGGAAGTATGTTATGATTTGTAGTAACAGATTGCCATTCTGTGAGTCAGGGAGTGACCAATGCTGCATTATACAGGAATAGGGAAGTCGGGGTATGATTTGTAGTAACAGATGGCCAGTCTGCGAGTCAGGGAGTGACCAATGCTGCATTATACAGGAAATGGAAGTCGGGGTATGATTTGTAGTAACAGTTGGCCAGTCTGCGAGTCAGGGAGTGGCCAATGCTGCATTATACAGGAAAAGGAAATCAGGTATGATTTGTAGTAATAGATGGCAAGTCTGCGAGTCAGGGAGCGACCAATGCTGCATTATACAGAAATAGGGAAGTCGGGGTATGATTTGTAGTAACAGATGGCCAGCCTGTGAGTCAGGGAGTGACCAATGCTGCATTATACAGGAATAGGGAAGTCGGGGTATGATTTGTAGTAACAGATGGCCAGTCTGCAAGTCAGGGAGTGGCCAATGTTTCATTGTACAGGAAAAGGAAGTCAGGTATGATTTGTAGTAACAGATGGCCAGTCTGTGGGTCAGGGAGTGACAAATGCTGCATTATACAGGAAATGGAAGTCAGGTATGATTTGTGGTAACAGATTGCCAGTCTGTCGGTCAGAGAGTGACCAATGCTGCATTATACAGGAAATGGAAGTCAGGTATGATTTGTAGTAACAGATTGCCAGTCTGTGCGTCAGGGAGTGACCAATGCTGCATTATACAGGAAAAGGAAGTCAGGTATGATTTGTAGTAACAGATGGCCAGTCTGTGAGTCAGGGAGTGATCAATGCTGCATTATACAGGAATAGGGAAGTCGGGGTATGATTTGTAGTAACAGATGGCCAGTCTGCGAGTCAGGTAGTGGCCAATGCTGCATTATACAGGAAAAGGAAGTCAGGTATGATTTGTAGTAACAGATGGCAAGTCTGCGAGTCAGAGATTGACCAATGCTGCATTATACAGGAAAAGGAAGTCAGGTATGATTTGTAATAACAGATGGCAAGTCTGCGAGTCAGGGAGTGACCAATGCTGCATTATACAGGAATAGGGAAGTCGGGGTATGATTTGTAGTAACAGATGGCCAGTCTGTGAGTCAGGGAGTGACCAATGCTGCATTATACAGGAATATGGAAGTCGGGGTATGATTTGTAGTAACAGATGGCCAGTCTGCAAGTCAGGGAGTGGCGAATGCTGCATTATACAGGAAAAGGAAGTCAGGTATGATTTGTAGTAACAGATGGCCTATCTGTGAGTCAGGGAGTGACCAATGCTGCATTATACAGGAATAGGGAAGTCGGGGTATGATTTGTAGTAACAGATGGCCAGTCTGTGAGTCAGAGAGTGACCAATGCTGCATTATACAGGAATAGGGAAGTCGGGGTATGATTTGTAGTAACAGATGGACAGGCTGTGAGTCGCGGAGTGACCAATGCTGCATTATACAGGAAATGGAAGTCAGGTATGATTTGTAGTAACAGATGGCCAGTCTGTGAGTCAGGTAGTGACCAATGCTGCATAATACAGGAATAGGGAAGTCTGTTATGATTTGTAGTAACAGAATACCAGTCTGTGAGTCATGGAGTGACCAATGCTGCATTATACAGGAATAGGGAAGTCGGGGTATGATTTGTAGTAACAGATGGCCAGTCTGCGAGTCAGGGAGTGGCCAATGCTGCATTATACAGGAATAGGGAAGTCGGGGTATGATTTGTAATAACAGATGGCCAGTCTGCGAGTCAGGGAGTGACCAATGCTGCATTATACAGGAATAGGGAAGTATGTTATGATTTGTAGTAACAGATTGCCAGTCTGTGAGTCAGGGAGTGACCAATGCTGCATTATACAGGAATAGGGAAGTCGGGGTATGATTTGTAGTAACAGATGGCCAGTCTGCGAGTCAGGGAGTGGCCATTGCTGCATTATACAGGAATAGGGAAGTCGGGGTATGATTTGTAGTAACAGATGGCCAGTCTGCGAGTCAGGGAGTGGCCAATGCTGCATTATACAGGAAAAGGAAGTCAGGTATGATTTGTAGTAATAGATGGCAAGTCTGCGAGTCAGGGAGTGACCAATACTGCATTATACAGGAATAGGGAAGTCGGGGTATGATTTGTAGTAACAGATGGCAAGCCTGTGAGTCAGGGAGTGACCAATGCTGCATTATACAGGAATAGGGAAGTCGGGATATGATTTGTAGTACCAGATGGCCAGTCTGCAAGTCAGGGAGTGGCCAATGCTACATTATACAGGAAAAGGAAGTCAAGTATGATTTGTAGTAACAGATGGCCAGTCTGTGGGTCAGGGAGTGACCAATGCTGCATTATACAGGAAATGGAAGTCAGGTATGATTTGTGGTAACAGATTGCCAGTCTGTGAGTCAGGGAGTGACCAATGCTGCATTATACAGGAAATGGAAGTCAGGTTTGATTTGTAGTAACAGATTGCCAGTCTGTGCGTCAGGGAGTGACCAATGCTGCATTATACAGGAAAAAAAAGTCAGGTATGATTTGTAGTAACAGATGGCCAGTCTGTGAGTCAGGGAGTGACCAATGCTGCATTATACAGGAATAGGGAAGTCGGGGTATGATTTGTAGTAACAGATGGCCAGTCTGCGAGTCAGGGAGTGGCCAATGCTGCATTATACAGGAAAAGGAAGTCAGGTATGATTTGTAGTAACAGATGGCAAGTCTGCGAGTCAGAGATTGACCAATGCTGCATTATACAGATAAGAAAGTCAGGTATGATTTGTAATAACAGATGGCAAGTCTGCGAGTCAGGGAGTGACCAATGCTGCATTATACAGGAATAGGGAAGTCGGGGTATGACTTGTAGTAACAGATGGCCAATCTGTGAGTCAGGGAGTGACCAATGCTGCATTATACAGGAATATGGAAGTAGGGGTATGATTTGTAGTAACAGATGGCCAGTCTGCAAGTCAGGGAGTGGCCAATGCTGCATTGTACAGGAAAAGGAAGTCAGGTATGATTTGTAGTAACAGATGGCCTGTCTGTGAGTCAGAGAGTGACCAATGCTGCATTATACAGGAATAGGGAAGTCGGGGTATGATTTGTAGTAACAGATGGCCAGTCTGCGAGTCAGGGAGTGACCAATGCTGCATTATACAGGAAAAGGAAGTCAGGTATGATTTGTAGTAACAGATGGCCAGTCTGTGGGTCAGGGAGTGACCAATGCTGCATTATACAGGAAATGGAAGTCAGGTATGATTTGTAGTAACAGATTGCCAGTCTGTCGGTCAGGGAGTGACCAATGCTGCATTATACAGGAAATGGAAGTCAGGTATGATTTGTAGTAATAGATTGCCAGTCTGTGCGTCAGGGAGTGACCAATGCTGCATTATACAGGAAAAGGAAGTCAGGTATGATTTGTAGTAACAGATGGCCAGTCTGTGAGTCAGGGAGTGACCAATGCTGCATTATACAGGAATAGGGAAGTCGGGGTATGATTTGTAGTAACAGATGGCCAGTCTGCGAGTCAGGGAGTGGCCAATGCTGCATTATACAGGAATAGGGAAGTCGGGGTATGATTTGTAGTAACAGATGGCCAGTCTGTGATTCAGGGAGTGACCAATGCTGCATTATACAGGAATAGGGAAGTCGGGGTATGATTTGTAGTAACAGATGGCCAATCTGTGAGTCAGAGAGTGACCAATGCTGCATTATACAGGAAATGGAAGTCAGGTATGATTTGTAGTAACAGATGGCAAGTCTGCGAATCAGGGAGTGGCAAATGCTGCATTATACAGGAATAGGGAAGTCGGGGTATGATTTGTAGTAACAGATGGCCAGTCTGCAAGTCAGGGAGTGGCCAATGCTGCATTATACAGGAAAAGGAAGTCAGGTATGATTTGTAGTAACAGATGGCCAGTCTGTGCGTCAGGGAGTGACCAATGCTGCATTATACAGGAAATGGAAGTCAGGTATGATTTGTAGTAACAGATTGCCAGTCTGTCGGTCAGGGAGTGACCAATGCTGCATTATACAGGAAATGGAAGTCAGATATGATTTGTAGTAACAGATTGCCAGTCTGTGCGTCAGGGAGTGACCAATGCTGCATTATACAGGAAAAGGAAGTCAGGTATGATTTGTAGTAACAGATGGCCAGTCTGTGAGTCAGGCAGTGACCAATGCTGCATTATACAGGAATAGGGAAGTCGGGGTATGATTTGTAGTAAAAGATGGCCAGTCTGCGAGTCAGGGAGTGGCCAATGCTGCATTACACAGGAAAAGGAAGTCAGGTATGATTTGTAGTAACAGATGGCCAGTCTGCGAGTCAGAGGTTGACCAATGCTGCATTATACAGGAAAAGGAAGTCAGGCATGATTTGTAATAACAGATGGCAAGTCTGCGAGTCAGGGAGTGACCAATGCTGCATTATACAGGAATAAGGAAGTCGGGGTATGATTTGTAGTAACAGATGGCCAGTCTGTGAGTCAGGGAGTGACCAATGCTGCATTATATAGGAATATGGAAGTCGGGGTATGATTTGTAGTAACAGATGGCCAGTCTGCAAGTCAGGGAGTGGCCAATGCTGCATTATACAGGAAAAGGAAGTCAGGTATGATTTGTAGTAACAGATGGCCAGTCTGTGAGTCAGGGAGTGACCAATGCTGCATTATACAGGAATAGGGAAGTCGGGGTATGATTTGTAGTAACAGATGGCCAGTCTGTGAGTCAGGGAGTGGCCAATGCTGCATTATACAGGAATAGGGAAGTCGGGGTATGATTTGTAGTAACAGATGGCCAGTCTGTGAGTCAGGGAGTGACCAATGCTGCATTATACAGGAATAGGGAAGTCGGGGTATGATTTGTAGTAACAGATGGCCAGTCTGCAAGTCAGGGAGTGGCCAATGCTGCATTATACAGGAAAAGGAAGTCAGGTATGATTTGTAGTAACAGATGGCCAGTCTGTGAGTCAGGGAGTGACCAATGCTGCATTATACTGGAATAGGGAAGTCGGGGTATGATTTGTAGTAACAGATGGCCAGTCTGTGAGTCAGGGAGTGGCCAATGCTGCATTATACAGGAAAAGGAAGTCAGGTATGATTTGTAGTAACAGATGGCCAGTCTGTGAGTCATGGAGTGACCAATGCTTCATTATACAGGAATAGGGAAGTCGGGGTATGATTTGTAGTAACAGATGGCCAGTCTGTGAGTCGCGGAGTGACCAATGCTGCATTATACAGGAAATGGAAGTCAGGTATGATTTGTAGTAACAGATGGCCAGTCTGTGAGTCAGGGAGTGACCAATGCTGCATAATACAGGAATAGGGAAGTCTGTTATGATTTGTAGTAACAGATTGCCAGTCTGTGAGTCAGGGAGTGACCAATGCTGCATTATACAGGAATAGGGAAGTCGGGGTATGATTTGTAGTAACAGATGGCCAGTCTGCGAGTCAGGGAGTGGCCAATGCTGCATTATACAGGAGTAGGGAAGTCGGGGTATGATTTGTAGTAACAGATGGCCAGTCTGCGAGTCAGGGAGTGACCAATGCTGCATTATACAGGAATAGGGAAGTATGTTATGATTTGTAGTAACAGATTGCCAGTCTGTGAGTCAGGGAGTGACCAATGCTGCATTATACAGGAATAGGGAAGTCGGGGTATGATTTGTAGTAACAGATGGCCAGTCTGCGAGTCAGGGAGTGGCCAATGCTGCATTATACAGGAATAGGGAAGTCGGGGTATGATTTGTAGTAACAGATGGCCAGTCTGCCAGTCAGGGAGTGGCCAATGCTGCATTATACAGGAAAAGGAAGTCAGGTATGATTTGTAGTAACAGATGGCAAGTCTGCGAGTCAGGGAGTGACCAATGCTGCATTATACAGGAATAGGGAAGTCGAGGTATGATTTGTAGTAACAGATGGCCAGTCTGTGAGTCAGGGAGTGACCAATGCTGCATTATACAGGAATAGGGAAGTCGGGGTATGATTTGTAGTAACAGATGGCCAGTCTGCAAGTCAGGGAGTGGCCAATGCTGCATTATACAGGAAAAGGAAGTCAGGTATGATTTGTAGTAACAGATGGCCGGTCTGTGAGTCAGGGAGTGACCAATGCTGCATTATACAGGAATAGGGAAGTCGGGGTATGATTTGTAGTAACAGATGGCCAGTCTGCGAGTCAGGGAGTGGCCAATGCTGCATTATACAGGAAAAGGAAGTCAGGAAGTCGGGGTATGATTTGTAGTAACAGGTGGCAAGTCTGTGAGTCGGGGAGTGACCAATGGTGCATTATATGGGAACAGGAAATAAGGATCATTATCATGTCAGTATAATGTTGGAAATTATACACATTTTATATTTCAAGTCTGGGCATATAATTTGATTGACATGGCAATGAAAATGTGAAAATGTGTGTCCAATCTGGATCCTGTATAACTTGAAAAGTACTTATGATAGAGTCTTAACATTAGACATTGTGATAGAGGACAATGGGGATATTATGCAAATTAATTTTTCTGTAGGTTGCCATGGCAATGAAAATGTGGAAAAAGAGCCAATATCTCAATCTTTAGTTAAAGTGTAAGCTAAACTCACAAAACTAGGCATGGTTATGTAATGAGAAGAGATAATGCATATTATTTTCAAAACAAAAAATTGATTGTTGTGGCAAAAAAAAATACAAAAATGTGAAAAATAGTGCCAAAATCTTGACCTGTAATAACCAGTATGTAATGTGATTCATCAAATGTGATATGGTGATAGAGATGAATGAGAAGATCATGCACATTTGTTGATTTTGGTTGCTATGGTAATAGAAATATATATAATATAAATCATGCACATTTGTTGATTTTGGTTGCTATGGTAATAGAAATATATATAATATAAATTTATGATAGACAGCACTGAGGAGATTATGCATGTTATTTCAATATTTAGGTTGGAAACTCCACCTTGAGTGTTTTTTAGTTATCGCATGATCTTAGTTCTTACATTCCTTCAAGTAGTTAAATGTAACCTTTAAAAGTTTCTTCAATATCAGAAGAAAATTATTGCATCTTTTCACAAACATTGATGACAAAGCTATTCTGCCATTTCTGGCTACTGCTGCGTCCAATGTTTATCATCTCAGTATATCATTTTGTTTTCTCTTAGATCCTTTGAGTGCATTCTGATTGCTTGTATAAACACCCCGATCACTTTAACAAAACTGAACTCTTCCTATCTCCAGCTATACCTAATAAACATTAAATGTCTACGTAGCTCCTGCCACCCTGGATGAACACAGCTGTAGGCAACTTGACGGCATCAGAGTTAACACCAAGTGAGAACTTCATAACCTTGGATGATGAAAAAGTCAAAGTATGTGTCAACATCTGCATAAAAATTTTATTTTATAGAGTTGAACACCATTTTCAACACATTTCAGGTTATATATGGCATATCCAGTTTTACTGGTGGAGGAAAACCTCAGAATAAATCTGAATAGAACCACCGTCCTTTACAAGTAACTGGCAAACTTTCTCACATAGTTCATTGGAGCCAGTAAGACTCGAACCTTTGACCTTAGAGGACCATGGATGAGCCAAAACTAGTATAAATAACATTACAGACTAAATGCTACTCTTTATAACCTTTTCTGATTCAATAATCGATGATGGGAGTGATTCTACTTTATCAATAATTGATGATGGGAATGATTCTACTTTATCAATAATTGATGATGGGAGTGATTCTACTTTATCAATAACTGATGATGGGAATGATTCTACTTTATCAATAATTGATGATGGGAATCATTTGAAACTTCAAATTTTAGTTCACTTGAAGGCTCTAATGTGAAATGATGTGGAGTTTAATTATTCTTCCTAGATCCTATCCACAGTTCTGGCACTTGCTGGACTGGAGCTTTCTGACTAAAGTTTTGTATGTTTGCTAAGCATCGCAAGAATTAATAAACAGAATGGAATTAAACTCCTGTGAAAACTACCAACTGTCATGCAGAAATGCATAGATGTTATAACTAATCAATTCCTTTGACAGAGTGCAAGGTCAGGTTGGAATAAGTTGTGTTTGATTAACTTGTAAATGTAAACTAGTTTCTCAGACTTTACACACATATATTGGCTTTGTTTACTGTATTTTTGTACAGTATTTTAGCAAGTGTACTGTCCTGCAGACAGCCCCTGTTTCTTTTGTAATACATAACTTTTAACAAAAGTGTTATACCTTTTTGCGTAGACTTCAATCTAATGAATTGTATTAAAGGGAATAATCAGGATTTTAAAATTTTCAAATTGGCTCAAACATATTTTATAATATATCATGCCTATATAGTCTCACTGAGACCATGTTGCAAAAATGGTTTCTATTTGAACAAGCCAAAATAATATAAATATATTGAAAAGAGATTTCCTAACTTTGGCTACCCATGTTGGAATAAAATAGATTTCCCACTTAAAATTGCAACATATTTTGTGACTTATTAAATGATTCCATTTTGATTTCAGCTTGATCTTTCATGCTACTGGTTTACATTCAAATGTTGCTTCATCTTAGAAAGACTCTGAATTACTATGAGAATGTTGTCAAGCAGTATTTAAGGTCGCGGGTCTGCACATGGATTTTATTTCATTATTAATTATGCTCAGGCTTATATTTGCTTTGCTTAATTACAGTTAATTACATGTAAATTTTGATTTTTGTTCGTGGATTAATGATTCATAAAATAAACAAGAATTATTAGTCCTGAATCAAACTAAAATACATTATTAATGGACGTCAGAAAAAAACATCAAATCATGCAATTCAGCTAACAGACCTACATGTATATTCAGACTATTTCTAAATCTGACAAATTGCTGGTTTAAGCCTGAATAATGAGTGATTTACAAGTGATTGTGGAATATGGTGCAGTATTTCTGGCTTAAGGAGTAAACAGAAGTAGTGTTCTTCTACATATTGTAATGGGGTATGCGCTTATGTTATCAATAAATCTTGCTTTGCTAATATCTGCTTCTCTCTTTATAGGTGTCGCACCATAACAGAAGTGCTTCCGGCTCGTAGGCGGCCTATATAAGTTCATAGTGAAATTGAAGTGTAGGTTTCATGGTCACATTTTTTACTGAAAATAAATGCAGATAAAGGGTATTGCACAAAGACACTAAAACCAGTACTTTTGTTGAAGAAGATATGTTATTGTTGTACATTGTTTAGCATCACTTCCAACAATTTTTACATCCTATTACAACAGTGACTACTTCAGATAGTATTGTAAGCGCTGCCGAACTGGAGCATCATGCTGCACACACATGGCATGATATTGTCAACTTGAGACAGTATTGTAAGCACTGCCACACTGGAGCATCATACTGCAGACACATGGCATGACATTGTCAACTTGAGAAGTATTGTAAGCACTGCCACACTGGACAATCATGCTGCAAACACATGGCATGACAGTGTCTACTTGAGACAGTATTGTAAGCACTGCCACACTGGAGCATCATGCTGCAGGCACATGGCATGACATTGTCAACTTGAGACAGTATTGTAAGCACTGCCACACTGGAGCATCATGCTGCAGGCACATGGCATGACATTGTCAACTTGACACAGTATTGTAAGCACTGCCACACTGGAGCATCATGCTGTAGACACATGGCATGACAGTGTCTACTTGAGACAGTATTGTAAGCACTAGCACACTGGAGCATCATGCTGCAGACACATGGCATGACAGTGTCAACTTGAGACAGTATTGTAAGCACTGCCACACTGGAGCATCATGCTGCAGGCACATGGCATGACAGTGTCAACTTGAGACAGTATTGTAAGCACTGCCTAACTGGAGCATTATGCTGCAGACACATGGCATGACAGTCTCTACTTGAGACAGTATTGTAAGCACTGCCTAACTGGAGCATCATGCTGCAGACACATGGCATGACAGTGTCAACTTGAGATAGTATTGTAAGCACTGCCACACTGGAGCATCATGCTGCAGACACATGGCATGACATTGTCTACTTGAGACAGTATTGTAAGCACTGCCATACTGGAGCATCATGCTGCAGACACATGGCATGACAGTCTCTACTTGAGACAGTATTGTAAGCATGCCACACTGGAGCATCATGCTGCAGGTACATGGCATGACAGTGTCAACTTGAGACAGTATTGTAAGCACTGCCACACTGGAGCATCATGCTGCAGACACATGGCATGACAGTGTCTATTTGAGACAGTACTGTAAGCACTGCCACACTACTGCCACACTGGACCATCATGTTGCAGGCACATGGCATGACAGTGTCTACTTGAGACAGTATTGTAAGCACTGCCACACTGGAACATCATGCTGCACACACATGGCATGACAGTGTCTACTTGAGACAGTATTGTAAGCGCTACCACGCTGGAGCATCATGCTGCAGGCACATGGCATGACAGTGTCAACTTGAGACAGTATTGTAAGCATTGCCACACTGGAGCATCATGCTGCAGGCACATCTGGAGCATCATGCTGAAGACACATGGCATGACAGTGTCTTCTTGAGACAGTTTTGTAAGCACTGCCACACTGGAGTATCATGCTGAAGACACATGGCATGACAGTGTCTACTTGAGACATTATTGTAAGCACTGCAACACTGGAGTATCATGCTGCAGGCACTTGGCATGACAGTGTTTACTTGAGACAGTATTGTAAGCACTGCAACACTGGAGTATCATGCTGCAGGCACTTGGCATGACAGTGTCTACTTCAGACAGTATTGTAAGCACTGCAACACTGGAGCATCATGCTGCAGACACATGGCATGACAGTGTCTACTTGAGACAGTATTGTAAGCACTGCCATGCTGGAGTATCATGCTGCAGACACATGGCATGACAGTGTCTACTTTAGACTGTATTGTAAGCACTGTTACGCTGGAGCATCATGCTGAAGACACATGGCGTGACAGTGTCTACTTGAGACAGTATTGTAAGCGCTACCGCGCTGGAGTTTTATGCTGAAGACACATGGCATGACAGTGTCTACTTGAGACAGTATTGTAAGCACTGCCATGCTGGAGTATCATGCTGCAGACACATGGCATGACAGTGTCTACTTGAGACTGTATTGTAAGCACTGTTATGCTGGAGCATCATGCTGAAGACACATGGCGTGACAGTGTCTACTTGAGACAGTATTGTAAGCGCTACCGCACTGGAGTTTTATGCTGAAGACACATGGCATGACAGTGTCTACTTGAGACAGTATTGTAAGCACTGACACACTGCAGTTTTATGCTGAAAACACATGGCATGACAGTGTCTACTTGAGACAGTATTGTAAGTACTTCCATGCTGCAGTATCATGCGGCAGTCACATGGCATGACAGTGTCTATTTGACACAGTATTGTAAGCACTATCACGCTGGAGTATCATGCTGCAGACACATGGTATGACAGTGTCTACTTGAGACAGTATTGTAACCCCTACCACGCTGGAGTATCATGCTGCAGACACATGGTATGGCAGTGTCTACTTGAGACAGTATTGTAAGCACTACCAGGCTGAAGTATCATGCTGCAGACACATGGTATGGCAGTGTCTACTTGAGACAGTATTGTAAGCGCTACCACGCTGGAGTATCATGCTGCAGGCACATGGCATGGCATTGTCAACTTGAGAAAGTATTGTAAGCGCTGCCACGCTGGAGTATCATGCTGCAGACACATGGCATGGCAGTGTCTACTTCAGACAGTATTGTAAGCACTGTCACACTGGAGTATCATGCTGCAGACACATGGCATGGCAGTGTCTACTTCAGACAGTATTGTAAGCACTGGTACACTGGAGTATCATACTGCAAACACATGTGTTGGAGAAAAACTCGTAAGTCAGATACATGAACATGACTGAGTATAACTGCCATTAATTTTGGACAAAACTTGGCTAGAACACACGACCTAAGTGGTAAGAGGCAAGTGATCTCGAGAGACTTTCCACAGAGATTTGAAGGATTCATACATGCAGACATCTGTGAACCATGTCCTATTCTTATTATCATTTATATTCAAACAGTTCTTTAACATGTCCAGTAACACTCTGATATACACAGGGACTGTATGAATATTTTTGCATGTAGGATAGATTAACCGTCAGATTGTCTGTTAGCCCAGGATGGCATAAATTTTATGTCAGTGACTTAATGTAGATATGCCACTGATTATGCTAAATTTTCAAACAAACTGTTGAAACAGACAAACTCAAGTGTAAACATTCAATGTTTGAATATGTAGCCTTGTTTGTTCTGATCAGACTCAAGTGTAAACATTCAATGTTTGAATATGTAGTCTTGTTTGTTATGATCAGACAAACTCAAGAGTAAACATTCAATGTTTGAATATGTAGCCTTGTTTGTTATGATCAGACAAACTCAAGTGTAAACATTCAATGTTTGAATATGTAGCCTTGTTTGTTATGATCAGACAAACTCAAGTGTAAACATTCAATGTTTGAATATGTAGCCTTGTTTGTTATGATCAGACAAACTCAAGTGTAAACATTCAATGTTTGAATATGTAGCCTTGTTTGTTATGATCAGACAAACTCAAGTGTAAATATTCAATGTTTGAATATGTAGCCTTGTTTGTTATGATCAGACAAACGCAAGTGTAAACATTCAATGTTTGAATAAGTAGCCTTGTTTGTTATGATTAGAAAAACTCAAGTGTAAACATTCAATGTTTCAATAAGTAGCCTTGTTTGTTATGATCAGACAAGCTCAAGTGTAAACATTCAATGTTTGAATATGTAGCCTTGTTTGTTATGATCAGACAAGCTCAAGTGTAAACATCCAATGTTTGAACATGTAGTCTTGTTTGTTATGATCAAACTCAAGTGTAAACATTCAATGTTTGAATATGTAGCCTTGTTTGTTATGATCAGACAAACTCAAGTGTAAACATTCAATGTCTGAATATGTAGTCTTGTTTGTTATGATCAGACAAAGTCAAGTGTAAACATTCAATGTTTGAATATGTAGCCTTGTTTGTTATGATCAGACTCAAGTGTAAACAATCAATGTTTGAATATGTAGTCTTGTGTGTTATGATCAGACAAACTCAAGTCTAAACATTCAATGTTTGAATATGTAGCCTTGTTTGTTATGATCAGACAACTCAAGTGTAAACATTCAATGTTTGAATAAGTAGCCTTGTTTGTTATATTCCGACAAGCTCAAGTGTAAACATTCAATGTTTGAATAAGTAGCCTTGTTTGATATGATCAGACAACTCAAGTGTAAACATTCAGTGTTTGAATAAAAAGCCTTGTTTGTTATGATCAGTCAAACGCAAGTGTAAACATTCAATGTTTGAATATGTAGCCTTGTTTGTTATGATCAGACAAATTCAAGTGTAAACTCAATGTTTGAATATGTAGTCTTGTTTGTTATTATCAGACAAACTCAAGTGTAAACATTCAATGTTTGAATATGTAGTCTTGTTTGTTATTATCAGACAAGCTCAAGTGTAAACATTCAATGTTTGAATATGTAGCCTTGTTTGTTATGATCAGATAAACTCAAGTGTAAACATTCAATGTTTGAATATGTAGTCTTGTTTGTTATTATCAGACAAGCTCAAGTGTAAACATTCAATGTTTGAATATGTAGCCTTGTTTGTTATGATCAGACTCAAGTGTAAATATTCAATGTTTGAATATGTAGCCTTTTTTGTTATGATCAGACAAGCTCAACTGTAAACATTCAATTTTTGAATGTGTAGCCTTGTTTCTTATGATCAAACTCAAGTGTAAACATTCAATGTTTGAATATGTAGTCTTATTTGTTATGATCAAACTCAAGTGTAAACATTCAATGTTTGAATATGTAGCCTTGTTTGTTATGATCAGACAAACTCAGGTGTAAACATTCAATGTTTGAATATGCAGTCTTGTTTGTTATGATCAGACTCAAGTGTAAACATTCAATGTTTGAATAAGTAGCCTTGTTTGTTATGATCAGACAAACTCAAGTGTAAACATTCAATGTTTGAATATGTAGCCTTGTTTGTTATGATCAGACGAACTCAAGTGTAAACATTCAATGTTTGAATATGTAGCCTTGTTTGTTATGATCAGAAAAACTCAAGTGTAAACATTCAATGTTTGAATATGTAGTCTTGTTTGTTTTGATCAAACTCAAGTGTAAACATTCAATGTTTGAATATGTAGCCTTGTTTGTTATGATCAGACAAACTCAAGTGTAAACATTCAATGTTTGAATATGTAGCCTTGTTTGTTATGATCAGACAAACTCAAGTGTAAACATTCAATGTTTGAATATGTAGCCTTGTTTGTTATGATCAGAAAAACTCAAGTGTAAACATTCAATGTTTGAATATGTAGTCTTGTTTGTTTTGATCAAACTCAAGTGTAAACATTCAATGTTTGAATATGTAGTCTTGTTTGTTTTGATCAAACTCAAGTGTAAACATTCAATGTTTGAATATGTAACCTTGTTTGTTATGATCAGACAAGCTCAAGTGTAAACATTCAATGTTTGAATCAGTAGCCTTGTTTGTTATGATCAGACATACTCAAGTGTAAACATTCAATGTTTGAATATGTAGTCGTGTTTGTTATGATCAAACTCAAGTGTAAACATTTAATGTTTGAATATGTAGCCTTGTTTGTTATGATCAGACAAACTCAAGTGTAAACATTCAATGTTTGAATAAGTAGCCTTGTTTGTTATGATCAGAAAAACTCATGTGTAAACATTCAATGTTTGAATATGTAGTCTTGTTTGTTATGATCAAACTCAAGTGTAAACATTCAATGTTTGAATATGTAGCCTTGTTTGTTATGATCAGACAAACTCAAGTGTAAATATTCAATGTTTGAATATGTAGCCTTGTTTGTTATGATCAGACAAACGCAAATGTAAACATTCAATGTTTGAATAAGTAGCCTTGTTCGCTATGATCAGAAAAACTCAAGTGTAAACATTCAATGTTTCAATAAGTAGCCTTGTTTGTTACGATCAGACAAGCTCAAGTGTAAACATTCAATGTTTGAATATGTAGCCTTGTTTGTTATGATCAGACAAGCTCAAGTGTAAACATCCAATGTTTGAATATGTAGTCTTGTTTGTTATGATCAGACAAATTCAAGAGTAAACATTCAGTGTTTGAATAAAAAGCCTTGTTTGTTATGATCAGTCAAGCGCAAGTGTAAACATTCAATATTTGAATATGTAGCCTTGTTTGTTATGATCAGACAAACTCAAGTGTAAACATTCAATGTTTGAATATGTAGTATTGTTAGTTATTATCAGACAAGGTCAAGTGTAAACATTCAATGTTTGAATATGTAGCCTTGTTTGTTATGATCAGACAAACTCAAGTGTAAACATTCAATGTTTGAATATGTAGTCTTGTTTGTTATGATCAGACAAGCTCAAGCGTAAACATTCAATGTTTGAATATGTAGCCTTGTTTGTTATGATCAAACTCAAGTGTAAACATTTAATGTTTGAATATGTAGTCTTGTTTGTTATGATCAAACTCAAGTGTAAACATTCAATGTTTGAATATGTAGCCTTGTTTGTTATGATCAAACTCAAGTGTAAACATTTAATGTTTGAATATGTAGTCTTGTTTGTTATGATCAAACTCAAGTGTAAACATTCAATGTTTGAATATGTAGCCTTGTTTGTTATGATCAGACAAACTCAGGTGTAAACATTCAATGTTTGAATATGTAGCCTTGTTTGTTATGATCAGACTCAAGTGTAAACATTCAATGTTTGAATAAGTAGCCTTGTTTGTTATGATCAGACAAACTCAAGTGTAAACATTCAATGTTTGAATATGTAGCCTTGTTTGTTATGATCAGACAAACTCAAGTGTAAACATTCAATGTTTGAATATGTAGCCTTGTTAGTTATGATCAGAAAAACTCAAGTGTAAACATTCAATGTTTGAATATGTAGTCTTGTTTGTTATGATCAAACTCAAGTGTAAACATTCAATGTTTGAATATGTAGCCTTGTTTGGTATGATCAGACAAGCTCAAGTGTAAACATTCAATGTTTGAATAAGTAGTCTTGTTTGTTATGATCAGACATACTCAAGTGTAAACATTCAATGTTTGAATATGTAGTCGTGTTTGTTATGATCGAACTCAAGTGTAAACATTTAATGTTTGAATATGTAGCCTTGTTTGTTATGATCAGACAAACTCAAGTGTAAATATTCAATGTTTGAATATGTAGCCTTGTTTGTTATGATCAGACAAACTCAAGTGTAAACATTCAATGTTTGAATAAGTCGCCTTGTTTGTTATGATCAGAAAAACTCAAGTGTAAACATTCAATGTTTGAATATGTAGTCTTGTTTGTTATGATCAAACTCAAGTGTAAACATCCAATGTTTGAATATGTAGTCTTGTTTGTTATGATCAAACTCAAGTGTAAACATTTAATGTTTGAATATGTAGCCTTGTTTGTTATGATCAGACAAACTCAAGTGTAAATATTCAATGTTTGAATATGTAGCCTTGTCTGTTATGATCAGACAAACTCAAGTGTAAACATTCAATGTTTGAATAAGTCGCCTTGTTTGTTATGATCAGAAAAACTCAAGTGTAAACATTCAATGTTTGAATATGTAGTCTTGTTTGGTATGATCAAACTCAAGTGTAAATATTCAATGTTTGAATATGTAGTCGTGTTTGTTATGATCAGACTCAAGTGTAAACATTCAATGTTTGAATAAGTAGCCTTGTTTGTTATGATCAGACAAACTCAAGTGTAAACATTCAATGTTTGAATATGTAGCCTTGTTTGTTATGATCAGACAAACTCAAGTGTAAACATTCAATGTTTGAATATGTAGCCTTGTTTGTTATGATCAGAAAAACTCAAGTGTAAACATTCAATGTTTGAATATGTAGTCTTGTTTGTTATGATCAAACTCAAGTGTAAACATTCAATGTTTGAATATGTAGTCTTCTTTGTTATGATCAGACAAGCTCAAGTGTAAACATTCAATGTTTGAATAAGTAGCCTTGTTTGTTATGATCAGACATACTCAAGTGTAAACATTCAATGTTTGAATATGTAGCCTTGTTTGTTATGATCAGACAACTCAAGTGTAAACATTCAATGTTTGAATAAGTAGCCTTGTTTGTTATGATCAGACAAACTCAAGTATAAACATTCAATGTTTGAATATGTAGTCTTGTTTGTTATGATCAAACTCAAGTATAAACATTTAATGTTTGAATATGTAGCCTTGTTTGTTATGATCAGACAAACTCAAGTGTAAATATTCAATGTTTGAATATGTAGCCTTGTTTGTTATGATCAGACAAATTCAAGTGTAAACATTCAATGTTTGAATAAGTCGCCTTGTTTGTTATGATCAGAAAAAACTCAAGTGTAAACATTCAATGTTTGAATATGTAGCCTTGTTTGTTATGATCAAACTCAAGTGTAAACATTCAATGTTTGAATATGTAGTCTTGTTTGTTATGATCAGACAAACTCAAGTGTAAACATTCAATGTTTGAATATGTAGCCTTGTTTGTTATGATCAGACTCAAGTGTAAACATTCAATGTTTGAATATGTAGTCTTGTTTGTTATGATCAGACAAGCTCAAGTGTAACCATTCAATGTTTGAATATGTAGCCTTGTTTGTTATGATCAGACTCAAGTGTAAACATTCAATGTTTGAATAAGTAGCGTTGTTTGTTATGATCAGACAAACTCAAGTGTAAACATTCAATGTTTGAATATGTAGCCTTGTTTGTTATGATCAGACAAACTCAAGTGTAAACATTCAATGTTTGAATATGTAGCCTTGTTTGTTATGATCAGACAAACTCAAGTGTAAACATTCAATGTTTGAATATGTAGCCTTGTTTGTTATGATCAGAAAAACTCAAGTGTAAACATTCAATGTTTGAATAAGTAGCGTTGTTTGTTATGATCAGACAAACTCAAGTGTAAACATTCAATGTTTGAATATGTAGCCTTGTTTGTTATGATCAGACAAACTCAAGTGTAAACATTCAATATTTGAATAAGTAGCCTTGTTTGTTATGATCAGACATACTCAAGTGTAAACATTCAATGTTTGAATTTGTAGCCTTGTTTGTTATGATCAGACAACTCAAGTGTAAACATTCAATGTTTGAATAAGTAGCCTTGTTTGTTATGATCAGACAAGCTCAAGTGTAAACATTCAATGTTTGAATATGTAGCCTTGTTTGTTATGATCAGACGAACTCAAGTATAAACATTCAATGTTTGAATATGTAGTCTTGTTTGTTATGATCAAACTCAAGTGTAAACATTTAATGTTTGAATATGTAGCCTTGTTTGTTATGATCAGACAAACTCAAGTGTAAACATTCAATGTTTGAATAAGTCACCTTGTTTGTTATGATCAGAAAAAACTCAAGTGTAAACATTCAATGTTTGAATATGTAGTCTTGTTTGTTATGATCAAAATCAAGTGTAAACATTCAATGTTTGAATATGTAGCCTTGTTTGTTATGATCAGACAAACTCAAGTGTATAAATTCAATGTTTGAATATGTAGTCTTGTTTGTTATGATCAAACTCAAGTGTAAACATTCAATGTTTGAATATGTAGCGTTGTTTGTTATGATCAGACAAACTCAAGTGTAAACATTCAATGTTTAAATATGTAGTCTTTTTTGTTATGATCAAACTCAAGTGTAAACATTCAATGTTTGAACATGTAGTCTTGTTTGTTATGATCAGACAAACTGAAGTGTAAACATTCAATGATTAAATATGTAGTCTTGTTTGTTATGATCAAACTCAAGTGTAAACATTCAATGTTTGAATATGTAGTCTTTTTTGTTATAATCAGACAAGGCAGGATTTGTTTCACTTCCCAAAAGAACATTATATCACACAGAGAAATAAATGGATCAAGTTTCCAAATGGTTCCCAAATCAAGTTTTCACTGTCTCATTTTCTCATTAGAAGTCGCTTTCTCATCCGACACATTTTTCTGGATAGTCCAAGTCACAACCTTTCCTTCGATACCCAGCTATTAAAAAGGCCTCTCTAATTTATAAAATTAGAGCTGTGTTTCTTATATATATCACTTTTATATTATTTTGTTGGCCAATAAAATTTCAGGAGACACAAAATAAAAAATCTTTAAAAGACTTCTTAAATACATTCAGTATGTTGCATTTACACACCTTTCTTTATATTTAAATCACATGTATACAAAGTTAAAACTTAAAAAGCATGCTATTAAGGTATGGTTTATTGGTAACAAAATAATCTTGCTGGCTGCTGTCCTTCATTTTAGACTAGAGACACTGGGTTCGACGCCTAGGAGATTAATACCTATATGTCATCGATACCATAGCTTTAGAAGCATGTTCTTTTTTATTTTTTATTTATATATTTACTTTTAACATTTTACTTTTCCAAATCCAGACACTTTTATATAAAAAGTTGATATATTGTAGAGTATTAGTCACAGAGATATGCAGACATCCAGGCAGTGGCATGAAGTTTGCATGTTCTAAAGCATATGCATTACCATATAATGAATGGTCATATACTACAACGCATGTTCAACCACCTGGAACTGGATCAGTTAATAAAAGCACATTATGATGTACAGGCAGAGGCCAACATTTCCCATGTAGTGTTTATAATTCTGCAGATTGTTGGAGGGTCCATTGGTCAGTAATTATATAAAAAAGAAGGTAAGCGTGTTCTACCACTGGACCATTTGCTCTTTTTTTTGTATATTTTGTAGGTATTTAAATATATCAATGAATATCAAGAGTTATGCACCAAATACAGACTAGACACACAATTTCATATTTTCCTTAAAGTATGATCTTGACCTTTGTGTGACTTTAACCTTTTTTTAAATGATAAAATGCATTGTATACAATGAATTAAATATTCCATGATGCCCTCATAAGCCATTTAATGTTTATTTATAAGCTTAAATGCATATATTGCTTATAACATTATTTTATTAATTTTAATTCAATTAAGTACATTATTCTTTAATCTATTTCAGCCACACATTTTTGCCGCATGTGGTCACCTTAGAAAGTGTTGCCGGAAGTCAAAAATGAAATGGATGTTCTTCAGCCAACACCACCAAAGCTTTGCAAAGGAAGAATAATGTTCCTCTAGTCGAGAATGAAATGGCAATCCAACACCACCCAGACAAACACCACCCCAGACCAACACCATCCAGACCAACACCACCAGGCCAACACCACCCAGACCAACACCAACAACACCACCCAGACCAACACAACCCCAGAACAACACCACCCCAAAACAACACCACCCAAGAACAACACCAACCAGACCAACACTACCCAGACCAACACTACCCCAGACCAACACCACCCAAGACCAACACCACCCCAGACCAACACCACCCAGACCAACACCACCTAGACCAATACCACCCAGACCAACACCATCCCAGACCAACAACATCCGGACCAACACCACTCAAGACCAACACCATCATCCCAGACCAACACCAACACCACCCAGACCAACACCAATGACACCACCAAGACCAACACCACCCAGATCCCAACACCAACCAGACCAACACCACTCAGACCAACACCATCCAGACCAACACCATCCAGACCAACACCACCCAACACCAACACCACTCAAACCAACACCACCCAGACCAACACCAACAACAGCACCCAGACAAACACCACCCCAGACCAACACCACCCAGATCAACACCAACACCACCCCAGACCAACACCACCAAGACCAACACCAACAACAACACCAAGACCAACACCACCCCAGACCAACACCACCCAGACCAACACCACCCAGACCAAAATCACCCAGACCAACATCACCCAGACCAACACCACCCCAGACCAACACCACTCAGACCAACACCAACAACACCACCCCAGACCAACACCATGCAGACCAACACCACCCCAGACCAACACCACCAAGACCAAGACCAACAACAACACCAGGTCCGGTGTCGCTGGAGACCAACAACACCTGGTCCTGTGTTGCTGGACACCACATGTTGGGAGATGTTTGGAGAGTTCATGAACTCCACAAAGATGAACAAGCAGTATAACAAACTACCAATAAAAGAGACAAGACACTTCTAGTGACAATTCCCATCCTTGCGGACCATCAGATAAGTGAGAAAATCAGAGACATTAAACTGCCAAACTTTCAGTGATCATTATGCAATTTTAATGTTAATTTTATATATCTTCATTGTAGCTGTTTTATATTTTTTTATTGAGCACTGCATTATTTATTTATCAATAATACATAGGAAACAGTTTACACAGGTTTGACATCTTAGATGACATTGTCCTGTACTATGGCTAACACTTATCTTATTCATGCTCCATTTCTGCACCATGGGTTGTGGGTGCTGTTTAAATTGTATAGCCTAAATGTTATCTTAACTTGAAAAATAGATCGTAAGATCTGATAAATATTTTCAAAATCCCTGCGAGCTCCCTTGTAACACAAGTTTGAAGCCCCTTCAGCATGGAAAGTCATTTTGGTAGCTTATCCCTTGTGATTGTAGTTAGTGAAAAGACTAATGTAATGTGTAGATAAACATATAATTTATTATCATACATTATATGACTGTTCACACACATACAAAAAAGTACAAATTTCTTCTCTTTTTATTTTCAGCCTACAGAAAAGTTTATTCCTTGATGATGAATTGGACGAGTCCCCACTGCCAACTGGTGACCGGGCTCTGTCCTGACAGCTACCAAGATTGTCCTGCAGCAGACGCTGATGGCACCAAAAGGAACTTTGGTAGGTTACCATTTGTGATAAGTATTGTGCAATGTACAGATACATATTAAAGTATATATTACCATACACATGACTGTGTACACACATACAAAAAAAGTACATATTAATTATATTTTATTTTCAGATTAGGAAGAAATTCCCCTGAAGGAAACTAATGTGAAGATGGCATCTGGTGCTGGTACACTGCCTGACAAAGGAATCCAGACAAAAAGGAATCGTCCACCATACCATATCTAACACAGAATACCAGTAGGTCATATATGTCTGCCAGATATAACAGTGGGGAAAGACCTCAACTGCATATACTAACCTAAGAAAGACTCATGCACAAGTCCGAGTAGAACCACCGTCCTTCTGTAAGTCACTGGCAAACTTTTTCACTGGTTAAAAATATCAAGCTATAATAGAATATACCTGGATCTGTTTCTTTGATTCTTACAGATCAATTTTCACAGTTGGTGAACTAATTGTTATAAATGGCTTATCCAGGTTATATATGGCATTACTATGTTATATATTGCTTTACCAGGTTATCTATGGTATTACCAGGTTATATATGGAATTACAGATTATATATGGCATTACCAGGTTATATATAGCATTACCAGGTTGTATATGGTATTACCAGATTATATATAGCATTACAGATTATATATGGCATTACCAGGTTATATATGGCATAACCAGGTTATATGTGGCTTTAAAAGGTTATTTGTGGTATAACTAGGTTGTATATGGCATTACCAGGTTATCTATGGCATTACCAGGTTATCTATGGTATTACCAGGTTATATATGGCATTACAGGTTATATATGGCTTTACCAGGTTATCTATGGTATTACCAGGTTATATATGGTATTACCAGATTAAATATGGCATGACAGGTTTTATTTGGCATTACCAGGTTATATATGGCATTACCAGGTTATTTGACATTACCAGGTAATATATGGTATTACCATGTTGTATATGGCATAACCAGGTTATATGTGGCTTTAAAAGGTTATTTGTGGTATTACTAGGTTGTATATGGCATTACCAGGTTATCTATGGCATTACCAGGTTATCTATGGTATTACCAGGTTATAGATGGCTTTACCAGGTTATAAATAGCATTACCAGGTTATCTATGGTATTACCAGGTTATATATGGCATTACAGGTTATATATGGCTTTACCAGGTTATATATGGCATTACCAGGATATCTATGGTATTACCAGATTATATATGGCAGGACAGGTTTTATTTGGCATTACCAGGTTATATACGACATAACCAGGTTGTATATGGCATTACCAGATTATTTATGGCATTACCAGGTTCTAAATGGCATTATCAGGTTATATATGGCATATCCAGATTATATATGGCATTACCAAGGTTATATATGACATAACCATGTTATAAATGGCTTATCCAGGTTATATATGGCATTACCAGGTAATATATGGCATTACCAGGTTATCTATGGTATAACCAGGTTGTATATGGCACTACCAAGTTATATATTGTATTACCAGGTTATATATGGCACTTCCAGGTGTATGTAGCATTACCAGGTTATAAATGGCTTATCTGGGTTATATATATGGCATAACCAGGTTATATATGGCACTTCCAGGTGTATGTAGCATTACCAGGTTATATATGGCTTATCTGGGTTATATATATGGCTTATCCAGGTTATATATGGCATTACTGGTTATATATTATGGCATAACCATGTTATAAATATATGGCATTACAGGTCTAGGTTATATATGGCATAACCGAGTTATATATGGCATTACCAGGTATTATATGACATTCCCAGGTTATATATGGCATTATCAGGTTATATATGGCATAACCATGTTATAAATATATGGCATTACAGGTTATATATGGCATACCCGAGTTATATATGGCATTACCATATTACATATGACATAACCAGGTCATTTATGACATTCCAAGGTATATATGGCATTATCAGGTTATATATGACATTCCCAGGTTATATATGGCATTACCATGTTATGTATGACATAACCAGGTTATATATGACATTCCCAGGTTATAGATGATATGACCAGGTTATATGACATTCCCAGGTTATAGATGATATGACCAGGTTATAGATGATATGACCAGGTTATATATGACATTCCCAGGTTATATATGGCATTATCAGGTTATATATGACATGACTATGTTATATATGGTATTACCAGGTAATATATGGCATTACCATGTTATATTTAACAGAACCTGGTTATATATGACATTCCCAGGTTATATATGGCATTACCAGGTTATATATGACATGACCAGGTTATAAATGGCATTACCAGGTTATAAATGACATGACCAGGTTATATATGGCATTACCAGGTTATATATTATTCCCAGGTTATATATGGCATTACCAGGTTATATATTGCATTACCAGGTTATATATGGCATTATCAGGTTATATTGTGAAGACGTTCAGTTTTGTTTAATAAGAATGGTAATGTGTATAAATTGTCAGTTGTAACATTGTTTGGGTTGTTTTAAATTCAATAACAAGTCTTTTGTATTGTTTAAATAAATCTGTATTTATTCTATTCAATTTTTGTATTATTAGTTTTTCTAACCTTTTTTAAATAAATTATTCCAGCCAGAGACTTTTAAACAATAAACCAAAAGGAAACTGTTTATATTATTTATCCAAAGAGGTTCTCCCTGGTAAAGTCGAAATGTAATTTGCCGATGCTGGCGGAAAACAGCAAAAAAAAGACAAGAAACTGCAAAATATAGCAGAATATACAAATGACGTCACAATTTTTGACGGAAAAGAATGCAGAACTCTGCAGATTTACTGATTAAAGACAAATCATTTACTAATCTAAGAGTAAGAAAATCTTTGACTGGAAACACATCAGATATAAAATAACACAATTCAGTATTACCTACGAAGTGACATATTTGCAGAGGATAGCTGTCACTGCCCCATCCCCCTCCCCCCCCACCCCACCCAAACACCAATGTTAACTGAGTGCCTATCTAATGATTAAACTTTACAGCTTTTACGGAAAGTAAAACTTAGGTGATAAATGCTTTGTAAACACAATACCACACTTGATAAATGTACGATAATACTCAAGAATTCTAAGAAATGAATCTGTACAAATACAAAACATAAAGAGTTGACTTATATTGGATTTACTTGAATAATACTTGCAATGAGCAAGATCAAGCTTCACATTACCTCCACCTTAAAATATTTGTGTCCTCACAAAAACATAAAATTTTAGATCAATATAATAAGGAAAACACACAAAAAAATTGCATTCATGAGAATTTACTTTTAAATAAAGTCCCTTAATATGACTCCTAATTAAAGGTAATCATAATCAATTGTATCAAGTTGTACATTCTCTGTACATTTGTGCTACTCTACCAAAACTCCTACAAATAATTCAACCAACATCGGTATATACATATTAATTAAATATCAGTTTGACATTAATAGTGATTATTTTACATTTTTATCCGACATCATTTATGACCGATTCAAAACCACTTGTATATTGGTATACCAAAAATATACTGTATACACTTTGGGAAATATATTTTACGAAAATAAGAAACACTTTTTAAAGTACAAATTCAACCTGTGTTTTAACCATTTACACTCACTATCATAAACCAAGTAACACTTCTTAACATAAAAAATACACTGTGTGTTTTAACAGGTAAAGCCGGGCCCCGATTAGCTCAATCCTTAGTGTGTCTGACTATCAATCCAGGGGTCGTGAGTTTGAATTCCTACCCAGCCACAATCTCCATGATATACAACATTTTGTCTCTCGCCGCTGATTCAAGCGGGACAGTTATCAGTTACTTGCGGAGATGGAGTGTGCTCGAGTACTGGTCAACCTTCCAGGAAACAGCGGTTAGGATAACTGATCATCTGTTAGCCCTCGATAGAATAAAAATGACGTTAAATATTCAATCAAACAATCATTAACAAGTAAACCTTTTGAAAAATTTTAATAAGCTTCCACAAATATGCTTTCATATTTACAGTATTGATGCTGCTTTTATTTAAACTCTTATATGAGAATTTACTCTCTCTTGGTGGCTTGTATGGGCAGTACTAGCTTTTATACTTATTATTGATGTTCTCGGTGTTATTACATGTATTCATTCTTTGTATTTGATTCTCTTTCTCTTTTTTCATTGTCCTTTTTCAAATCTTTCATCATTCCATTCATTTCATTTAATACTTGCTCCAAAGCTATAACCGTAATATGGACATCATTTTTTATTATACGTTTTTCGTTTTCTCTTTCTATGCACTTTTCACACTGAGGAACACTTTTACAGTAACTACAAGAAGAAGTATCAGTACTGGAACTACTACATATGCTTACATGGTTAGGTTCACATGATGATTTTATATGTTTTCTAGGAGACAAAGTCCTTCGTCTTTAACTTCAACATAACCTATCTATGTGTCCTTTCTGTCTGAATTGTATACAGTCAAACCTGTACTAACGGTCACCTGTTATAAGCAGCCACCTGCCTTAAGTGGCCAGTTTCAGACCCTCCCGTCGAAATTTACTATATAATTTAACTGCAATAGGCGGTCACCTGATCTTCTGTAAACTAAAGCATAGTGATGACTCCACTCCTCCACACATCTGTGGGAGAAAATATTCTGTCCCATTGACTGGTTTCTATTCTGCAACTAATTGCAGCTTGTTGCAATATAGATGACGAATCAACCTGTTGCACTCAATTCCTGCCCAAGAACATATCATTCTTTCATCTTTGTCCAACCTTTCAACATCCATATTGAGGATAATATTGTTTTAAATTTTGAAGCAAGCTGTCATGCTCATTGACTGCTTCACCATTTTTAGCATAGCCTGCACTGTTGCAGCATGTGCAGGATAGATCTTTTTAATGACATGATTTTTCCAGTTCAGTCTTTGAGAGAGTGACAAACTTGCCAATGTTACAATAGAAAGGTACTTTGTCAATTGCTACATGTTTCCTATAGAAATGTTAGATAACATTCACCCTTTCTCCTTCATATGGACTCTTGTCACACTTGAGGCATCTGTAAACTTGTCCTCTATTGTTTGATGATATGGCCTTAGTCATAACTGTCTGATATAATACTGGTCTCATGTTTCCCAAAGACATACTGAAGGTAGAAAGATGGGCCAGTCATATTTATTCATGCATATTGAAAGTTTATCTATGCATTACTATATTCTTTTGATAGAATCATATTATATTTGTAACAGGACAAGAAAAATATGCAGCCAGTCCAGGACTCAAACTTGGGACCCTTCGCTTACACGCCGAATGAGCTAACCAAACCGCTAACATCCATTTCTCTCCTAGTAGGTTACATACTCTGTACAACTTTTATATACATGTAATTTATCATTTACGTTGACTAGCTTACAAATCACACAACCCTATATCTCAGGTAGACAATCATGGAATATGTCCCCGAATTCTGCTGAACCATTTTACACGCCAGCTTCTGAAATTAGAACGAAAGTACTGAACTGACAAACGAATAAAAGAATAAATAATTAAAGAAAAAACATATGATTGTACAATTATTGAACTTAATTAATGAAAAATGTATAATTGATATGATTGATTAATGAATGAAAAATAAATTGTTATTCAAAATATCGAAATTCTATTTTGTCATGTTATGTTTGTATGTATTTATTATAAATAATAAATGAGTCATTAATTATGGCTAAAATCAAAAATAAAAATGAAAGCACTGAAATGAGTAATAAGCTTCTATTTTATCATAAAACAATACTATTGATTATCTGGCATTTTAATACTTTTTAAAGAATTTCAGATTTTTTTTATTTTCTGTGAATTTCAAATACTTCCCCACGACTAAATATCTAGATGTGTTTATATGATCAGTGAAGTAAATCAATCAACCAAATATGTAGGTAGCACCTTCAAGATTGTAGTGACATTTTGTTAAATAAAACAGAAAGTTGTTGAGCAGTTATACAATAATCTTACATCTTAGTTTATACTAATTTATATTAGCTTGATAGCAATGAGCTTATATAAATCGCTCTCAAGTCCGCTTGAGTTTTGTTTAATGGTTTAATGAGAGGCATTAGGTTGAGCTGGTGATTGAACCCAGAACCTCTAGCGTGAGCAGCCAACACTATCCACTACACTACCACCCCTGCTGACATGGGTTTGAGGTTCCAATAGTAAATATTGTGCCGAGTGATAAATGGGTTGGCAAGGACTCTGCCAAGAAAATGTTGCTGTTTAAGATAAGTGGTTGCTTAATAGAGGTGACCACTTGCCCAGGTTTGACTGTATTTGTTATTTTTATTTACCTGTCTAGGCAATGAAGTCGTCCTCTGCCAGATACTAGTCAAACACCTTCAGGCCTGCAGCGTCCTCCAACACAGACTTGCGCATCAAACAAGACATGCCTGTCACACAGTTGATGTGAAATACATCTGCACACAAGTACATCATGGCATGCTGACTTCCAAAATACACCTATTGTGAAGAAAAAAACATTTATTTGACATCAGAGTAAGAGATAATTGGTAGATGATGGGTTGTACCTTTGAGATTAATTTTCTCTTAATCATCTTTTCAACCATTATCAAAACAGATTTCTATTTTCATAAATCATTGAAATCATAAATGAAATAAACCCATGTCAGTTTATCTGAACAAAGGTGAAGGAAGTCGGTGACATTGAGAGCCTGTTACATTACTAGGTCATACATATGAAAGATTAGTGTATATGCAGAAAATCCAAATGAACTTCTCTTACATACACAAAGTTTATGTATATATATACTATATATGTAGCTATGCATGCTTGCCTTATTCATGTAGATTTATATCTCGTTTTTCACAAACAAAATTATCCCATATACAGAGCCCCAGATAATTTTTTAAGCTGATGAGAAATTACTCATTAAAATCAGAGTACATGTATATGATATTCATGAGTTTTTCAGAATAGTGATGAGTATTATGCATAATTATGATATACAACTAAACATACGCTAAGCTGCAGCATACAGTAGGAAGGTACTATACAGCATGTGGTCAAGTTTGGCTGTAAATGTAAAACGAACATGTTTGGCTGTTTAAAGGGGATACATCAGGAAATTTTTATATAAATGTCTAAAAAAAATACAATTAATTTTTTAACAAATAAATAGCATGAAAATATCATTTATATCCAAAGTGTGAAACAAAAGAAAACCTGGTATGCTGTTTCAAAATTATCAAATATGCAAACAAGATAATCGTGTTATTTTTAAAAAAAATTATAATGTAAAAATTTCTAAAAGCATGTTACTTACATGTTCATTTTGAAAGCAAATATGTTTTAAATACTGATGTTATAATGTACTGCAATCATATTACTGTAACTAGTTCTATTTTTTATTTTGTTTTAGAGCTTGTTGGGTGGAAATAGCACTTGTGCACAAGTATGTCAGTAAGTATTTGTTTTTCACTTATTGTCACAAAATGTCACCAGTAGAGTATACTGGTCGTACATAGCTCTTGTAAGTTATCAGGTACACCCAAATATATTGTTCGAGTTGAAACAATTTCACAATAGTCATGATATATTCATTTAACACGTAAAAGCGTGCACATTTTAAGTGGCCGCCAGAGAGGCCGTGTCATAAGTTTAGTTTTGTGCTAATGCATGTAAACGTATGGGTATATCTTCCTTACACGGCAAAAGTGTACAAGGGGCCTCTCTTGTAGATTCAATACTGCAGATTTAGCCGCGTTTGTCACGGATTGAACGGGGGAAATAGGGATTTGGGCGTAATGTTTGCTATAAAACCCATTGTCTTCTAACTCTCGCGGGAATAGTCGATAGTACGTTGTTGGAACAGAGATTGGACGGCAAACTCACAGGCAAAATGTGCCTAAGCCATCCAGGATCTAAGCCATCCAGGATCTAAGCCATCCAGGATATAAGCCTCCCGGAGTGGAGCTAAGCCTTTAGGGTGTGTAAGCCCTTCAGGTGATTCTACACTAGAATCAACATAACGTTTACGAGCGGTGGAGACGGTCCCCGTACCTGCGCAACAGGGCCAGGTCATAGTATCGACACCCCGGGACACGAGGTGGGCCCGTTATCAGTCCTCACTGGAGGAACGTCATCCACAACCTCATTGGAGGTTAACCATCATTAGATCACGTCATCAACCCTTATAGAAGGCATTTGATGACAATCACCCATTGAATTCGCGCATCATCATCTTCATGAGCTCTCGCGCATCACAGTTATCGCGCTAGATCATAGATCAACATTGGTTTAGCTTTAACAACATTTTAGTGTCTTATAAATTAAGTATTTAGAACAATACTAAGAACGTCTTAAACGTTCATAAGAACATTCTTTTCATATTTCATTTGTGTATTCGCTTGTTTTTTTTTTATATAATTGTATATATATTGAACATATTTTTAAAGTTGTATTAAACTTATGTAAATGTATTCTCCGTCATTGATTCTTTCGTGAGTTAGCCCAACACTAAGGTCATCCTGTGACACTTATATTAAGTAAAAAAATTGTTGTGTTCTAGTTGAACTTGGGATTTGGTTAGCTTTTACAATAACAATTTTTTAACAGGATTTGTATCATTTCAACCCATGAATTTTAATTTTCTAACAAATTATTTGGACGAGCTGGACTAGAACTCACAAAACTTGAGAGGAAGTGACCATTACACAACAGCACCTTAAACCACTCAGCCAAGGAGGGCCACACTTAAGCTGATGCCAATTGTGTCACTTGATATTTGTTATAAAATTTCAGTATGTAGTTGCCTCAGCTTAACTTTTTACCTTTGAATCAAAATGACCTGTGTCACTTGGATTACTGATGAAAAGGAACTTGTATTTTTTTCAATATTCATCTTGGACCAGATCATGGCTACCAGATAAATACTGTTTGAATATATTGTATCATTTTATGTGATCAAGAGCTCACACATGATCAATTCACCTGACCTCTCTTTCCTAGAATCCTGAGAGTTGAACCATTACTCAATCACTCCCATCTCTAAAAGTGAATGACGACTCTCACACTTGAATCAGTGGCGAGAAAAAAAATAAAAAAAAATGGAAATAAATCTATAGTGTTGCAATAGGAACATCACACTTCTTTTTTAACCATTTAAGGTCACATCTGATCTCCGGCAGGTTGCAAAACAGCTGATAATAGAATACCAGAAACCGACGATTTTCATTTTCAAAATTTTCTCTGGCTATTGTATACAATATGTTCTAGTATAGATGAGATTGGTTATCACTGAACCAGGTGTGTTGCAAGTGCAGCAGCTATATAGGAATGACATCGCCATGCTGGGACTGTAGAAGATATCAATAAGTAGATGCGGCATGCTGCCTACAGGCAATACTTTTGATTCCATTATGGAAGGTTAGGGGCAGGAGTGCAACGACCTGTTCCTTCATGCTGTACATAGTTTATTTGAGGCAAATTTCTAGATCCCAACAACTACTATGTGGATTACATCCCTGGATGGGGAACCAAGTGTAAATGGACATTAATTTATTGTATTGAAAATCTTACTTGAAATATTTATATTCATTCCACATTATGTTTTTCATCATAATAGATCATCTTTGAAATCTGGTCATTTTTTGGCAGAGTTGTGGCCTTTTGAATATTTTAATTATTGCAAAACAGGAAAATGTCCAATGGCAGTTTATTCAAGTGCAATTCATAAAATATGTTTATGACTCACTTCCATTTTTATGATCAAGTGCAGTTGCAAGTATATTTTGTGTTACTTTTCCTACATAATATTTATTTTTAGTATTTATAACATGTAGTTATTTTGTATAAATATGAGTATTTTTAACATGAAAATTAATAACTAACTGCAAACATTTATGACATTGGTAAAAACTGTGCAAAAGTTTTTTTTATATTACAAATCATCTGTTTAGAAATCATTAAATGATTTGAAGGAATTACCACCCCTCTCTCCCTTAAGGGATGTATTTTCCAGAACAAAGTTTGTGGGTGGCGTTTATTTGGGACTTTAACATTTTTAGTTTAATTTTTTGGACCAAAATTCAAAATACAGTATATCATGATTTTTAACTATTGTCCAAAACATTTTATATAGTAAGTAACTTGTGTTAGACTAAATAGGTATGAAACGTATTTTGTTACAAATCAAATGAGTCGCAAATTTTTTTTTATATCAATTTGATTCATCCTGCTGTAAGAATTTGTTTTATCTTCGGAAGTCTGAATGACTCATCAAGCAGTATTTAGGGCCGTCTATTTTTTTTTATTTACAATGGATATTTCGTTTCAAGTTTACCACTAGAAATAAAATATTGTTGGGTCACATTTTGTTAGATTTGACATACCAAACCATTTGGAGACTCTTTGTATAAATTTTATCACTCATATGCTACCTTTTTAACCTTAATAAAGTTGGAATATAAACTTGACACATTTCTTGTATTTGGAAGAAAAAATTCAAACTTTAAGAATAAATTACTTGAATTGGGGTGGGTGGGTGTTCATCAGGTGTGAATGAAGTCTCTCTGGTTTGTTCAGTCATGAACCTATGATAACAATTTCACTGGCCCTTGGGACAGTTTAACAGGGACATTTTCATTTAAAAATCTTCCCCTCAAGAACCATTCAGCCAAATTTAGTAAAGGATAATATTCGCTATAATTCAGCAGGTACCAAAGTTTAGTCTTTATTCTGTATATAAGCAGTTATTTTTTTGTTAGCCCATCTGAGTCAAAGGCTCACAGGTGAGCTTTTGTGATAATCCTGTGTATGTTCATTGTTAAACCCACGATTTTCATTTTCAAAACTTACTCTGGCTATTGTATGTTCTAGTAATTGTTTTATTTTTTTAATAAAAATTAATTTTTATAACAATAGATGAGACTGGTTATCACTGAACCAGGTGTATTGCAAGTGCAGCAGCTACACAGGAATGACATCGCCATGCTGGGACTGTAGAAGATATCAATAAGTAGATGTATTGAAACATAAACTTTCCAAACAGATATCCTAAGCATAATTTTTCACTCAGTGTTGAAGTGAAACAAACATGACAGAGGTTTTTGTGTACAAAATACATGATGAGATTCACATATTAAGGCTTATTTAGGTGGTGGAGGGTGCTAAGTCAACTAAAATTCTGGTGGTGGTACCTCAAACATAATTAAAATTATAGTGGTGTTAATCTAAAAAATAATTCCAGTTCTGACCCTCCCACCCAATATTTTCCCCTAACTACCAAAGCATTTACAGAAATAAAATACTATTTATAAATACAGAATTAACTTTTCCATGGCTACAGTGACATTCATATCATTAGAGCTAAACATAATTTGCATTTTTAACTTACCAGAAACAACAACACTCATGGCTCTCAATTCTTCCTGTGTACTTTGCTTCACAGTCTCCCAAAATCTGTCAACAGCTGAAACAACATAATGCGGCTGAATCCTTGCAAAGTTTGATGGCAAACCCAAACCAATGAGTTTGCACATCAAAGCAACTTTTGTGTAGTTAATGCCCCACAGTGTGATGGCTGAGGAGACTTTCAAATTACCCAACAGCACTCCCTATTTCACAAATGAGTTCTCTTTAAGTAAGTAATTATTATTAATATTAAATTTTATCATCACAACTTCATCATGCTGGCAACACCTGCCAAGTTGAGTATCTTCCTGCCAAATTTCATAATAATGGCTACAGCGGATAAGACTTTCTGTTCGAGAAAAATGACATTGATTCCTATAACAATAGCTACAATATATCTAATGCAGATTGTGTTCATGTGTAATGTTAGTAACACTGCTGCTGGGGATGATGCTTTATCATACATATTATGATCTTCAATGTTAGAGTATCAGTGAAACCACTAACCAACAAAGTCTACTAGTTCTCCATATTTGAAGTTTCAAAAGGGTTGCTGCATACAGAGGCGATGTAATGTAAGTAAAAGTATACCCAAGGAGATCTTCTTCTCAAAAGTGTTTTGAATTCTCATACACTCTTAAATATATAATGATGTCAATTACAAAAAAATATAAAAATACATACCCATGTTGAAATAACACCACAACCATTTTTCTTTTGGTTAATTCCCACAGGTCCTTTGCATTTTCTACATTTAACCAGTATATTTATACCTTAGCCAGGGATATGAGGAAAGAAGCTGTTACTATCTACGTGGCATCTTCAATTGTGTCAACTGTAACATTGTCTCAGGCACTAATTTCTGGCACTGGAAGTTCATCGTCTACTTCAACTGTGCTTATGTCGTGAACTTCTGCATGTACATCTTCATCTACTTCAATGATCTGGTCTCTAGGTATGTCTGTATTTAGACCATAAAAAATAAACTGATATAAGAAGTTATATAAAATTATAGAATTTGAACATTGTACAGTAAATTTATTGTTTGAATAGTTATCATTATTTCTATGCCATTAAGGGCTAACAGATGATCAGTTAATCTAACCGCTCTTTTTTGGAATCCTGGAAGTTTACTCAAACACACATTATCTCCACAAGTAACTGATAACTTTCCCACTTGAATCAGCATTGAGAGACAAATGACAATGAGACGCAATGTCATAGCTATGATTACAAACTCAGCTTATATCACTCTACAATTTTATAATGAATAACATTTAACTACAGAAATAAGTTTCTTTGCACGAAAATGTATAGAGTAAAACGTAGTTATGGTACATGCATTACAGATAACAGGTACTTTTCAATTAGTTTCCTTTTGCAGCAAAAGAAAGGAAATGCATTATTTGGTACAAAATTGGAGCACTTTACCAATCAATTCTATCCATTATTTACACTTTTCCTACTAGCTAAATGTATAAATGAAACTTAATAATGGAAATGTAGCTACAAATTGATCAATGAGCTGAACTACATTAACATAAAATAAAACCTACACATCAAAAGACACCTCCCATAGACATGAAGCGTAAGATCATCCGCATCATCTCCAGCAGCACACGCATCTTCTTCGGAAACAGTTACCTCATGAAATCTGATTTGTAAAAATAAGTATATGCTTGTATATATGTTTGTTGCAAAAACAAAGTCATGGAACAAGCTTGATTCTGTTTAGTTATTTTGGCCACTTTTATGGTAACATGAATGTAAATCAATAAATAAATGCAGTATGTATATTTTTCATATTGTGGCTGTGGGAAGGGACACATATAAGCATGTTATGTATGTTTTAAGCTTAGAGACCCACTGTATTTCAACAATTTTTATCATGCTGTCATTACTTTGATAACACTTCACGATATAGATAAAATGATGTTACAGATGGCAATAATTGTTCGATAAATTGAATATTTAATATCATTTTTATGGGCGGGGAACTAACAGATGATCAGATCAGTTAACCTAAACACTTCCTTCATTGGATCCTGGCAGATTAACCAGTACTGAAACACACCCCATCTCCGTAAGTAGCTGATAACTTTCCCACTTGATTCAGAGGTGAAAGATGAATGATAATGATATGCAATGTCATATATAATTCATCGTTGAGACTGAGACCAGTCGGGAATCAAACACACGTTTCCTGGATTGATGGTCATTGACTGCGTTTTTAATCTTAAATTTGGGCTAATTTTTCTCATTTGGCGAATATGTTGGCGCAAAGTTTTTTTCACCCAGGGTAGACCCTGATTCAGACTCACTACCAAATGAACTAATTGAGAACAAACAGAAAGCAACAAATGGAGTCCAAGATTACATACACTAAATTAATAAACTAAATTGATAACATAGCAAATGTAGTATGTGCATATTTTGTGTGTGTGTGCTTTTTTATTGTGGAGAAGAGGTAGTTATTATAAATAGGCCAAATTTGGATACTGGAAATTCTTCATACAACTTCAATGAATATGGTGATAAAAAATTCACCTTGCCGCACCAGTGCTGCTTTGAAGTTGAAAGTGTAGTAAGGTTCATATAAGTTTCTTTGAGCATTCATATACATGCATACTTTATTGGTGTAGAATCATCCCAACATGTTTTACCGTATGATGGTGGACCTGTCAGCATTGGAAATATCATCAGACTTTTCCACATCTGCACCAACACCATTGTTTCGTGGATGCTTTCTGGAATACAATTAAAAAAACACATAATATGATATAGCCATATTGAAACAACAACACTGTCTTTCATTATTGACAGTAACTGTAGTTGTATACTGCTTCTTATCTGTCTACAAAAAAGGACAAAATAATTATAACAAAATCAGTATGCAAAGGTACATGTTGATTTACTTGTTGACATTGCTAAATAACTAATAGATCACTATAAAACATATTTTTGAATATTGTATTCAAATTTTATATGATATCTGTTGACAACCACATATTTCATTTATAACAACAATTAATTCATTAAATATATTGATCTGCCAAAAATCTGATGTTTTGTTGTAATAATGTTTGTAAAATTTATATAATATCAATAAAATACTGTAGCAATATTTGGTAATTGAGCAGAGTCCTTGCCCGAGGTTATAAAATAATTTTCTTGTTCAACTGAAATTCGTACTCAAAACACAATTTCTAGGAGTCACATAATTTATAAACCCAATTTAATGTGCAAACACCTAACTAGGTCTCGAATTTTAGAGTATTAATGCAGTTTTGAGGTAGAAAATTATATGTGTTTATGTTTATTTTGTTATAGTTAGCTGAGTCATCTTTGAGTTGAGCATGAAATCTTGAGTTGAGCATGGAAAAGATATTTATAACCTTGGACCCTTGTATGGCTCTAATCCAGCCCCATTCCCCCTGTCCTGGAATATACTTTCCCCCTAATTTCACTGAAATTTCTTCCCCTGAATTTTCTTTTTTATTTGTTGTAATTACTCTCTTATGGGGAATTATCTGGTTCAAGAAACTAGGAAACCTGTGACAATGTCACTTCTTTTCAACTTATGACACATGTTTTACGAGTTGTTCCATATAACCACTAATTCAACACGACATGAAAAAGGTGCAGAGGTCCCTGGCCCCATTCCCCAATATAACAGTAGGGCCCTGGTGACATCATAGTTTTATATGGGTACATATTTAGCTGCTATTGGCTTCATTGTCAAAATCAACAAGAAAATATCGATGGAACCGATGGATGCTCCCCAAGTGAGTGTTTGCCTCTGTATGGGCTACTTGGTTGAAGAATAGCAAACTGTATAGCAGGAACAATATGTGGCTCTGCACTTCACAGAACTAATTCGCAAATCATTTAACCAGAACAAAATGACGATATGAGCAGATCCTAGCTAGTTTTACAGAACTGAAACCAGAGGTTGTAGGGAAATAGTGTCATGATGACAATATGCACATCTCCACTTGGTAATGATGCATCCTAGCGAGTTTCATAAAATTCCATCCACAGGTTGCAGAGAAATAGAGCGGAAAAGCATTTGGTCACAGACTGAATCAAAGAGCAATAACTTTGTGAAAAATCATTGAACCGAAACACAAACATAGCAATTTTCTTAAAATTCCAACGTTAGGTTGTAGAGAAAAAGCGCGGACAATAATTTGGTCACAGACTCAATCAAAGGGCAATAAGTCCATGAAAAATCATCAAACCGGAACACAAAGATAATATGCGCATCTGCACTTGGTAATGATGCATCCTAGCAAGTTTCATAAAATTCCAGGCATGGGTTGTAGAGAAATAGCCCGGACAAGAATTGCGACGCATGGACAGACGAAGCGGCGACTATATGCTTCCCCCTTTTGGGGGAGCATAAAAATCTATAATATTGCAGGCCAGCCGTATATGTCAGTAGGCATGGAATTATTACTAGTCATAAGATTATAGATGGATACCTTTCTGCAATTATAGATGATACACCAGACCAGCCTGATAAATCATCAAATTTCGCAATTCCAGGGGATGATGACACCAATCTTTTTCTCTTTCTGTCTTCATTGGACTTGTAACTATTTATATAAAATAAATACATGTAACAATACTAAGACTTAATGATTTAACTTTTTGAGAATTAGTCTGCACAAAGTGTGTATACTGAAAAATATCAGAAACTATGCAGAAGTTCATTTTTTACTTTCTGTTTGCACTTATATGTAAGTCCTTGACATTGATTTAGCCTGACTTTAGATATATTATATAGTTATACAATTTCAATGTTTTTATATTCATACACCACAAACTGTGATTTCTTTAAATATTTATAAAAAATCCCATGTCAAGATTTGTTTATAACAAAAATAAAGGAACTATTATTTTCAAGGGCTTTTTATTTATTACACATTTTACTGCCTTGTACAGTGATACATACGACACATATTTAAATTGGATTCAAACAAACACATGTTACACAGGAGATCTCTTAAATGAAATACTATATTATTGAGGAACTTCTTATAAAATAAAATTTGATGAAAACTTATAGGACATTACTTTCTACCATTATCTAGATAAAATCAATCAATACATTTAAAAACACAAAATCTTGGCTACTTCAAACTCTTCAAAAAGCAAAATTCTGCCCACCCCCAAATTTCAGACATTCTTCAACAACATTTCTACTCCCTAATTGGAGTTATCCATCTTTTCTCCAAATTAGTTCAATCATTGCAACCTACCTCTTGCAATAACCTATCTCTCACAATCTCTCATTCACCAAAAAAAAAATGTTCTCTATCAGAACTAAATAACTGCAAAATGTCTCAATTTTTTTAATATCACAGTCATTACCCAGATTTTTCTCATGTAAAACTACAGGATAATTTAGGGAAATGATTACATTATGTAAATTGAGGCAACTCTACTTTTTACATTTCATTATTTTTTACAGACCAGACAAAAAATTATCACACTGGTTGAGATCACTGGTACACTTGATATGGATGCAGTTAGAATGACTTAATCACACTGGCACATGATTTTCCATGACCCTACAACTTTACATTTTTGTCACACCATTTAATCAAATCTGTATATATATTTAGTCTCATCATAAGGGGGACAAATAATCCCTAATTTCAAAGTGTGAGGAAAAGCACCTCCATCTCATAATGCAATATACAATGAATGGGTGGATCTGATTTTATGGCATACCAACACACTATAGGTTATTCAACGCCAACAGAAAGGAAGATTCCAGGTTCACTCCACATGTAAAGCAACAACAAATTAATGTACAGATAAAAAATATCAATAAATGGACATGCAGAATGAACTTAGAACCTTGATACCTGCAGAACTGCAGAATTTCAGCAAATTGTACCGTATTACTCAACTTGTCCCATCTTATGACCAGATATACCAGTATGCTATAATTATGATGACTTTAACTATGCATACAACACCACAGCAGTGGTCTAGTGGTAAAGTGTCTACCTTGCATGCAGAAGATCATGGTTTCGATTCCTGGCCGGGTTATACCAAAGACTTGAAAAATAGTATAAAAGCTTCCGCACTTGGTGCTCAGCATTTAGACGATAGTTCTAGGTCTTGTCAGCCCAGTGTCAGTATAATATGATTCGGTTGGGCATCATATCACTTGTCTGTAGTATGATACTTCAGTCCCGGTGAGCTAAAAAGTATTGAAATGGACGCTAAACACCATACAACAACAATATTATCTACGCTTACATCAATGTTTGCACTTTGATCTCTCTAGTATCAAGGAATCAGCAAGTAAATAAAATAATAAAATAGTCAAACCTGTGTTAGTGGTTACTTCTATTAAGCAACCAATTGTCTTAAACAGCCACATTTTCTATTAACCATTGTTATACTTTTAGTTTTAATCAACCTGTACTAAGCAGTCACCTGAATTAAGGGGTCATTTTGCTCTTTCCCTTGAGTGACTGCTTAAGACAGGTTTGATATATACGGTCCAAACAAATTCCTGCTGCAAAGAGTAACTACAATGATCTTGTCAAACAGGGTTTTGGGTCACAGAGTCTGATCCAAGATAGTAAAACTGCAACTTTTGGCTGAAAAATGTTATCATTTGGCCGTTATTGGTGAATCCGATGTGGGGTCCAGACTCCCCTGCATCCCCTTTGGATCTGCCTGTGCTAAACAAAAAAGCAAAACAGCTTTTCAACTCAAGAGGAAAACAACTCACCAAGTCACCAAGAAGTATTATTCACAATACATCATTTATAAACATGACTCAAGTGGTATTGTATGACAATTCACAGCGTCTGTCAATTACAGTAGTGTCTGACAGTTACAGCATTGCAGCAGTGTCTGTCCGTTACAGCAGTGTCGTCAATTTCAACCGTGTCTGACAATTGCAACAGTGTCTATAAATTACAGTAGTGTCATCAACTACAGCAGTGTCTGTCAATTATAACAGTGTCTGTCAATAACAGCAGTGTCTGTCACTTAAAGTGGTGTCTGTCAATTACAGTAGTGTCATAAATTTCAGCAGTGTCTGTCAATTACAACAGTATCTGTTACTTACAGCAGTGTCTGTCAATTACAGAAGTGTCTGTCAATTACAATAGTGTCATCAATTACAGCAGTGTCTGACAATTATTGCAGTTGTGTCTATCAATTACAGCAGTGTCTGACAATTGCAGCAGTGTCTGTCAATTACAGTAGTGTTATCAATTACATCAGTGTCTGTCAATTACAGCAGTGTCATCAATTGCAGCAGTGTCTGACAAATGCAACAGTGCCTGACAATTGCAGCAGTGTCTGTCACTTACAGTAGTGTCCATCAATTACAACAGTGTCTGTCAATTACAGCCATGTCTGACAATTTCATCAGTGTTTGTCAGTTACAGCAGTGTCTGATACTTACAGTAGTGTCTGTCAATTACAGCAATGTTGTTTATTACAGCAGTGTATGTCAATTACAGCAATGTCTGACAATTGCAGCAGTGTCTGTCAATTATAGCAGTGTCTGTCAATTATAGCAGTACAGCAGTGTCATCAACTATAGCAGCACCTGACAATTGCAACAGTGTCATCAATTACAGCAGTGTCTGATAATTACAGCAGTGCCTGTCAATTACAGCAGTGTCTTCAATTACAACAGTGTCTGACAACTGCAGCAGTGTCTGTCAATTACAGCAATGTCTGTCAATTACAAAAGTGTTATCAATTACATCAGTGTCTGACAATTGCAGCAGTGTCATCAATTACAAGTGTCTGACAATTGCAGCAGTGTCTGTCAATAACAACAGTACCTGTCAATTACAGCAGTGTATGTCAATAACAGCAGTGCCTGTCAATTACAGCAGTGTCTGTCAATTACAGCAGTGCCAGTCAATTGCAGCAGTGTCTGTCAATAACAGCAATGCCTGTCAATTACAGCAGTGTCTGTCAATTACAGCAATGTCTGTCAATTACAGCAATGTCTGTCAATTACAGCAGTGCCTGTCAATTACAGCAGTGTCTGATAATTGCAGCAGTGCCTGTCAATAACAGTAATGCCTGTCAATTACAGCAGTGTCTGATAATTACAGCAGTGTCCGTCAATTACAGCAGTGTCTGATTATTGCAGCAGTGCCTGTCAATTACAGCACTGTCATCAATAACAACATCAGAAGATGGCAACAAGACTGTGTGTCAACCAGTTTGGTGTAACTACTTACCCTTATATGCCAAAAGTATATGTTGTCCAATGAAAATGCTTCATATATATATATATATATATATATATATATATATGATAATGAGATTGGAATTATGATAAGATAAAATAGTAAAACAAAGAAATAATACATGTATTCATACCCCAGAGTTATCAAAACTGTGAAGTTTTATAACATGATTCCCCTTATAACACCATCTGTCACTTGACTCCTGTGAACAGCAGTCACATATTCACTGGACCATGATCTCAAACCTAACCACCCTACCCTTGAACCTGGAAGATTAAACAGTACTTGAGCACACCAATCTCAACAAGTAACTGATATACATTTTCCACTTCAATCAGCGGTGAGAAACGAATGATAATGATGCAATGTCGTATGTCAATCATCATAGAGACTATGGCCAGGCGGGGATTCTAGATTATTTTAAACTCATTCATATTATTCACATTACAACAAGGCAGCAGATCGAATTAAACATTTCAGAACAATCTAACAACAAAGAAGCAGATCAGATAAAACATTCCAGATCAATCTAACAACAAGGCAGCAGAACAGATAAAACATTCCAGAATAATCTAACAAGGCAACGGATCAGATAAAACATTCCAGAACAATCTAACAACAAGGCAGCAGATCAGAAAAAACATTCAAGAATAATATAACACCAAGGCAGCAGATCAAATTAAACATTTCAGAACAATCTAACAACAAGGCAGCAGATCACCTAAAACATTCCAGAACAATCTAACAACAAGGCAGCAGATCAGATAAAAGATTCCAGAACAATCAAATAACAAGGCAGCAGATCAGATAAAAAATATTCCAAAACAATCTAACAACAAGGCAGCAGATCAGATAAAACATTCCAGAACAATCTAACAAGGCAGCAGATCAGATAAAACATTCCAGAACATTTTAACAAGGCAGCAGATCAGAAAAAACATTCCAGAACAATCTAACAACAAGGCAGCAGATCAGATAAAAAATATTCCAAAACAATCTAATAACAAGGCAGCAGATCAGATAAAACATTCCAGAACAATCTAACAACAAGGCAGCAGATCAGATAAACATTCCAGAACAATCTATAACAAGGCAGCAGATCAGATAAAACATTCCAGAACAATCTAATAACAAGGCAGCAGATCAGATAAAACATTCCAGAACAATCTTACAACAAGGCAGCAGATCAGATAAAACATTCCAGAACAATCTTACAACAAGGCAGCAGATCAGCTGCAGGGCTCAGTACAACACTGTTTTATCGACACATAAACAAATAAGGAAATGAAGACATGCTGCGTGAATCAGTGAGATGCACTGAACAGGAGAATACTCTCTAGTTACCTTATTTATTTTCTAATGAACAATACATGTAATTTTCAGTTATAATGATATTAATGACAGTCTGACTATAAAGTAATGATTGCAACGCAAATCCATGAATTTCAAGTAATTTAAATTAATTGGTTATGTAAAATAGTGTGACTTATTATCACTGATTCTTTAAATGAGATTTAACATCATTTCCAACCCATTACAATGTTATATACTTTGAATCAATTGTTACAGAAGATAAATTTATAATCAGAATCTATATTTATCTCATTAAAATATTCTTATTAATATTTATACAATAGAATTGTTTGGCATTTATTCTCATTTGAATACAGTACTATATGTCACAGTTTGCAGGTAATCTACTAGGAGAGAAATCTATGTAGGCAGTCTGGTTAGCTCAGTCAGTAGAGCACTCGCCTTGCAAGCAAAAGGTCTTGTGTTCGAGTCCCAGTTGAATCCATATTTTTGTATGGCAGATATTTTCATTATTACTCATTCTCAGAGCAGCTACACTATCTGCAACCATTAAGGAACCCTGAACACAGATCAGAAACCGGATTGGAAGTCCTGCATAGCACCTCTTGTCCAGGTCTATAATGCAACCAGGAATAACACGTCGGGATATGTGCCACATTATTCAATATTTGGTTGTCACCCAAAGTTATTACCTTTAATTGTACTGTAACTTGATATTTAGTAAGTACATTTATTTTTTATTTTAGGCATAACTTTGTTAAAGTACCTTTAGATTTATCAAGTATGGATTACTTGCTTAACTAGTACCTTTAATATCAGATAGTTATGATATTACAGTAAAAATAATTAGTGCTGGTACCTTTAAATGTAATATATTAAATTGTATATTTTTAATAAGTTGTAGAGAATGTTACTACAGAGAGGTATTTCAGTATTTGTATAGATCTACTGAAATTGTGATTGTGTAGGATTTATAGGTTAGTCATTATATATTATCCAATATATCGCTTCAATTTCACAATTGTTTCATAAACTAGAGTTGATCTAATGTTACCAAATATTTCTATTGTAGGATAGATTATACACATCTGAAGTGATATGATGGAGTTGTAAGGTTTACTGTTCTTAATGTTATATTTATTCTTAACAATTTTAAAATTTCAGAATGCTAATAAAAAACAATTCATTTTGTTGAAATATTTTTTCTTATTTTCAGTATTTTGAAATGTCAGGAGACATTTCCTCAAAGGGGGGAAATGCTTAGCCAAGGTTATATTCTATATTGATATACGGCTAGACCATGAGACCCAGGGACATGCAATTCACAATTCTTATAAAGGACCCATATGTGTCCATAATCATGCTTACCATTTGTTTCCCAGTGCTTCTGATAGTAAGAAGAAGATTATTAACGTTTACCTTGAATTTGACTGTTTTGGCCCCACCCCAAGGCCCCAGGGGGATGGGGACCATGCAATTCATAATTTTGATTCACCCTTAGGTAACAAAGCTGCATGCAACATTTTGTTACAATTTAGCTTAACGTTTTTGAGAAGAAGTCGAAAATGTAAATTGTTTAGTCGCAAAATGGACAAAAGGCGATCGCAAAAGGTTCCTTGAGACAAAGTCTCAGGTGACCTAATAAATTATTGTGAGATAATTTATTTAGTTAAAGCGTTTCTCAGGTAAGTCATTTGTAACTCTTATTATTATCAGTACTGTGAAATATGTGTAATTTGCATTAATGAGACGCGTTGACTTGTGTATTTGAGAATAATTGTCTTTTTATATTTCTATATGTATGTTGTATGTATTTACAGGCTATTATTATTATATTTATTATAATAATAAATACAGGTACTCCAATAAACCAAATCCTTGGTGTTGAACTTTCTTGACCCAGTAACATAATATTTCTTGAACACTTATGTATAAAATTTGTTTATCTTGCGAGAAAACAGACTGTATTTTAAGGATGGCATGGATAGCACTAAATTAAAAGTTCCTTTCAATTTTTTTCAAACAAAGTAACTTTTGAAGGTGTTTGCTAAATGGAAAATTTACATGATTGATAATTTTTTTGACAAATGTTAGAAAAGTCTGTAAGGATCTCCAGACTCACCATGGACTTTTCTAACACTCGCCTCAATACAGCTGAGATTCTAAGTTATTAACCATGTAATTCTTAATAATTATTCCTCGCTTGACGCTCAGCATTTAGAGGAGAGATCTAGGTCTGGTCGGCCCGGTGTCAGTATAATGTGACTGGGTGGGGTATCATACCATGTGTCTGCAGCATCATACTCCAGTGTGACAGTGCTTAGAATACTGGCTCAAGTAGGAACCGTCGCGATATGACTGAAAAATTGTTGAAAGAGACGCTAAACACCATACAACAACAACAACAACTTAATAATTAGGTGATGAATGCCTAAGAATGAATCCAAGTAAAATTGCCCTCCGCCCATAAATAACATCCATACTTTCTGGACCAAATGCTTAAAAAGTGCTTAAAAGCCCTGTGGCGGGGCCATTTGTGGTCAAATCACACTGGTTCAAGAACTTGTTCGAGATACTGTGGTTATATAACTGCTGTAAGTTTTAAGATTCAAAATGAACGTAATATCGCATTTACACGAAAAAGGTAAACAGATGGACAACGGACAATTTAACATGATATAAGCCCAGCTGGCCTTTGGCCAGTAAGCTAAAAATCACTACAATTAGTTTTTAAAAAAAATCAGTTTGAAATGAAAGTTCATGTATCTGATTTATATTTATATCTAAAGCAGGATTGATTTGGATTTTCAAATCAGCAAAAAAAAACATGACAAACAAGAAATGTCACTGTTAAGTGTCACATGCCCCACAAATGGTCTGTGAAAATGACAACAATGATATAATAGGTAGCGATGTATATATGAATATCAAAGGTAATGGACTAATGTTTCAGACTAGACATGCAATTCCTTGGGTTTTTTTTACATTAAAGCATGACCTTGACCTTTGTGTAACCTTAACAGTTAAATGCAGGTGAAACATTATCATGACATGCTGATCACTTGTGTCAAGCTATTTTAAAATCCATAAATGTAAGTTACAGATCAATTGTTGATCAATTGATAAATTGAACAAAGTGTTTTTGAAATCCATCCATGCATGATAAAATTATAAGACAGATGTGAAATTTCAAACAGATTTAAAGTGTTGTCATACATATTCAAAGTGTGACAGTGTCAAGGTTTTTCTTATGACACGTCATCATGTCATCTTGATAAATTGAGCCAAGTTAAAGACAATGTCACAGACCAGACACACAATATCAAACAAATTGAAAGAGTGACCTTGACCTTTGAGGAAAGGTTCTGGGTCTTACATGCGACACTTAATTATGTCATGTTTATCAACTGAGCCTTGTGTTTTGAAAATATATCCATAGATGACAATGTTATAGATCGGACAAGAAAACTCACACAGACTGAAAGTGTTTTCAAACAAACTCAAAGTGTGACCTTGACCTTTGAGGTACGCATGTGGGTCTTACAAGTGACACTTTGTAATGTCATGCTGATGAATTGAGCCAAGTGTTTTTGAAATGTATCCATAGGTGCAAAGTTTCAGACCGGACACGAAATCTCAATCAGATTGGAAGTGTCAACAACCATAGTTCAATTGGGACGCGCGACACATTGTCATGTTATGTCGGTCATTTGTAGCTAGTATTAACAAAATCCATTTATGCATGACAAAGTTACAGATCGGACACAAAATCTCACACAAACTCAAAGTTTTGTCAAACAAACTCAAATTGTGATCTTGGCCTTTGAGGTATGGGTTTGGGTCTTACTCGCAACACATCATCATGTTATGTTGATAATTTGTAGCAAGTATCAACAAAATCCATTTATGCATGACAAAGTTACAGGCCGGAAACGAAATCTCACATAAACTCAAAGTGTTGTCAAACAAACTCAAATTGTGACTTCGACCTTTGAGGTAAGGGTGTGAGTCTTACTCGCAATACGTCATCATGTTATGTTGATCATTTGTAGCAAGTATCAACAAAATCCATCTATGCATGACAAAGTTACAGGCCGGAAACGAAATCTCACACAAACTCAAAGCGTTGTCAAAAAAACTCAAATTGTGACCTTGACCTTTGAGTTACGGATGTGGTTCTTACTCGCGACATGTTGTCATGTTATATTGATCACTTGCAGCAAGTTTCAACAAAATCCATCTATGCATGACAAAGTTACAGGCCAGAAACGAAATACCGGAAGGAAGGACAGACGTTCAGACGGACGGAAGCTGCGATTTCTATATGCCACCCAAAAAATTTTTTGGGGGGCATAAAAGTGATATTGGAATCAAGGTCAATCAGTGCCATCTTTGATAAGAGGAATTCCCTAGAAAATGTCGAAATTGGAATGTTACTTTTGTATTCATACAGAAAAACTGGTCAGGACATGGCTAATAAATCATTATAAGTGGATCCTACAACAGAAGATAGTTTGTATCTCAGTCAATGAAATCTCAGAAGATATTTCCAAGTCACTGGAAATGCAGAAGATATCTTGTAGCATCTCAGTCACTGGAAGCTCAGAAGATATTTTGTAACATATCTGTCACTGGAAGCTCAGAAGATATTTCCCATTCATTGGAAGCGCAGAAGATATCTTGTAACATCTCAGTCACTGGAAGCTCAGAAGATATTTTGTAACATATCTGTCACTGGAAGCTCAGAAGATATTTTGTAACATCTCTGTTACTGGAAGCTCAGAAAATATTTTGTAACATCTCAGTCACACGAAGCTCAGAAGATGTTTTATAACATCTCTGTCACTGGAAGCTCAGAAAATGTTTGTTATATCTCTGTCACTGGAATCTCAAAAGGTATTTCCCAGTCACTGGAAGCGCAGAAGATATTTTGTAACATCTTTGTCACTGGAAGCTCAGAAGATATTTTTGTAACATCTCTGTTACTGGAAGCTCAGAAGATGTTTTGTTATATCTCAGTCGCTGGAAGCTCAGACAATATTTCCCAGTCACTGGAAGCGTAGAAGATATTTTGTAACATATCTGTCACTGGAAGCTCAAAAGATATTTTGTAACATCTCTGTTACTGGAAGCTCAGAAAATATTTTGTAACATCTCAGTCACACGAAGCTCAGAAGATGTTTTATAACATCTCTGTCACTGGAAGCTCAGAAAATGTTTGTTATATCTCTGTCACTGGAATCTCAAAAGGTATTTCCCAGTCACTGGAAGCGCAGAAGATATTTTGTAACATCTTTGTCACTGGAAGCTCAGAAGATATTTTTGTAACATCTCTGTTACTGGAAGCTCAGAAGATGTTTTGTTATATCTCAGTCGCTGGAAGCTCAGACAATATTTCCCAGTCACTGGAAGCGTAGAAGATATTTTGTAACATATCTGTCACTGGAAGCTCAGAAGATATTTTGTAACTTCTCTGTTACTGGAAGCTCAGAAAATATTTTGTAACATCTCAGTCACAGGAAGCTCAGAAGATGTTTTACAACATCTCTGTCACTGGAAGCTCAGAAGATGTTTTGTTATATTTCTATCACTGGAAGCTCAGAAGATATTTTGTAACATCTCTGTCATTGGAATCTCAGAAGATATCTTGTAACATCTCAGTCACTGGAAGCTCAGTAGATATTTTGTAACTTCTCCGATAGGATTATTGCTATCCAATCAGATTTTATTTTATATCATTGTTTTTTTGTTAATGCACATTTCACCTGGCTGTCTGTTACTTCAAGCACCATTTTATATGCAGTTTGAACATGTGTAACTTTATTAAGCTTTGTACAAATGTGGAAAACCTCATTAGAACATCACTGAATTGAAGAATATGTACATATCACTGAAAATAAAGAAGTATGTGAGTTGGAAACTTAACACTCATAATTGTGTTCCTGCCAGTGGTTGGTTGAAATTTTGGTTAAAAAGTTAAGTCTGCTGCATTATGTGGACACATCACATGCATGTTTGCTTTGAATCCTTGCCATGGCACTATAGACAAGTTTATAAAATATTAATTGTCAAAATGACACAATGAGACCAGTGAGTCACATTTAACTTTCTACTAAAGAACCTGAAATACCGGTTTCCATCCTATAGTGGTAATTTAGTGGTAAGATTTCCAAACTTGAATTTAAGACCAAATCAATAAAGGCAATCAAGTAAAGGAGGAGATAACTGCTGGTACTTTATCTGTTGTTAGTTCATGTTTACACTGATAATCCTGATTGTCAGCTTGATTTACGTATTCTAATATTTAATAGGCATCTACACCCGAATGTCACCTCTGTGGTGATTCTAAATTGGAGTAATATTGACTGAGGTGGAGGTCTGAGTAATATTGGCTGGGGTTGGAGGTCTGAGTAATATTGGCTGGGGTTGGAGGTCTGAGTAATATTGGCTGGGGTTGGAGGTCTGAGTGATATTGGCTGCAATTGGAGGTCTGAGTGATATTGGCTGCAATTGGAGGTCTGAGTAATATTGGCTGGGGTTGGATGTCTGAGTATTAATGGCAGCAGTTGGAGGTCTGAGTAATATTGGCTGGGGTTGGAGATCTGAGTAATATTGGCTGGGGTTGGAGGTCTGAGTGATATTGGCTGCAATTGGAGGTCTGAGTAATATTGGCTGGGGTTGGAGGTCTGAGTAATATTGACTGGGGTTGGAGGTCTGATTATTATTGGCTGGGGTTGGAGGTCTGAGTAATATTGACTGCAGTGGGAGGTCTGAGTAATATTGGCTTGGGTTGGAGGTCTGAGTATTATTGGCTGGGGTTGGAGGTCTGAGTAGTATTGGCAGGGGTTTGAAGTCTGAGTTATATTGGCTGCAGTTGGAGGTCTGAGTAATATTGGCTGGGGTTGGAGGTCTGAGTAATATTGGCTGGGGTTGGAGGTCTGAGTAATATTGACTGAGGTGGAGGTCTGAGTAATATTGCCTGGGGTTGGAGGTTTGAGTAATATTGACTGAGGTGGAGGTCTGAGTAATATTGGCTGGGGTTGGAGGTCTGAGTAATTTTGACTAAGGTGGAGGTCTGAGTAATATTGGCTGGGGTTGGAGGTCTGAGTAATATTGACTTGGGTTGGAGGTTTGAGTAATATTGGCTGGGGTTGGAGGTCTGAGTAATATTGGCTGCAGTTGGAGGTCTGAGTAATATTGACTGAGGTGGAGGTCTGAGTAATATTGGCTGGGGTTGGAGGTCTGAGTAATTTTGACTAAGGTGGAGGTCTGAGTAGTATTGGCAGGGGTTTGAAGTCTGAGTTATATTGGCTGCAGTTGGAGGTCTGAGTAATATTGGCTGGGGTTGGAGGTCTGAGTAATATTGGCTGGGGTTGGAGGTCTGAGTAATATTGACTGAGGTGGAGGTCTGAGTAATATTGCCTGGGGTTGGAGGTTTGAGTAATATTGACTGAGGTGGAGGTCTGAGTAATATTGGCTGGGGTTGGAGGTCTGAGTAATTTTGACTAAGGTGGAGGTCTGAGTAATATTGGCTGGGGTTGGAGGTCTGAGTAATATTGACTTGGGTTGGAGGTTTGAGTAATATTGGCTGGGGTTGGAGGTCTGAGTAATATTGGCTGCAGTTGGAGGTCTGAGTAATATTGACTGAGGTGGAGGTCTGAGTAATATTGGCTGGGGTTGGAGGTCTGAGTAATTTTGACTAAGGTGGAGGTCTGAGTAATATTGGCTGGGGTTGAAGGTCTGAGTAATATTGACTTGGGTTGGAGGTCTGAGTAATATTGACTGGGGTTGGAGGTCTGAGTAATATTGACTGAGGTGGAGGTCTGAGTAATACTGGCTGGGGTTGGAGGTCTAAGTAATATTCTGAGTAATATTGGCTGGGGTTGGAGGTCTGAGTAATATTGACTGAGGTCGAGGTCTGAGTAATATTGGCTGGGGTTGGAGGTCTGAGTAATATTGACTAAGGTGGAGGTCTGAGTAATATTGGCTGGGGTTGAAGGTCTGAGTAATATTGATTTGGGATGGAGGTCTGAGTAATATTGGCTGGGGTTGGAGATCTGAGTAATATTGACTGAGGTGGAGGTCTGAGTAATATTGGCTGGGGTTGGAGGTCTGAGTAGTATTGGCTGGGGTTGGAGGTCCGAGTAATACTGGCTGGGGTTGAAGGTCCGAGTAATATTGGTTGGGGTTGGAGGTCTGAGTAATATTGGCTGGGGTTGGAGGTCTGAGTAATATAAGCTGGGGTTAGAGGTCTGAGTAATATTGGCTGAGGTGGAGGTCTGAGTAATATTGGCTGGGTAAGAGGATACCCAGGGGATGTCACTTTAAACAGGTTACAAGAAATAAATAACTTCCTTTAAGCAGTTTTCATAAGTGTAATAATTGTGCATGTCTTTGAAATGAAGTTGAATATACAACTTTATTATGCAGTTATACAAATTCATACATAATATTTTTAGAATTGAGTTTATACTAATTTATCTCATCTTTATTGCTATGAAAGCTCAGAGCTTATAAGAACTGCTGCTGCATTTGTGTCCACTTCCTGGGTAGAACAAGAGGTTTTGCATGACACATCATCTTAGGCTGGTTAGCATTTGTGCCAATTTATTAAATAATGAAATAACAACCAAAGAAGATAATGCCCTGACAGCAGCGGATGATCGGAGCTGTGACCTTGACCTTTGAGGAACAGACCCAAGTCAGTCGCATCACACATATACTTGTCTCATTGAACATTTGTGCCAAGTGATTTAAAATTCCAATCACAACTAAAGAAGATATAGTCAAGACAAGAAGAAACAGTGTATACATTGGATTTCCAACCACTTGACCTTGAGCTATGAACTTGACCTTTGATGAAAAGAACCAAGTCATTCGCATGACACATCAGCTTGTCCAAGTGAACATTTGTGCCAAGTTATTTAAAATTCCAATCTTCACTGAAGGACATATGGTATGGACAGCAGGGGATGGAGGCACACACGGACACACCACGAACGGTGGCGGAGGGTAATAAGTACCGGTACTGGGTGTTTTATCATGCTAGGGATCAAACTTGTAATATATTAATGCATTTTGGTTGATTTTAGCATATCCAGTAAAATATAAATCAATAGAAAAGTCACTTGTACTTACAGCGGGGTATTTTATTTTGAAGAAAGTTTATTAGTTTTCAGACAAGTGTTGATCTATACCAACTAGAGGTTTCAGGATTGAAATGCCTGGTAAATCTTCTACAACTACATCTGGATGAAGTCTGTGTAACATCTATTTTCTGAAAGAGCAAACAACGTAATTATTGTATAACTGGTTGTCACATATACCTACATCAAATTCTCCATTCATATAAGTAGTTGAATTAATAAATATTATAGTAAAATTGTTGGTTGAGAATATGTAGATGAATTACATTCATATTAAAAAACAAGAGTTGTCAGTTAACAACAAAGCTCGCCTTTGGGATAAAACTCACCACCCATGCAAATATTGAGATTGGAGGCAAACACCAAAACTTAAATGCAACTAAATGCAAAAGTTTAAAATGGATGTCTACAGACGAAAAATTAAGTTTAAAAAAAATCCAACTATGTATGGCAAAGTTACAGGCCGGAAACGAAATCTCACACAAACTCAAAGTGCTGTCAAACAAACTCAAATTGTGGCTTTGACCTTTGAGGTACAGGTTTGGGTTTTACTTGCGACACGTCGTCATGTTATATTGATCATTTGTAGTAAGTATCAACAAAATCCATCTATGCATGACAAAGTTACAGGCCGGAAATGAAATACCGGACGGAAGGACGGATGTTCTCACGAATGGGTATTTAAGTGGCTTCTTTGCGTTAATCTTATTACTTGTGTGGCTAAATTTTAAATAATTTTAGCCACATAAGAGAAAAAAAGCCACTTAAATGCTGTTTTTTAATTGGCTAGAAACAGCCACGTAATTATTTTTTAACTGCTTTTCAACTGTCCATAAAAATTACTAACCCTAAACCCTAGACACTTAACTACCCATTTGTTTGCCCGGATGGACAGACAGAAGGACGGACGGACGGACGGACGCTGCAATTACTATATGCTACCCAAAAAAATTTTTTTGGGGGGGCATAAAAAAATGAATCAATAGTTTTATAATATATATCCCCGTTTTTATACTAGAGCAATGTATTCGTCATGTTTCTGTAGCTGCTTTGGATAATATTTTTTTATATGATAAGTGATATTATGGACAATCAAGGAGCTATAAAGATTTCTCTCTAATTCCTTGGGACAATGAACTTCATACGTTCATATGTCGACATCAATGATTTATATAGAATGTTTTATATATAATTCCTTGGCTGATATACCTATCAGTGATATTCTCATGTCTAAATAAAGATTTTATTAACTCCCTAAGCCATAAATTGTTAATTTACTATTAACAAACAATAATATAGAGATAAAAATCCTTGTATATTATGATTGTGTGACAGAGTTACAAAGAGAAACCAACTTTGTATTAACAAAATAAACACATTAACAACAAATTGTATTTCTGAACAAATCAAAAAGAATTACAAAATATCTTATCTTTCTGAATATATATTTTTAAGTAATTATATAGTGCACAAAAAAGTTAAATTCTAGCCCTAAGTCCAGGTTTTTACTTGAACCTTTATTTTTTTGTTAAATAACAAATATGAATTAATACATATACAAAGTAAATCACTTGCTAGTGTCTAGATAAGTGATAAGTGTAAAAAGATCCAATCTCTCGACAACACATTATCAAACACAATTTTAACAGAATATAACATTTTCATGATAAACTAAAAAGCTCAAGATATATGAAATATATCGCTTTAACAGAGTTGTTTCAAACTATAACTAGTAATCCAACATATGGTCTGGTTCCAAAACTGGACATGAAAATGACAACATAAATTAACCAGACAAAAGCCGGGCCCAATTAGCTCAGTCAGTTATGTGTCTGACTCTCAATCCAGGGGTCGTGAGTTCGAATCCTCCACCCGGCAACAGTCTCCGTGATGATTGATATACGACATTGTGTCTCATTATCATTCGTCTCTCACCACTGATTCAAGTGGGAAAGTTATCAGTTACTTGCGGAGACGGGTGTGCTCGAGTACTGGTTAATCCCAGGAAACAGTGGGTAGGTTAACTGATCGTCTGTTAGCCCTCTATGACATACAAATGATGCTAAATATTCAATCAATCAATCAATCAATTGATTACCAGACAAAATACCAAATGGTTACAGACATACCATGATTTACTCAATGACATTTCCAGGTTAAATATGGCATAACCAGACTATGTATGGCACTACCAGGTTATAAATGGTTTATCCAGGTTATATATGGCATAATCAGGTTTTATATTGCATTATCATGTTATAAATGGCATTACCGAGCTATATATGGCAGTAAAAGGTTGAATATGACATAACAAGGTTATATAAGGTATTATCAGGTTATATATATGGCATAGCCAGATTATATATGGTATTACCAGGTTATATATGGCATTACAAGGTTATATATGGCATTACAAGGTTACATATGTCATAGCCAGGTTATATATGGTATTACAAGGTTATATATGGCATTACCAAGTTGTATATGTCATTATCAGGTTATATATGGTATAACCTGACTAAATATGGCATAACCAGGCTATGTAAGGCACTACCATGTTATAAATGGTTTATCCAGGTTATAAATGGCATTACCAAGTTATTTATGGAATTATCAGGTAATATTTGGCATAACCATGTTATATATGGTATAACCAGGTTATATATGGTATGACAAGGTTATCTATGGCATTACCAAGTTATATATGGCATTATCAGGTTATATTTGGCACTACCAGGTTATATATGGCAAAACCAGGTTATAGATGGCATTACCAGGTTACATATGGCATAACTAGGTTACATATGGCATGACCAGGTAATGTATGGCATGACTAGATGATATACGGCATTACCAGGTTATATACTGCATATCCAGGTTATAAACAGCATTATCATGTTATATACGGCATTACAAGGTTACATATGGCATTTCCAGATTACGTATGGCAAAACAAGATTATGGACGGCATTACTAGGTTATATATGGCATTACCAAGTTATATATGACATAACCAGGTTATATAGGGCATGACAAAGTTATGAATGACATAACAAGGTTATATATGACATTACCAGGTTATATATGGCATTACTAGGGTTATTTTTGGCATAACTATGTTACAAATGGCATAACCAGGTTATGGACGGCATTACTAGGGTATATATGGCATTACCAAGTTATATACGGCATTACCAGGTTATATATGGCATGACCAGGTTATATATGGCATTACCAGGTTATGTATGGCATGACCAGGTCATGTATGACATTACCAGGTTATGTATGGCATTACCAGGTCATGTACAGCATAACCAGGTCATGTATGGCATTACCAGGGAATGTACAGCATTACTAGGTCATGAACATGACCAGGTCATGTAAGGCATTACCAGGTCATGTATGGCATGACTAGGTCATGTACGGCATGACCAGGTCATGTACGGCATAACCAGGTAATATACGGCGTTATCAGATTATGTATGACATGACCAGGTCATGTACGGCATACCCAGGTTATATATGGCATTACCAAGTTATATATGGCATTACCAGATAATGTATGACATGACCAGGTCATATACAGTTTACCAGGTTATATATAGCATTACCAGGTTATATATATATGGCATTACCAATTTATGTATGGCATTACCAGGTTATGTATGGCATGACCTGGTTATATATGGCATTACCAGGTTATATATAGCATTACCAGGTTATATATATATGGCATTACCAATTTTTGTATGGCATTTCCAGGTTACAGACCCTACACCGCTCAAGTACCCCATAATTGCACTCCGTTTGCGCTCAGTTTGCACTCCGTTCGCGATCCGTTCGCGCTTAGTTCGCGCTCCGTTTGCGCTCCGTTTGCGTGCACTCGATTAAACGCAGTTAATTTAATGCACTCACAAACGCAAGTATTCGCTCACGAGCGCTGTATAGCTAAGTGCTGTATTTAATACTCCTCTTAGCGTTCGCTTCGTTCAGCGTTCACTCAACGTTCAGTTCGCTCAGTTCGGTTTCCGGCCCATAGCCAATCGCAACATCTCAACTCTTTAAACTGATTTTATATTGACTTTTTAATTTAATCTGTTCCAATGAAGCAATTAAATGTATCCATGGGATTTTAGTCAAGGTAAATTAATTCATAATCCGATTGTTTGTCTACAGAATATGTCACCCGCTGGGCGATAGCTTGAACAAGTATCGATAGTAGGCATGTTAAACGGAAGTGTCTATGTTTTGATATGTGATCAGTGGTCTTGGTGATCAAAGAATATCGCACGTTATACCGGCTTCTGTTATCCAGACACCGACGTTTGTTTGCGTCAGTATCTTCTTTGATATACCGTAAGCTGTTTGTTACAGGAAATCAATAAAGTTTGTCCACAAAATTTACATATACATCAACATAAACTAAATAAATTGTTATTTATAATTAAATTTAATTAATAATTCCATACTGTTGATACCTCATTGGCCTTATGATAATCCATAAATCTGCTCAGTGTAAGCAGTGACATGTGGATATATCACTGGTTTTGTTAATGTTCAAACTAAAATAAGCTTTATAATCAATAATATGTACTGCATGGGTGATGAAAAATTTATTATAATCTGTGCGATGCAATTCGACATTATAATCAATGATTTTTGAAAAATAATAATCTTGTAGTGTTTTTTCTCGATTTGGGTCCAAATGTGGCTTCACTAAACTTAAAAAAAGATATTCTGATATTTTAAGTTTTTTATAAGGCCTAAAAAAAAAGAAGGTTTGTTTCCTGTTACATGCCCAAAAAAATATGGGTCGGTAGGTAGGGATTTTTTTTTTTTTTTTTTTTTTTTTTTTTTTTGTCGTTGCCACACTCCTTTATTAAATGGAACATCAAAATGAATGAGTTTGTTAGTTTCTATTACATGATTATATATGTCATTTTGGGGGTAGTGGTGTGAAAGTAATATATCTTTTAAATAGTACTCAATTTCAGATATGAATCTGAAATCTGAAGTGGCTATAATAAACCGAGGAAGATGTTTGATATTGGCTATACTGTCTTCGCAAAAATTATACCTTGCACCGTTTCTGTGAGTCTATATCGTCTAAGCGTATGCAGTGATTATTTTATAATGAGATTACGAGCGTCTAAACGACACAGCGCGCCGGTGCGTAAGAATTACTTTGTTGTAAAAATCACCAAAAAGAGCGCGAAATCCGATGCCGATTTTTTGGACATAAAAACTTTTGAGTCGGCAGTTAAAATATAGGGTCGGTCGGGTAACCGGAAACAAACATCTTTTTTTTTTAGGCCTAATCATTTTCGTTATCATTATGTATATAAATATACTTGCAATAAACTTTTTTCAGTGGGTTTCTCAAATTATTCTTTTACTGATAGTATGCTTTATGTTAAAATGACAAACTATATTTAACTTGTTTGAAACTACACCCACTGTGCTATACCACTAATTATATGACACGCAGCAACACAACCGTGGTGTTAATTACGTTATGTCACATGCCAGTGAGAGCCGTGTCAATTAGGTTATATGCTAAAGCGGTGACTTATCGGTCTATTGACCACGGAAGATATGTATGATTTCATTTTGATTGTAATTCGTGCCAGATGGATGAATTTTAATTGAGCCAACATTATGTGATTGAAAAGAAAAAAATAAGAAAGAAAAACTGCCAGCCAATTAACAACAAATAAAAAAAATATTTAAGATATTGGTTATTCGAAGTTTCAGAACGCTTTAGTATGTAAATATTATGATGTTAATATCATTAAATTAACGAACCGAGAACCCCACGCCAGCTCTGAGTGAATGGTAGAAAGTGTGACATACACGTATAAAGGGATGTGTATTCAGGGCTGTCATTTTACCACAGCTGCCATAGCGATTTCGTATAAAAACAGATCAGAAATGTTAATTTACAAAATAAAACAATCCTACAATTTTAAAACTAATAAAAATTAAAGACATGTGTTTAAATAATTCCTTGTAAAAATGTAGTATTTTATTTGTATTATTTTTTACTTTCATTATTTGTTTTATTTTTTTTGAAATATTATTATCCTTGGAGCTATTATTATAATATACATATTGACTTATTGATTTGTTTACAGCTTTAATATTGGATACGTGCGTATGTGCATCTGGTCAGTCGTTCACAATTAATATAACAATTAAATTACTATAATGAAGGCAGAGTTGCATGGCAATCATCAAAACAGATACGCATGATGAGAACCACATGTGTGTCAATAAATAGTTAATTGGTGATTTATCGGTCCATTGATCACAACGAACCCTGCCGGTGTGTAATTTTCATTTTGATTATAATTTGTGCAAGATGAATGAATCTTTATTTAACCCGCGGCATGTGATTGGATAAGAAATATATAGTCAAAATCAATACTTAAATATGCAGATTTTTTATAATTTTATTATTATCATCATTATTATTAATATCTATTGTATATTTTATTATTATTTATTACTATTATTACTAATATTATTGTTATTATTGCTATATTACTTTATTATTATATTATCATATTATTATTATCTGACAATTTTCTCTTCTTTATTATTATTATTATTATTATTATTATTGTTGTCATTTCTTACTTGTTGCCCCTTTCACAACATTTATAGTGGCTTAATTGTTACGTGCTTACGTGCACGTGATCAGGCGTATCGATTTTGTAGGAAAGCGGGAAAACAATATATTTACTATAATATAGGCAGTGAATACATGTTCGTTTTTGTTTATTTAAACCTTCCTCATGATCAAAAGCTGTTCTTTAGTCAATATAAAATCACAACCTCAAAAAGGTCACCTAGAAATTCACGTTTGCTAGGTTTTATTTCCTATGTCTAATGTGTTATTTCGGTCTGTCTTGTTAATTTGGCATACATACATTTATTTTACATGAATTTAATTTAGCTTGATTGTCAAGTAAGCTCGGATCTTATGCATATCTTTCTCCAGTGCATTCCCTTATTAGATCTGGTACTGAATTGTGTTTCGAGAGGTCGGGTAAAGCCTGGGTCAAACTCGCGACCTCTGCCGTCTGAAGCCAGCACCCTATCCGCTGTACTACTGACCCATTTTATATTTTAGAATACAATGTGAGATGTGCACGAGTATAATGTTTCCACTTTAATTGCAATATAACAGTTTACGTAGATTTGTTTACAACTAAGCACAAACTCAGTGTAACTATGTTTGGGGAAAATGTAAAACTAAAGTCCAAATTAAATTGAAAATTGGTAATTTTTATTTTGCCGAAATACCCAAACAAATAGAATCATAATCATATAATTTTACGCATATCTATGTTTTGTTTGATTCACGCATGCTTTGATATTTTTGTATTTGGAGCAGTATACGCTTAAATCGAAATAAAGTACATGTTTTGTTTGTTCTATAACTAATTTATATCGAAATAACACGGCAAATTAGCCTTGAAACCTTAGATAACCAATGATGTGTCGTCTGTTGTTTAATAGGTGTTTTAAACATTATTGTATTGATCAGCTAAATATTGATATTTATGTTATAATTGATAAATTGTTGACCAAAATAAGTCTTATCATGCGTTTTACAGTAAAACATTTATATTAACTACATGGTTTATATTCATTTGAAAGACAATTTATTTTTATCTCGATTTTAAGTATCGACTTCACGATCAAATAATAAAAAAAGAGTATATCCGAATGAACGAGTGCACTCAGTAGCGCACGAAAAGTTCTGTTATCAGTTTTCTTACTGTGTCTAGCGTATACAGCGCTTCTGAGTGCACTCAGCGTATCTGAATGCATTCAGCGTGTCTGAGTGCACTCGATCTATTTCATGCGTTCAGGAGTGCGTTTATTATTCAAAATCCAGCGTTTGCTTACGGTCCATGTCCGCTCCGTCAGCGCTCAATCTGCGCTCCGTTCGCGCTCCGTCTGCACTACGATCGCGCTCCGCTTACGCTCTGAGTGCACTCCGTTTGCGTGCAATTGGGGTACTTGAGCAGTTTAGGGTCTGTATATATGGCATGACCTGGTTATATATGGCATTACCAGGTTATATACGGCATTACCAGGTTATGTATGGCATTACCAGGTTATATACGGCATTATCAGGTTTTATACGGCATTACCAGGTTATATATTGTATTTCCAGGTTATATATGGTATCAGAGCTCCAGATAATTTTTTAAGCCGAAGAGTAATTACTCATCAAAATCAGAGTAGATGAGTATTCTTGAGTTTTTCAGAATAGCAATGAGTAATATGATATACATTTTTGTGAAATTATTTTAAATCTAGCCAGCAGTTTCTGACAAGAAGATTTTTTAAGTTTTTACTATAGCTTATATAGTAAACTAACACCACCCCCTGGCCGCCATGTTTTTTGACGAATCAACATGGCTTGAACAAACTTGGTAGAGAGTCACCCAAGAAACATTTCTGTGAAATTATTTTAAAATCGAGCCAGCAGTTTCTGACAAAAGTTTTTACTTATTAAACTTGCCCCGCCCCCTGGTGGCCATGTTTTTTGATGAATCAAGATGGCTGGAACAAAATTGGTAGAGGGTCACCCAAGGAACATTTCTGTAAAGTTATATCAAATTTGGCCCAGTGGTTTCAGAGGAAAAGATGTACGAATCTTAAAGTAAACGACGGCCATCAGACGACAGACACCAGGCGATCACAAAAGCTCACCTGTGAGCCTTCGGCTCAGGTGAGCTAAAAACAAGAATTTACTAGTCCCACAAAAAAAAACCTGGCAATTACCAAAATGTCCATGAATGATTAGTACTTCGTCTTAAACTGGACATACTATACTGTCAACGGAATTATTCAGTCTGCGAAAAATACATATATAGTCCGAGATCCAGGTTATAACGGCTTTTTTTTATCAGCTACAAACGTTTTTCAAATGTATAGACTGTTCAGACTATTTATATGGCAAGAGACTAATTTCTGGAAATTTTGGGTCTTAAAATAGATATCACCTAGAGGGATACTCTTATTGTTCAAATTGTCAGGGTATTGACTTTTTGCAACTAATCGAAACACGTTTATTGATTACCTTCAGCCCAGTTTGCGATAGTTTACGTTCTGAATAATCTAATATCGCTTAAATCTGTAGAATACAGTAATGCTATAATGATGCCGGAAACAACCGAATTTGATTTAAATGATCAAACACCAAATATCATGGTGACCTTGAAATTATAAGGACTTTGTGCCAAATTGCAAAAAAAAACTACCTCTATCGTAATTGTACGACAAGGGTATAAACATGAACGAGTTTGTACTTTCAAGAAGAACTGGGTCACCTATAAAGATTGACACTGACTGAAGTATGAAAATGGTAAAATGAGTTAATGAAGATTTTCTCTTTGCTGTATGTTCACATGTGACCTAAATAAACAAATAACCAAATTAAGACAGTTGGCGAGTAGGTTTATTAAACTTGCAAATAATCAGGGTCGCAGCTTAGATGAATATGATGTGTAGGTACAGTTGTAGGGAGGTCTTCTGAAAAAAAAAATTCAGCTATACTGTGCGTTTTGGTGTTTATAGTGTGTTTTTTAGGGGTCTGGTTATCCTTAATATAGTAACATTGATTTCATTGTTTTATAACCAAATCAATTGATATTAAATGTAATGTTTAAGTATTGTTCACTTTAATAAAGGAAAATGAAGAGGCCTTCCTAAAGGTTGGATTATTATTACATTTTAGAATTTTTATTTTTTTGATTTCTCGGTTAAAAGTGCAGGCTGGCACGTGTGACCAATTATTTTAACTTGTGCTATGATAATTGCTATGAAGAATCAGATTATTATAGTGACAATGAGAAGTGTATACAGACAAAGTAAGAGATTCTTCTATAGTCCCTTGATACACGGCAATGTGCTGAGACAAGTTGATTAAAGAATAGTGATCAAATATGATAATAAACTTGTGTTGTTTTTTTCTTTTTATGTTTTTATATAAAAAAACAAGTAATAAAAAATATTTGGGCTTCCAACTTGCCATTTGGGCCAGTGACTCAAATCTTTTACTCGCCCTCAATTTTAGGCAATGCCAGATTATACAGTCAAACCTGTACTAACGGTCACCTGTTATAAGCAGCCACCTGCCTTAAGTGGCCAGTTTCAGACCCTCCCGTCGAAATTTACTATATAATCTAACTGCAATAGGCGGTGACCTGGTCGATGCGGCCAGCAGCCAACATTTTTGGTCCCAAATGCATTAAAAACCTCCTAAAACGGCCACCAAATGAACAAATTTTACCGTAAAATATCAATTTTGGCATATAAAAATTTCATTACGGCCACAGAATTTATATTTAATTAAAGTACTAAAAACCAAATAAATCAAATAATTATAATATATCTTTAATTTAAAATAAGTTTCTTTTAGTTTAAACTTTCTTAATTGGCCGTAAACAAACCAAACAAAGCTGTTATTGTGTTTTACATAATCGCCATTTTTCCGACTCAAACCAAACGAAGCTGTTATTGTGTTCTACATAATCGCAATTTTTCAAACTCAAACACGAGTGTTGTGCATGATAATTTTCACATCTCTATTTTTAGCTTGCATAATTGGTAAAATAGACAGAGCAAAGTGTTTTGTGTAAACGCGTTAACTGTGAAAAAGTCGGCATATAAAAAGATTAAAGAAGCTAACGTTTTTGAGACGATAATTAAAATGGCAGTTTGTTCGTGCTTTTAACGAACGATAAGGAATTAACTCATTAAGTTCACAGTTTTAAAAGCGCTAATTGAGGAAAAATATAAAATTTGGAAATGATTTATTGTGACTTAAATCATAAATGTTTTGATTGTCAGCGTGTTAACAATGTCACCAAAACGGAAGTGTTTGACTTTGGATGAACGTGTTTAGGTTGTGAAATTGTGCCAATATACAAAAATACCTCGCTAATCTGGGTGAAAATTGATGACCTGTAGTAGGCAGCCACCTGTCTTAAGCGGCCAATTTGGCCTTTTCCCTTGGCTGGCTGCTTAAGACAGGTTTGACTGTATATGGCAACTTGGACCAGTCGCTCCTAGGTTAGACAAAAACAGGTTTCCCACTTAAAATTGCAACATATTTTGTGATGTATCAATTTGCTCTGTTATACAGATTTACAGTAATTTTTTTCACTTGGAAAGAGTCTGAATAATGATGTGAAGGTCGTCAAACAGTATTTAAGTACTTTCTTTTTTTAAAATGGGGATTTCAAATCTCCCAAACGAATGAACATTCACAAACCAATGAACACTCCCAAACCACTGAACACTCCCAAACCAATGAACACTCCCAAACCACTGAACACTCATAAACCACTGTAAACTCCCAAACCACTAGAGTGGTCAACAGGGTTGAAACATCAGAAATACTTGCCTCGATGGTGAGCTAAACAGATAATGATTAAAAAATTTAACTCCAACCTTCCATTTACTCTGCCGGGGCTAGTTAGCACAGGTGACAGCAGGTCCAACTATCAATCAAGGGTCACAAGTTTGAATCCCCAACCAGTCGCACTCTCTGTGGTCCCAGTGCCTCTGATAAGAATTGACTGAATAGGGTGAAAACTCTTCAAAATTAAAATACCTGAGTGAAACCTGATAATCAGTAGGTGATTTTCACTTAGTATTAAAGTTTAGAATAAATGAGTGAAACATGGGGTATTGCCTCAATGATAGTAATTCTAATGCCTTATTTTGATTAAAGTTGTCTATATTAAATGAACAGCATTGTAAAACTGTTGCTGCCTGCATCTCTTGATTTGCATTCAGTATTGCATCAAATGTTGCTACCTGCAACTCTAAAACAAACTATTTGCTTCTTGCACAAATGCAGCTGTCTGCAATCAGAATTTCTTTTCTAATTCATTGTTGACAATGTCAAATAATACTGGTTTAAAGTATTTACTGAATAAATGTTGTTAGAGTAACTAAAAATTGTACTTTGATTTTGGTTAGAACATGTTTTTCCATTGCAAGCTGAGATTTTCTTTCTCTGAATATCTTCAACATTAATTTTGTTAAGTGTTTGATCTTGATCATCTTGATGTTTTCTTACTATCTATAAACAATATGCAAACTCCTGTTTGAGAAAGCTGAATAAACTGGTATTCGTCTCTATTTTCACTCCCAGGCAATAGCTTGTGAGGCACGAACCGTAATAAACTGGGAACCGGTAAATTTGGCAGTTTCTTGTTTACCGGAATGCAGGGATTATGAAACAGCTGTTTGGATACACATGTATTAGCCCTATCGGGCATAATATTATAATGACACTATAGATGTATTCAAACAAACAAATCTATCCATTGTTGGTATGTCTCTGCTGCATATAGACCACAAACTCACATGATTCATAAATAACCAATAACATAAATATTAATTTACCACTGATATCAGCCATTTGATTTCTGTTGTATCTGTTTACTTTTCTGGACCTCATTGCCTGTTCCCCTTGAGAATCAGAGGGTCACTCTTATCATTCTTCCTGTACAGAACAATCCAGGACCTTAATAAAACAGTGGGAGTTGGCATGAATGCTTGAACCCTGAGCCTCATTCCAGCAGAGAATCATCAAATTGAATTTGTCATTTCCACAATCTACCAGGTTAAGGGTATATATCTGAAAATAAGCAAACATGGAAATAAATAATTAATATTATCAAACATTTCTCTTGCATTTAAGGCCGTCCTTAAAAAATAATTGTTTGCCGTGCTCCTACCTACTCATTCAAAATGGTAGATACCCAAACCATTTTATTGACTTTCAAAGAGTTTAATTTTTTTATGATTTCTGTCCATTTTTGTTTAAAATGTTAAGATAAATTGAAAATCTGGCAAAAAAAATAAGCTACCTACCTACCAACCCACATGAAACATAATGAGTCAGAGCACCGCAAACAAATATATTTTAAGGATGGCCTAAGAAGTTATTTGTTAAATCTGCACTATCAAATCCTATTGGCCAGTATATAACAAGTTAAACTGACTGAAAATCTGCCACCAAAAACCTGTGTAACACTCCTAGCACCTCAATTAGAACCGTTATTCCATTTTTCCTCCCCCGTACCCTGTGATACAATAATTCATTCATTATTACAAAGGTCACAATAATGCAAATAAGAGGTAATTTTTTATTAGTGTGAATTATGTTGTTTTATCACATGTCTAACTTTGAACTAAAATAAAGATTCTTTTTAAAAGGAACTGCTTGCCTAAATGTCTCATGTAATTATTAGGAATTTAATTATGATACTCTCATTTTATTTAAGCTGCATATCAGGAAAAATTGCTTTAAATGTCTAAAAAATCAAATTAGTTTTAAAATAACTAAAAAACATCTCATTATTATTTTTAAATAAATACAAATGGTTTGATATTTCAAGTCCCTGGAAACAAGACAGAAAATCAATATTACACAGCATGGTGGAATGACAAGTAATGCCTGTACAGTGTCAGTTTAGTTTAAACATATTTTATTTCAACATGAAATGGGGTTGGGCCACAAGTTCTTTCAACATTAGGTTCGGCCCATCCCCTACATTTTTTACAATGTTTACATTAAATATCAATGACATGTTTTAACAATTTTTTCTTAACCAATAACTTGAGAATAGAAAAAGGTAGGAAAGGAAAGAAAGTAATACATAGTAAAACAAACACATATCATTTCTTCTTTATGTCGTCCATCCTGTGTCCACATTTCGGTCGCACCGCAGTGAGAATCAGATAAGTAAATAAGAAAGCACAAAAATAAAAACAAAGCTATGCAACTTAACATAAATATAAAATGGGCAAAATAGTTAAATAATTGACAAGATCAAAGTAATATAGTACAGTTAAAAACAAGACAGGAAAACATAAATAAGATTATGCAAAGCGTTTAGTTTCTTTGATATAGCATTGTACCGCTTTGATTATAATAATATTGCTAACATGAGATAGTCTTTCATCTCCGTATAGAAGGCGATGTGTACTTAGAGGGTGAAATGATCTGGTCGAGTTGAATAATGTTAATCTTTGGGTTCTGTATGTTGTGCATTTGAAAAAATAATGCTCAGCATCTTCATTATGACCACAATGTGGACAACAAGAATCAGTTCTAATATGGTTACGGAACAAGTCATTATTTAAATTACTGCAATTATTTCTTAATCTTGCTAATATAACTGAAAATTTTCTATTTCCATAATAAAAGTGTTGAGGTATTGTAATATTATTTTGTTTTCTCATGGAGTGTTTAAACGCAGTTAAAGAAGCGGCAGACTTTAAGTTATTATCTAAGTGGTTCCATAATATAATTGGGAAGGTATACATGACTTTCTAATGATTTCAGTTCTCGAAAACGGTATAGTGATGTCTCTGCTATTTCTTAGATTGTACGTTGTTCTTTCATTAACATTTGGTGGGAACAAATCAACTATATAAGATGGAACCATATTTTTGCTAACCTTATACATAAAGTAATATTGCTGTAATGTTCTGCGATAAGAAAGAGTTTCCCATCCACATTCTATATATAAATTTTCAATAGATACTGATCTGGTTAAAGCCAGTGACTATACGTGCAGCGTCATTTTGTAATTTATCGAGTGAATTCGATGTTTGATCAGTGCAGTAATGTTCCAGACTAGAGAGGAATATTCAAGAATTGGTCGAACATACGGAATGTAAAATTGATTGAGGGATTTACGACTGAGTAAGTATTTAAGGCGACGCATTATACCTATAGTTTTTGAGGCAAATTTTAAAATATTATCAATATGATCGGTCCATTTTCCGTCTTTACTTAAAGTTACACCTAGATGTTTATGAGATCATCTGCAAATTGAATTTCTACGTTATTAAATGTTATATAAAGTAAGTAATTGTTATCTCTTAAAGAAATAAACATAGCTTCGGTTTTGTTAGGGTTGAAATTTACTAGCCATTGTTTACAGTGTCATACTGCTTGATGACCTTCATCTTGTCATTTGGACTCCTAGTAGTCCGGCAGATACCACACTGAACCTTGTATGGAAGTGTTTAGTAACTTTTGGGGTGATTATGCTAATTTAGGCATTGCTTATGAAAAATAAGCTTGATGTCACATCTTGTCGTCATTACCTAATAGTAATTTCCAATTAAATATTGCATTTCTAGCTAATTGGCGGCCATTTTGGACTACATCTTGTTTATTTCAAAATGCTCAATGATGACAAAATGTCATCTGACATAAAATCAAAGAACTATAATTATACAGACTAGTTACCATTTTAGTAAAAAAAATACTATACACTCTCATGCAAGGTTCAGTAAAAATATAGAGATTATTTTTATTATTATTTTTAGTTACCATTTGGCAACCCATTTATTCTCCCTGTGAATGAGTTGATAAATTCTTGAAATTTGATAAAAAAGGGACGGGGTGGGTCTTGCATGGGTCAAAAAGGCCAGCTTGAAGAAATTAATCCATAACTACCATAAGATACCCAGGGATTATCTGCCGGACTATAGGATGAAACAGATACAACAATACATACCTAATATGATCAATGCTCCAGATAAGCTTTTCTTCAAAAGTATTTTACCCTTATATTAGTATGCAATGCTTATTTTCAAAATGATAAGGGTGAAAATGAACATTCTTATAAAATTGCCATTTAAAACAAACTAATCAACACTGAAATTGAGAATAACCAAGTTGCTAATATTTTACACCTGAATACTTTAAATTTCGATGCTTAAATACCCGAAATACTGCTTATCTGGAGTACGGTATGATGGATCAAATGACACTACGACCTGCACATTATCTCTGTTCTGGGGTGTCTTCACAAAGTATATTGCAGGTTTTTTTTAACCTACATGGAAGCGCTTAGGACAAGTTAAGAAATTCCTTTTTTTTTTTCATATGTTTAAATAGATATGTTTATAGCAATAAAGGCTCACTATAGACTATAATTCATGATATTTTGGGGGAGGTATATTATGAATTCAAGCTTTATTTTAATTATTACCTAAAAAAAGTTGCATCCTTAAATATCAGAAAACTGTAATTAATATTGATCATTTTTGCTATTTGCCAAGGTCTCAGTGACATTTTGTGCAGTAGACTCTCCTGCTCCAATGCATCAACTCTTATTTCTGTTCTAATTTTACAGGTGCAAGCCTGCCATTGATTGTTTGTTCTTTATTTCTATAGTAAATAATAAACTTATAAAGCCTATAAGAAACCTAAAAAAATTGATTTTATAATTACCTCCTTTTTACTTAGTACTATCAATTTGCAGTAATACTGCCAAGTTTCAGGCATTAAATACTGAAACTTTTGTCAGAAAACCACTTTCTACATGGTCATAATAAACATGTACAGACGCGAGATATCGACTGACAATGACTAATATTACACAAAAAAATATGTTTAACCTAATTCCATTAAAAATTTTACACCAAAATAGTCAAATGATACATTGAAAACATTATCTTACCAAAATTCATTATCAAATGCTAAAATATTGCATTGATTGCTCTTTATTCTATTTATTTTATTTTCATTTTTTTATTTATTTATTTGTGATAATATATATGTCATAAATACAAAGGTACATCAAACACATTAACATACAATAATACAGAAGCAATAACATGTATTTTAAATAATACTAGTTGATTATCTAATATAATATATATCAGATATCACAGATTAATATTTTATCTTGTTACACAATAATAATTTTGAGAACATATATATTTCACAGGATAACCCATAAAGTTTTACAACTTATTTCCAATGGGGTCCTTTTTAAAAATAATGTCATGGATAAATATATTGGCATAATTTATTACAAAACTTATGAAATTATACTTTGGTATTTAAAATATGTATCACAGCTATAAATCCACATTAATAACAATAAAAAGATTTTAAAAAAAAAAATAATTTAATAAAAAGTGAATTCACATTTCTCTACATTTTCCATTTGCACGAATAGATAATTCTTCACTTCTTTTTTAAATTCATGCTTTTTTGTAATTTCCTTAATTATAGTATGGGGTAATTGATTCCAATCCAAAATGCCATTATAAAAGAAAGTTGATGTTGTAAAACTATTGACACATGGCACAATAAAATTAAAAGTACTTCCTCTAGTTGCATGATGGTGTGAATTAGACAACATTGTAATTTTTTTTATAGTAAATAATAAAAATTTGAATGTTTGTCATTCATAGAGAGACCCAAATGAAAGAAGTGAAACTTATATTTTACTGTTTGTCAATCTCTGCATTACTAAAATGTGATAAGAAAAGTACCTGGGTTATGTGTCATATAAGAGATTTTTTTTCTGCTTAGTCTGTTAGCCCTCGATGGCATAAAAATGACACTAAATATTCAATCAATCAATCAATCAGTCAATAGTGTGTACACCAGACTGGACCCCTCCCACACAGATGTTATATGTGTGTCACCAGACTGGACCCATCCAAAACAGATGTTATATGTGTGTCACCAGACTGGATCCCTCCCACACAAATGTTTATACCTGTGTCACCAGACTGAACCCCTCCCACACAGATGTTTATACCTGTGTCACCAGACTGTACCCCTCTCACACAGATGTTATATGTGTGTCCCAAGACTGGACCCCTCTCACACAGATGTTATATGTGTGTCCCAGACTGGACCTATCCCACACAGATGTTATATGTGTCACCAGTCTGGACACCACCCACACAAATGTTTATACCTGTGTCACCAGACTGAACCCCTCCCACACAGATGTTATTTGTGTCACCAGACTGGTTCCCTTCCACACAGATGTTATATGTGTGTCACCAGACTGGACCCTTCTCACACAAATATTATATGTGTGTCACCAGACTGGACCCCTCCCACACATATGTTATATGTACCTATGTCACCAGACTGGACTCCTCCCACACAGATGTTACATGTATGTCACCAGACTGGACTCCTCCTTCACAGATATTACATGTATATCACCAGATTGGACTCCTCAAACACAAATGTTATATGTATGTCATTTGGCCTGTTCAAGAACTTTTCTGAGATATTATGCTTATATAACTACTGTGCAAGTTTGGTGAGGATCAAATGAAAAATTCAGGGGCTAGAGCGCACATAAGGTCAAATATTGCATCATTTAATGTTTCAAGGGCCATAACTCTTGACATTTGTAATCTGATTTGGCCAATTCGACAACTTGTCCAAAATATTATGCTAATATAACTACTGTGCAAGTTTTGTGAAGATCAAATCAATATACGGTGGCAAGAGTGCACACAAAGTCAAATTGTGAATTTTTTAATGTTTCAAGGGTCATAACTCTGACATAAGTTTGGGGAAGATCCAATGAAAAATGCAAGTGCTAGAGTGCACACAACAAAAGCTCACAGACGGACGGCAGACAACAGACGATCAGAATAACTCACCTTTAGCTTTGCTCAGGTGAGCTAATAATTGAGTGAAATCTTATAAACAAAGATGTAATTGAGCTAAACATGAAGAATTGTCTAAATGAAAGTAATTCAATTACCTTATCTTGTTACTATTCTATAATATTAAATGCACTGTAATGTAAAGTTGTTGCTACCTGCAACTCTTGATTTGCCTTATCAGTAGTGTATCAAATATGGCTGAACAAATCAGTTTCTTTTTGCACATATTCAGCTGCCTGCAACTCATACTTTCTGGTCTATTTGTTGTTACAATGTAAAATTAGTTATTGTTGTATGGTGTTTAGCATCACTTTCAACAATTTTTCAGTCATATAGCAACGGTGTCTACTAGTACTTGAGACAGTATCCTGTGAAACAGGTATGCTTAAGGGAGGGACAATTCCACTTGTTTAAAATTGATATTGTAGTTTTATTCACATGCAGATGATACTGTATTTGTACTTTTCCATTTCCATTCCTTCATTAATTGTGATGTATGAACATGATGAATAGCCATGTTAATTTGTTAGAACAATGTGTGACGGTAATAGTGATTAAGCATATGTACCTATATATAAATGAATCATGCCTGTACGAAAACTTCCAGGCGGATTCCACCCGGAATCCAGGCTGATAAAATAATAATTTTCCAGGCGGACTAAATGTCCGGGCGAATAAAACTAAGTTGACACGGACTTCTATTTTTAGTAACATTTATATAGTAAAATCGACGAAATATTTAAATTAGTCCGGGTCATGTGACCATGTCCAGGCGGAATTCTATAGAATTATTCCGCCTGGAAATTAAATACCTAGGCGGAAAAATTTCCAGGCGGATTTTAAAATGTCCGGGCGGACTTTATAAATGTCCGGGCGGACTTTTAAAATGTCTGGACGGACTTTTAAAATATCCAGGCGGAATTCTAAAATGTCGAGGCGGACTTTTAAATTGTACGGGCGGAATTCTAAAATATCCAGGCGGAATTCTTAAAAGTCTGGGTGGAATTTTAAAATGTCCAGGCGGATTTTTAGAATTCCGCCCGGACTATCAGAATATCCATGTATACAGGCTTTACAAATGTCCAGGCAGTTTTTTCTGTAAAATTTTTTTTAATATAATTATATATATATATAAAAATTTATAAAAAAAAAATTGTATTGACTACAAAAAGGATGGACAGACAAATTACCATGAAATTTGCATTTTCTATTCTATAGCTGATACAAAAAGTAAAATGATATGATTCGTTTAACATTTATTAACAATCTGAAACACAAATAGCAAACACAATTTCAAATTCATTGCATTCCTACATGTAAAAATTCTATAAGTCATTCTGTAGGTATATGAATTCCAAACAAGATGGTATACGGCTGCTTTTTAAATCTTGCCCCTTTAAATTACGGTACCATCTGGCATATATGAAATTATTAATGGATAAATGAAACGTTAGGATCAAAAGGACATGAATAACTCTACTTGCAACATCAGGACAGATGAACATTTCAGAGGAAATGTTTTTTTGTAAGTTCTACATCAACAAATTTTTTGGAGACTACCATGCAATGCTATACATAAAATATCTAAAATCTAGGCCTTGAACTTTTAGAGAATTTTTTTTTTTAAATGTTTCACTTAAAATGTACTTATGAGCCCTGTGACGGAAGCATTTATGGTTGAATTATGCTGGTTCAAGAACTCATCCGAGATCTTGTGGTTATATAACTGCTTTGCAAATTTAGCTAAGATTCAATGAAAAATGATGGTGCTATTGCATCTACAACCTTTTCCCTATGTAACTCTATGTAAAAGTGACACCTGTTGCAGCCTTAAATTTGACCCCAGAGACCCCAACTTGAACAAATATTTTGGGCGACCTTGAGGCTTCATGCAATGCAACATGAAAAAAAAAAGTAAGGTCTAGGCCTTGAACTTTCAGAAAAAATCTGTAAGTTTCATGTAAAATGTGCTCGAATCGCGCTGATTCAAGAGCTTGTCTGAGATATTGTGATTATATAACTGGTGTGCAAGTTTGGTTAAGATTCAATGAAAAATAAGTGCTATCACATTTACAAGAAAAAGACTAACAGACCGACGTCGGACAATTTACCATGACATAAGCCCTGCTGGCCTTTGGCCAGTAGAGTTAAAAATAAAGAAATGGACAGAAAAATAAAATTTGGCAGGTTCTGTCTTATACAATTTTTATACAGGCTTTTAAAATGTATTAAACTAAAACACAATAGCAAAAACAATGTCTCTAATTCATTTCAATCCTAGTTTTTATATGACAATTTATATAATGAATCATACTGATGGATGAAAGCATGTTGTTTTTGAATGGATGGAGGAAGGTCTCCTGTAAAAGTATATCCATTAAGGGTACTTCAATTTTTTTTCAGTTAACAAATCATCCATATTACTTTGGAGCAATTTTTTAACCAATGAATAGTAAATTATTAAAAATAAACAAAAATATAATATATTCATGTTATATATAAAAAAAAACATCATAGTGTTAGAGTTTAAATCAAGGAATAGTGTATTAAAAAAAATAAAAGTTAAATGTTGAACCACCCCTCACCCACTCGAGATAAGAAAAAGTCATACCCTATAAATATAAAATTTATGTTAAAATAAAACACTGTTATCATGTGATGAATAAAGTTCAAGCCAATTGATAATGACTTGGTAAAGACATAAAAAGTTCTTTATATTTAAAATTTCTGTTTTGCAATCATTAAAATAATCATACTAAACCATTCCAATATTCATTTCTATATTTTTGATCTTCAACATCTATTAGTTTACAAACTCACTTTGTAATGAAACTATATTATCGTGATGAAACTAAATCAGAATAATACAAGAATGACAACAAAAATGCTGATGAATATCATTTACAAATTATTTTCATTTGCAAGCGTTAATTGAACAGTTTCTCTCGCAAACTTTCAAACTCAGTCAGATGCCCCCTTCCCACTGTGTTAGTAAATTTCCCAAAATATTATTTACAACAGTAAATGGAGGGGGGGGCTATTGGACAGAGTGTTTCTGTTGTCATTCATATGTAAGTTATATCATTAGTTTACCAAATTAAATCAATTCAATTTAGTGTAAACTGTACTTAACTACAATGCAAACTAAATAAGAAATCAATAATTTACAGAGCTAATAGATACACCACAGCTTTTTTTTGTGCATATAGGTATTGCTTTCATTGACATTTGGTTCATCAATCACTAATTGTTTCGAGTCACAGCTTGTACAGTGTGACCATATTCTGCAATTCTAAATATAGCAAGTCTAACCATCACTACTATTATCAGGGTGAGAAACTCAGAAAACACAAGTGGATGTGCTTTCTTTTTTCAATATAGTTGTTCCTCCTTTTAATTTTTTAATTGTTAATATATAGGTAAGTCCTCTTCTTTATGTACAAAGCTGTCCGCAAGAATAACAATAGTGATTGAGCCACAACAGCTCCGCCACTAAGTTTTACCAAATGTTTTCCATAATTTAGATGTTTGGCACATTCTGAAGTTCACTCAATATTCTCTCAAGCTGCACTGGCATAGGCTGTCTTCAGATGTTCGAGTCTATTCAAAAGATGTGTATAAATCTTTTCACTCATCCAAAACTATATTCGCATCATGTCCGGCTTGTCATCTGGCAGGGTTATGTACTGTCATTCAACTAATACACTTCAGTCTTGCTGGTACCATTCCTTCATCGGCAAATACTGATTGCAAACAGTAGAGGTGTACATCACACTTTGTGGCATCTGAAATATTAAACACAAAAAACAATAAATAAATAATTGTAACTCAAACACATCATAAAATTTGTTGTCAAATTTTCATAAGTTTATACTTTTATATTCTGAATTCTGAACTTGGATAAAGAAGCAAATGAAATTGAAAGTTTGTCTCTCTTAACAACATAAACTGACATAAAATTTACAAAATTAAACAGACCGCAGTGATGTCTAGTGGTAGAGGTCCGCCTCACATGCGGAAGGTTGTGGGTTATTTTCCCCGACCAGGTCATACCAAAGACTTAAAAAATGGTACTAGAAGCTTCCTAGCTTGATGCTCAGCATTTTGAGGAGAGTTCAAATCTGGTCATATAATATGACTGGTCAGGGTATACCATGTGTCTGCGGTATGATACTCCAGTGTGAAAGCACTCAGAATATTGTCTCAAGCAGACATCGTCACGATATGATTGAAAAGTTGTTGAAAGCAACGCTAAACACCATACAATAACAAAAAAATTATTCACTGCTATTGTTATTGGGTAATTTTTTTGGTTTACACAAGATTTTACTATTCAACTGATAAAAAAACTGAAGAAGAAGAAACAAACTAATTTTCATCACTTTTCATGGGGGGGGGGGGGGGGGGGGGGGGGGGGGGGGGGGGGGGGGGGGAAACACTGACAATGTCATGGGTTTTCACAATTTTTTATAATTATAAAAAATATGAACATATATGTTGCTATGAAAAATATTATCAAAGTATATATGTAAACAAATGCATTTCATTACAAAAAAACACGAACCTGTTAATTACTCATGTGATTCTTCCCTGGTGGTTGAGACATCATTACACGTTTATATCTGCTGCTGTTCGTATAAATTAGATCTGTAAACAGTGACACTTTCTTGACCTTTGGATAGTTTATCAGCAGATACAGCTGGTTCATTTGGAGTGTATGTATGGGTTCTTTACTGTATCCAAAATCACAAAATCTTTACTATAGCCACACAACACGAAAGCAATTTCAATTTCAAAACACTCGTGTTTACTAAAAGTTATAACTGCCATTTCATGTAAGCGACAATATGGTTGGTTGAATTTCAAAAGGAGGACCAATGAAATAATACGTTACAGGCCAAAGCTTGCAGGTATGGATATGACTAATTTTCCCTATTTTTAATAACATGTGTTTATTATTGTCATCACAACATGGGAAATAGGTGATGCATTTATAGGGTTTTAGAGTAGATAAGATAAGATGTGAACTAGTGAATAATTAAATAAACAATGCTTAGTGTTTAACAATAAGACAGTAAATAATATTAATTTATATAGTTATGTAAATTGAATATTAATATGTAATAAATTAACTTACTTTTAAATAAATTTGATTGAAATATTGTGTATATGTCCTTTTTTTTAAAGGAAAGGGATTAATGTGATGGTAAAACAGGTCATGGTCAAGGTCAAGGTCACTTTTGCTAAACAATAGAAAAAAAAATATTGCCTTTGACAACTTTTGTTTTCCTATTACATAATTTGATGAAAGTTTGTGAATTTAAGGTTCTCAAGTAATAGTTTAAGTGATTTGAGATTAACTTTGAGTTAAATCAAGTCAAGGTCACTCTTACATAAAAATCTTCACAGGAACTGAGAGACCAAATTTATTTATATTTGTTTTAAATGATCTCAATCAATCAGGTTTTCGAGTTTGTTCAAGTAAAGGGAATACGGTCCATTGGGGCCTAGTAAGGGGACTGATTTTAATACTATGGAAAAACAGGAAATAATGTTTTTCTTGTTTATTTTTCCGTGATATTTCTTGTAATGTATTGAAAATTACTATGTTATTATATTATTAAACTAATAAATCAAGACACCATGACTTGCTTACTACCAAAGATTAAGAACGTAAAAGACAAAAAAAAAAAAAAGATTTCTAATTAAAAACTTGGTGAAGTCTTCCATTAACATTCTATTTGCTTTGTACCGTTCTCATTCACATTTAAAAATAATTCTTTTTTTTTTTGTGTGTTTATTTTTTTTTTAAAAATTTCATTTAATGAATAAATGCAATACCACAAGACAAAATGCTGTATTTGTAGAGTCGGTGCTAATTTGTTATACCTCAGTGATTTGACTTATATTTTTGGATGATGTGTAACCAGTGCTAATTTCCAATAATTTGCACTTATTTTCCACTGAAAAAAAATAAAATAAAAAAATGGTAGTTTAGGAATACAGCGTTAAGAGTACTTAAAGTATCTACAATGCCATTTTTTTGTATATATTCATGTATTCTGATTATTATTTCACACTGTAATAAACCAGTAATTAGTGGTTATAGTTCTTCTGTTTTCATATACTTGCCCTTTTCTATAATTGTTTGACTCTTCTCTGTACTCTATAAAACAAGTGCAATGCACCATATGAAGTCAAATATGTAGCTCACTCAGTGGTTCAAGATATTTTGTATTAATTATTAATGTCTAAAAAACAACTTAAAGGTACAGTATGATTATAACTATATTGAAAATCAATAAAATCTACATTAAATCAGCAAAAAGCTAATTTTTATATATCATATGATTTACAAACATTAATTAAAAAACTAATGAATAAACCTAATGCATTTGATGAGTCCAAAGTGTTGGGTACTGAAAATTTCTAAGTATGAGATTTCCATGTGAATTGTAACATTTTGCTGCTCTTTTTTTTCTAAGTATGAAATTTCCGTGTTCTCAAAATGTTTAAGTATTAAAAATCCGTGTTAAGATAGAAATTCCGGGCGGACTTGTAGAAATTCCGGGCGTAAAAATTGTTCAGATTTAAAAATCCGTGTTCGAGGTTGAAATTCCAGGCGGAAAAGACAGAATGTCCACACAGACTTTTGCCATAATTTCCGTGTCCGCCTGGAATCCGGGCGGAAAATAGTGATTCCGTGTGATTTTCACACGGAATCCGCCTGGACTCCGCCTGGAATCCGGGTAGATTTTTCATACAGGTGTTGACCTAATTACGTAATTTCTAGTCTAAATACAGTAATATTAATTTATGTAATCATTTATATATCTCACAGATTGTATATAAAGAGATGAATATTGAAGCCGTCCTTAAAAAAAAATTCTTTGTCGTGCTCCTAACTACTAACTCAAAATTGCAGCTACCCAAATCTTTTTATTGACATTCAAAGCGTTGTTTTTTTTGTTAGTTTTTTTCATGATTTCAGGGTTCTCAGTTTGATCCAAAAGTGGAGAGTCATTTGACCCCTGACCCCAAAATCTGGAGAGTCAACAATGAAATCTTGAGAGTCAGTATGAACGGATGGTTTTACGTGTTAAATTGCAAAACATCTCCAGATTTCATTTCTGCCCATTTTCCTTTAAAATGACTATGCAAAACCAAAATCTAGCAAAAAAAAATATTTAGATACCTGCTTACCCACATGAAAAAAACTGGGTTAGAGCACAGCAATCAAGTATTTTTTAAGGATGGTCTGATTGTATTCCATTTGATATAAAATAATATACCGGTAATATAATATGCAGCTTGTCTTATGTAATATCATATAAATACTGTACATATTTTAATGAATGTGGAAGTTGTTATGTTTCTGTATGTCTTGGAGGATAGATATTGTAAAGGTGTATGTCCAATGAAGATGTTTATTCCAAAAGTGACCGATATGTAATGACGCTATCAGAGAGGATGCATGCGTATATAGAATCAAGAACAGTAACTCATATATATGATGGTGATTGTGTATACATATAACAAAGTAAGAGTTGTGTCCCATAATGTAACAGAAATGGAGAGACATACAGAAACAACAGTAAAGTACCATGTTTGCTTAATATTCTTACTTGAGCGTTTCTATAAAGCATCATGTTTGCTTGTGAAATGCTTTCAACACCTTGTAGATCTATATATTTATATTAACTTTGGGACTTATTTGGCTTATAATTATTATAATTCATATAACATTATTAGATCCAGTTAATAAAACTTTCTAAATAATTATCTGAACTCAAGAAAATCTGTTTGTTTCGACTTCCCTTTCCATTTTCATAATTAAGTTTGAATTATGGATCAGACTCCTCAGGAACCTGGTTTATTGGACATTTGGGTTCCCCTGGAACTCAGCAGCTACATAAATATTGATTTATGATTCATGTCACTATGTATTTCATGAATATTTTAATAATAATATTCAGACTTTTATAACTGCATGTAATATAAATATTATTTGCGCTCAATAAACCTAATATAACAAGGAGGAGCCGGACAGAATCTTGGGTCCGGATTCTCCATGGTCTTTTTGGAGTGAGGCCGGATTACCAAGGTTCCTACAAATTTATGTTTACAAACATACCGTTCAACATTTCCACATCCACTAGGGTGCGTTAATCCTTCTGTCAATTAATTCCATAGGTTTACTTCGGTGCCAATTGGTTTCGATCACTTTATTCAACTACGCTTTTAAACTAATGTCCTTTTGTTCGCACAAAGCACGTTTGTTATTAACGACCAACTTCCCACATGTTGAAAGGTGGCCATTTTTTTTGCCTTTTAATCTACAGGCGCATGCGCGAACATAATCGGAAAATTCGCGAATTGGCCTGGAGTTACGAACGTTAAATCGGCTTATGGTCAGCTACCACCATTGCGTTTTCCATAGACTTACATTATAACGTTTGACCAAATTTTCACATTTTCTAACATTGGCGGACCAAAAAGTCCTATATCATATTAAAGTACTGTCCTAGACTCAAATAAAAATATCCCAAAAATGGGGTCAAAAGTACCACTTTTTACCACTTTTTGCCCCCTGAAGTTGGGTACCCCCACTTTCAGCATGAAAAAAAGTAAATTTCACCAATTTTACTTTCCATGCAGTTTCCTTGATAAAATGAATTAAGACAGTCACAGAAACATAATTCTAATTTTTTATTGACACAAACATAATAAACTTATATTTTATTGTGATCATTTGCCAGTTTCACATTTTCATCCAACCAGAATTAAGCTTACTATAAAAATATATGCCCTGAACATCCCCATACTTTTTTCAGCCAATCAGAGAGCTCGTCTCAATGGTGGTAGCTGACCTTATTAAGTATCTTTCAATATTATTTAATATCAGGGCCGTAGTCACACCGAGGCAAACGGAGGCGATTGCCTCCTGTAGAATTTGTAGATGTTCGGATTTTTTAGTAGGCCTAGTGTTTTTTTGCAACAAAAAAAATAGAAATATATAGTTATCTACAAAATATGGATTCCTCTTGCAACAAAATGTCATATCCTTCACATATCATATAAAAACACAAAAGTTTTTTATTAGAACTTCTAAGAGATGATATGTACAATTATGTCAGGTTTAAAAGGCTACCAATGTTTGTTCAAGAGAATGGTGTAAAGCATGGGCAACTGTACATAGTCTATAAAATAGCTTTACAGCTAGTGTTTTATATTTGTAAATCCGACACAAAATAAAGTTTCTTGTTTCTTGTATAAAATGCAGTTGATGTTATCGATTTGAAGGGTTTAACATTTATCTCGGATATAAGGAAAGCACAAGAAATGCATTCTAGGAGCTCAGAGTTTTTCAGGGACACATGCCCCAGACACCTCTACAATGGCTTGGTTCGTGCCTCCTGTAAATCCAAACTTTGACTACGGCATTGAATATGCGCTTTTAATTCACTCTTTGTCCAATCTGAGTGTTCCACATGTACTTTATCCTTATTTTATAACCACAACACACACGGAATGTATTGAATTATAATTTTAATGTGCTATTTGTCCATACAGTTTTCAAGGAACTAGAGATCACCTATATTTCCTTGCAATTTTAATGTGAAATTCGGCGCTATTGTGACTTTAAAGGAGATTACTTTGATAGTGAGATATTATTTGTTGTTTTTATTTTATTACCAGTATAACATTACTAATTAACATCCCTCGTACATACAATAATAATCGTGTACATACAATCGTACTCATGTACATACAATAATCTCGTGTACATACAATCATACTCATGTACATACAACCATACGCGTGTACATACAATCATACTCGTGATCATGCAATCATACTCGTGTACATACAATCATATGTGTGTACATACAATCATACTCATGTACATACAATTATATGTGTGTACATACAATCATACTCATGTACGTCATACTCATGTACATGCAATCATACTCGTGTACATGCAATCATACTCCTGTACATGCAATCATACTCGTGTACATACAATCATATACGTGTACATACAATCATACTCGTGTTCATACAATCATTCGCATGCACATACAATCATACTTGTATACATACAATCATACTCGTGTACATACAATCATACTCGTGTACATGCAATCATATGTGTGCACATACAATCATACTCGTGTATATACAATCATACTCGTGTACATACAATCATACTCGTGTACATACAATAATACTCGTGTACATACAATCATACTCATGTACATACAATAATATGTGTGTACATACAATCATACTCATGTACATACAATTATATGTGTGTACATACAATCATACTCATGTACGTCATACTCATGTACATGCAATCATACTCGTGTACATGCAATCATACTCCTGTACATGCAATCATACTCGTGTACATACAATCATATACGTGTACATACAATCATACTCGTGTTCATACAATCATGTGCATGCACATACAATCATACTTGTGTACATACAATAATACTCATGTACATACAATCATACTCATGTACATACAATAATATGTGTGTACATACAATCATACTCATGTACATACAATTATATGTGTGTACATACAATCATACTCATGTACGTCATACTCATGTACATGCAATCATACTCGTGTACATGCAATCATACTCCTGTACATGCAATCATACTCGTGTACATACAATCATATACGTGTACATACAATCATACTCGTGTTCATACAATCATGTGCATGCACATACAATCATACTTGTGTACATACAATCATACTCGTGTAGATACAATCATACACGTGTACATACAATCATACTCGTGTACATACAATCATGCGCATGCACATACAATCATACTCGTGTACATACAATCATACACGTGTACATACAATCATACTCGTGTACATACAATCATATGCGTGTACATATAGTCATACTCGTGTACATACAATCATACACGTGTACATACAATCATACACATGTATATAATTATAATTATACACATGTACATACAACCATACGCATGTACATACAATCATATGCGTGTAAATACAATCATACTCGTGTACATCTTTTCGGAAAGACTAAACAAGATTTCGTTTATGAAAACAATATATATTCCGTCTGAGATACCTCTCTGGTTTTCTGTATAAGAAAATGATGTTAAAGGTTGACTGAATTAAAAATGGTAAAAGAATGGACGAGTTTGTGGCTTGAAAAAATTTCAATCACATATCCTTAAGACTGCAACGAAGATAATAGCTGGCTTCTTTAAAGAAATACAGCATTACCAAGATTACATTATTTACCCTTATATGCTTAGTAAATATTCTAAATAAAACTTGCAGAACATCGCACTACAAGCCAACATATAGACAAATATCACACCAATAGCAAACAGCACCCTTAAATTCATTAAACAGAAAATACAAATAAATAATAAAAAGATAAAGGAAAAGCGTACAACACTTGTATTAGACCACAAATAGGATACTGCTCGTCCATTTGGCATCTCTGGCAAAAGACACAAACATACAAAGTAGAAAGAATACAGAGGGCAGCAGTTAGATATGTACTTAATGATTATGACATCAAAAGCAGTGTCACTCAAATGTATCATTTTTTCAACTGGCAAACGAAGAATAAAAACATCACTAATCGTACTTTATAAAATAAAAAAACAACCAAACCCAACTTTCGTTATCGGCGTCGCGTGAAAATCGGATACTTTTTACTATTAATAAAGAAGGTTAGTTGCTATAGATCACCACCATTAACTCCCAATAAAAAAGTCTAAATTCCATGTACCTTTTTCTCGAACCCTATTTCATTAGAACTCGATCAATCTTCCCTAGAACAATCAGAAATTGATATAGCCTACTAAGTTGTGTTATAGCCAGTACAAGCCTCAATCAGTATATGTATAGCTTTGTTATTTTAAATTTCCTTTGTTAAGATATAAAATCAACTCAACCTACAAGGATAGTTCTACATATATACATCTGCCGGCCGTTCGTCCGTCTGTCAGCGATCTGCCATTGGTGACTCAACTTTTCAAGTTCTCAACATTATCTTCGGCCGTGCCAAAGCGGGATAACTGTGTAGCTCATTAATACGAAAAATGGACAGTGGTCTCCCATTATTTAACTGACACGTTTGTTTACATTTGTGACAGGAACATTCTATTTATAGACAGTAGTGCCGCATTCCGATGAGAAACTAGCTCTACTGGACACTTGTGTGAGATTAAGGAAATGTTAGCTGGAATATGTGCGCGTAATCGCAGCGGACAGTGTCGCAGTTTAGATTTGCGGATTTCTCCATTAACTTGAAAACCACAAAAGCAATATATATATATATAATAAATAAAAAAAAATCCTGAAACATATTCTTAATATGTAATACCCCTGTTATGTATATTTCCTTGGCGCCGAATCCATAACTCGGGAAACAATAGTAAGACTGGCCTAACTCATCGTCAACAGCATTGCCATTTTAAATAATTTAGATTTTCATTAATTTGAAGCATTTTTACGTCCACTGAAGATACTCGTTCATGTAAGGAGTCTCTAATAATTCTAATATGAATACGATACTATACTTTATACATGCGCATGCACATTGATTTTATTGTAATATTTGCTTAGTATACAGAGATGGAAATAATAATAAAAGAAATACGCACTTGTACTTTTTTATTTAATGATCATCAATATCTGAACCCTTATTACGTCATGGGCAATTATTCCAGCTGAATAACTCAAACGTTGAAAAGTTTGTCCTAAATATATTAAAAATGGATCCAGACTTGACTTGTCCAAAAGCGTTATCTCATTAAATAAATACTTATTATTCGGTTTGTGGGATTCAAAACCGTAATCTCCGAGACAGTCCTGAGAGACGCATGTTTGTGGAACTTTGACAACATAAATCAGTATATACTCGTCGACTGTTGTCATTAAGTGTGGGGGAACCTCGCGGGACGTTATTTGGGATCAAACCAAACATCCTCATGGAGACTTAGTTACATATATTCATCTGATACAGGCATGAAATACACGAATATAACTGATTCAGCGTACGGTTAATAACAATTTTTTTTATATATATAAACGTTGTTTTTTTTATATTACTATTATATATATATAGATCTATTATAATTTTATTCTATCTGTGAGTTAATTGCAGAGATCGGCAGCTTAATTTCAATTTAATATCGGGACCTAAACGGCTGGAATTTCGGTTGGCATTTTAGTATTTCTTTTACAATTATTTGCACCTTTGTCTGAATTTAATATTTTTAGTAACAAGCTGATAAAAATGTTGATCATTTATAATTAATCATTTATTTTATATTTTCCTTCAGAATTAAAGCTAGATCTATTACGGGTTGAAAAAAAATGTTGGATTTTTTTTAAAATTGTAAGGGCATTTTTTCTCTTCTCATTTTTCTTTTATTAAAGGAGAAAGTTTACCACCCACAATTACAATAAATTCCATTTTTATACCAGAATCACAAAAACATGTTGCTAAGTTCAGGAGGAACGACAAGTACCTGCAGTTTCTTATCTCTGTTTCACCCGATGGGGTACAACGTACACCGGATATTGGCCTAAAGTGGTAAGATTTTTTTCTAAAATTCCAAATGGATTTTGACAACAATGTAACTTGCAATTATCTTACTTTTTGTAACTATCACATAAATGATTTATGCGATAGATAAGTTACTGATGTATAAATGGTTTACAACACTTGAAATTACTAAACATTATGCTGAAATAATGAAAATTGCGATTTACTGCCAACCTTACCATTTGATAAACGGATGTCCTGTGCACATTTTACCCAATAGCGTCTTATATGTTGTCATGTAGTAGTAATTAAAAAAAGTGTGTATGGTAGATCTAATTATCACTACCTTTTTTGCTTCATTTCACGTATTTTGAGAGCATTTACACATCAGTTATTTATTAATCACATAAGTGTCCCAAAAAAGTAAAATGATTGGGTTTGAATTTACAAAACTCATTTGGAATTACAGAAAAAAAAATCTTATCATTTTTGGAAGAGACAGTAAACAGAGATATGTGACTGCATGTGCTTGTCTAAATTTCGGGTGGTACATTTGGCGTTTTCCAAATCTTGGGAAACACAACTCCTCCTTAACCAATCAACAAATTTTGTGATTTTGTTATTAAAAGAAAGAGATTGATTGTAACATTAATGATAAACTTTTCTTTTCAAATGAAAAGAAATAAAGAATTTTGTAATTACAGTTACATGTATTTCTATGTCATAATTTTTTTCATTTACAGTCCCTTTTTATAAAAAGGAAAGAGTAAAAAAAATCTTTGAAAGTAATTTATCAGGATTTTTTAAAATTTTAGAATTGGGTAAAACATTTTTTTCCAAATATATCATGCTTATATATACTCACTGACCCCGTAGTGCTAAAATGATATATAGTTGAGCATGCCAAAACATATCATATTGAAAACGGATTTCCTAACTTGGGCTACTCGCCTTGTTAAGAACAGAACAGAACAGAACATATATTTTATTTGACTTATACATAGTACATCGTCATAACTATACATTTGTTAACAAATATATTTAGATCATGTCACGTGGAAACACACACACACACACACACACACACACACACTATATATATATATATATATATATATATACTTTCATATAGCAGTGTTCGAGTGCTGAAATTAAATGAGGATGGCAACATTCAATTACGTGTCAAAGACAATCTAATAGATGAAGCACATTTTATATATTTTGCTAGGTTAAACAGAGTATTTCTATTATCCGACTGTAATAATTCTATGAATCGAAACATACTAGGTCTCTGAAAAAAATAGTTGCCTATATATTGTTGTCTTAAATCTAAATAGCAGGGGCATATCAAAATAGAATGAAATTCGTCTTCTAAATCCTGCGAATTACAATATAGACAGAAGCGTTCATTTCAAGGAGTTCTATTTCTCGCATTACGTCCTGTTTGTATTCTTAATGAATGTGACGATAATCGAATTTTACAAATATATGTTCTCAAATCACATGGTAACATATATAAATATTGTTCGTAGATAAAACAAAAGCAGATTTCACGCTTAAAAGTGCAACATATTTTGTGACGTATTACATGTGTCATGTGATTTCTTTTGGTTTCAATTTCTGCTTCTTCTTCCGTTACTGCACAAAATCCCGCTATGGGACATCATCGTACAATTTGGTTTATCATACAAGATGATTGTGAGGTGCGCGTATACATGTACAAGATTAAAATTAAAACGATAAAAACGATGCCCTCGCTCTATGGTGCAGAGACCAGCTCTCTTCTGAAAGCCTCTACGGTCTCGGCTGTGCCGATGCGATATGTAAGGCTGTTCCCAGTCTGGTGCCCGAGGGAAAGAAGGAGTGCCGGTAGATATCAACTCTGAAGAATGGGACCAGGAACTTATGCCAGTTGCCTGTAGTGTTGAGGCAAGGATTTGTATATAATTCTTTGGTTTAGAGAAGCTTGTCGGAAGAATGCTGAGGGGACATATACGAGCACATGGACGATTCTGTACACCATAACGAGCTTCACGTTGACGCTGCGTTCTTGCAATGTCTTCCAGCCAAGGTCAAGTATCATCTGCTTGTTGTCTTGGAGTAGCCCTTCGCGAATCTTGCTGCCCGTCGCTGGACAGCCTCAATCTGGCCGATGATCGTGGCCTAGGCTTAGGAGCCGGCCCCCATATTCAGGTTCAGCATATACTTTGGGGCCTGGAAGTACATCTCACACACTCTCTCCTCAGGTTCCACCCCCCCCCCCCCCCCCCCCCCCCCCCCCCCCCAATAATTAAAACGCTCCTACACCCATGCGTGGTGGTGAATTAGTCCCATGCTATGCTCGCATACTCAAGAATAGGCCTGACAAGTATCTGGTTACTCAGTGCCTTGATGTATCGTGGGCAACCTTCGACGTTTCTTCTGAGGAAGGCTATGAGATTTGATCCATTATACAGGTTTGCACGTAGTAAAACTAACTGGAAATAGTCAGCAGTTTCATCAGTTTTACTGTGGTACCAAAATTATTGAACAGACAAAAGTTCAAAGAGCAATCAAAGAAATGCTAAAGATGTCCCTGAAATTCCAGTCCGGTAGGTGGAGCCAAGTCACTGTTTTAGGGCAATATCCGGTGTACGTCATACCGCACGAGGATCAAGATTTAAAATGGCGGTGTAGCGCGGATTTCTTTACGTCGTTTTTTTATGTGAATTTCAAAGTGTTCCTGTTGTTTTTTTGCGTAGGATATTATAGAAAGCATGAGGGATAATGAACTTTAAAGTTTTAATGATACTAACAGAACCAGTGACTTAATTGTTTACGTGTTTCTGATGCAACTGTGTCGTGAGCACATTGTGTTGTTGTTCCAAATGATGGATAATTATGATATTCAGCTCAAGGAAACATGCAGTTGCCGCCGACACATTACGACAGGTTAGTACTCTTATTTCTCTCTTTCTCATATTACTCTCCAATGGGTGTAGAAGCGTCAGTTCATAGAGTACAGTCATGTTTATTTGACCTCTGAAAAAGCATGCAAACAAAGATTATTTATAAATAAAAGATGCAATATTTCAAATAATGGCAAACGGGTGTTTGTTGATAAATGAATAGTCGTTTGTTTCTGATAAACACATTTGGCTTAATACATGTAACCACAAGTTCGTTCGGAACGGAGATGGACGGTAATTTATGCACATATTGATACTTCCGAACATTGGCAGAGGTCAATATGGAATATCAAAAAATGTAAGTGAGTACAACAGGATGAGAAAAATATTCAGCAAATCAGGGACTCGAACCCCGGACCTTTCGCTTAAAGGCGAATGCTCTACTGACTGAACTACCAGACCACTTACATACATTTCTATTCTAGTAGGTTATGTACACACAGTGACATAATCCCTCACAAATTCATCCCCTAATTTCCGTAGAGACCAGAGAATCATGTGAATGTTTCTCAGAATATAGATGTCATAGAGTCTCGTTTGGCACCAATGAAATGGGACAAGTAAAATATGCACCCAATCAGGGACTCGAACCCGGGGCCTTTCACTTATAGGGCGAATGCTATACCAACTGAGCTGCCGGACTGCTTACATACATTCCTCTTCTAGTAAGTTACATAAGCACTGTGACTTGAGCATAAGTAGCCCTTTAAGACAGGTTACTTGATACAGGTCAATTTGCTCTGAAAGCATAGAGATTGGAAATAGCAAATATTGCTGTTTAAGAGAATTGGTGACCACTAACACAGGTATGACTGTATTAAAAAGAGGATGGGACCCAGAACTCTGCCCTGGGGAACACCAGAGGTTACAGAAACTTTGACATGGCCAACTCCAGGACATCAGTTACAAGTCAGATAACCAGTGAAGAACAAATTTAAAGTAATCCCATAAAATTTCAGTTTATAGAGAAGATGCTGGTGGGGGACTTTGTTAAAAGTTTTAGAGAAATACATGATGTCATCCGTTTGGACACTGTGATTATTGGATTGGACAAGGTCAAGAATAAATGTTAATTGTAAATCCATGTCGAAGATCATATAAAATGTTGTTTTCAAGGTTAAACATTATGCAACTGTTAATGATGTGTTCCATGACCTATTCTGGTGCTGTGACATGGCATGCATGAAAGTTAAAGACATAAGTATATGGGTTTACAGTCTGTTTTTGAGAATAAATGGCTAAACTCACAGTTTATATTATTACAATCCGAACAGATGATTGTTAAAGCATTAAATAAATTTGTGTCATTTTGAAGTAATTGTTCATTTTTAATTATTTTGGCATCTTTGCCATTTTCCTAATTCCAACACATAGAGTCTTTATGTCCGAAGAATTTGCATCTGAAGCACTGGATTTGAGTTTTGTGATGGCAGTCAATTGTTTCATGATTCGAAAGACCACACTTCATGCCAGGCCTTCTAAAATTGCCGGGTTTTCAGTTTTTGGACCGATTTCTGAAGTTCAAAACCGATTTTTATTGTAAAATTTAATAAAAAATTGGTCCAGATATTTTCGAAGTTAAATAAAAAATCGGTCCAGATATTTTCTATCGGTCGTATAAATTCTCATAAATTGCTCTTACCATGCCATACTGACCTGTGAAATACGCCTTGCTGCAATACCATTTGACCCAATAATCTGATTGTTTTGTCACCTGCTGTGCGAAATGATGTCAATTTTGACTAAACCATTAATGATACTAGGGGGGGTTTATCGGAAGAGTCTATCGCTATGTAGCACGCGTTCAATGTGTGATCAGCGACCCATAGCGTTCTGTCGGTTCATCAAAAGATTGTGTTTGCGTCCGTGATTTCTTTGATATACCGCCAAAGCTGGGACGGTCGGACCGAATATTGTTTGCATCATTTAAAATATTTGATAAAACGTGCAGTGTTACTTGTTTGTTTCATTTGTTTTAAAAATAACTAAATACAAACTGGTTTTGGTAATTGTATGTATTGGCTAGCTACAGCACAAAGCATTCAAAAAAAAAAGTTAAATGAGCCGTTACATTGGTTTTCACGGTGATTATTTTCACGCAGCTTCCGGAACTTGCTTCACTTCCGGTTCGATCGAGCGTTTTTAATATAATGAAAATTATTCAGTAAAGCGGAAACATAATGTCAGTCATTATAATGTACACAATGTGATAAAGTATGTTATAAATAATACACAAATAAACTTGAAATAGTTCCCTATTAATGAATAAACGGAGAAAATACATGGTGCAGCTGACATGGTTGGTGGGGTATGCATACCGTATATTCCCTTATAAACGCCCCCACTCTAATAAACGCATCTCACCTATTTTTCTGGAAAATTAAAAAATAAAACATATATGCGAGTTGAGTGCGTATTTGCCCATCTTTCCCTGATTGATTATTTTGTTACACAGACAACAATTAGTGAAGTGTTTATTACCTTTGAACTCTTTAACCCATTGTTTTTATCTTGGGTGACCACTTAACCACTTTTGGTTGAACAAATACTTCCCCATATTTGCTGTTTAATACTAGTAAAAAATACCGTCTGCCGAGGAAAACATTACAAAACGTCGGAAAATGCGGTTAGTCTGTGTACGTTGTTAAATTTGCTTTTTTTTATCTTTTACAAATGCCCCCACCTTGTAAAGTGTAACACCCCTGGGGGCGTTAATTAAGGAATATACAGTATGTCATATAGTGATTTTGTTTAAAAATAAGTGCAATTCTTACGGTAGTCAAGAACCTGGACCGATTTGCATTTTGAAATTTTAGAAGGCCTGCTTAATGCATCTCACTATGTCGACTAATGTTCCAAAATATGTGTTGATGATGGTCGTATTCTTGTTTATTTTGATCCTGATGGTGGTTTGTCTCCCTTTTATGTCTGTCATTTTTGTGGTTAAGCTGGTCGCGTTTGTATTTTGTTTGTCTGTTGTTCCTGTTATTGTCATCTCTTTGGTTCTTTCCCTGCTGGTGCCAGTTTGGTTTCATGTATCTCTCTCCATTTTGTTAAGAACTGTCTCTGTAGGATGTTTTTCTCACATTTGTGTGCCTATGCTGCTCCCTACTTTTCTTGAAGATTAAGTCATTAAAATTTTCCACTACACAGATATGTTGATTTATTGTTGAGAGAAGTATTTTTGTACCAGATCCTGATAGATGTATGTTGTCGCGGTAAAAATGACTTTAAAGTTGGTTTTTCTTGTCATAGAACCCAGTGTTTGCCCCGACAAAGGTTGGTTTGTGTACATTGCATAATCTTTGCACTACATTACTTGTGCTGGTTGAATTTGTATCTCCATGTGGACATGCATTACATAGGTATATTGCACAGGCAGGGTTGGCATTTTTTATTGTATTGATTAATTGATCATACTTTTCTTCAAAATAATCTATATCCATTCCAATTTAAGAGTCATTTCCACCTACATAAACAACAATGTCTGAAAATTGCATCAAATTAAAGATTTTTATCTTTTCATTTATTAAATCAGTTGTGGCGCTCGAGATTGATTGACATTCTTCATTACTTTTTAATCCTTTTTTGTTTATTCCAGAAAGAATTGAGTCTCCAATTATTAATGTTTTTGGTAGATTTGACTTGTTTCTGCTTTTTACAGGAGGTGATTTTGGTTTGTTGTTGGGTTTTGATGTTTTAGACTTTCCAGATTTTTTTGCATCAATTCTATCATTCTTTATTGGGGCCTCATTTGTTGAATTAATAATAATTGCACTTGTACTAGTTAGGGCCTCACTGTAGGTTGTCGTTGGTCTGGATGTGCTAGCAGGATGTGAAACTTTCGAAGTCGGAGGTTGTTGTCTGTCTTCCACTGTTCTAGTAGTTGCCTCCTGCCTCCGGTCGTTGGTCTGGATGTGCTAGCAGGATGTGAAACTTTCAAAGTCGGAGGTTGTTGTCTGTCTTCCACTGTTCTAGTAGTTGCCTCCTGTGCTGACTGATATATTTGCATATTTAATGCTCTTTGCACCAACATGTCAATTTTTGCATTGATTTCTAAATATTCAATCAATCAATCATTATTTATCGGGAATACTGGCAAACTCATACTTAGGTCAACTCAATTTCTACCAAAATAATGATAATTAATTGTTAATCTTCTTGCCTCTCATATTATATCAATAAGAGATACCGTATATCCTCGGCCATAAGTCGAATTTTTCAGACTCCAAAATCACTCTCTGAATCCCTACTCGACTTATGGCCCCGTCCTAGTCCCGAGTGATGATTTTTTTTACCAACGGTCAGCTCCTACTGAAGTTTTGAACGTCGAATTTCAGTTTCAGCAACAGTCTATATGAACAATGACACCAACTTTTTGAAATACGTTTTGTGACGTATACTTGCCAGTTTTACTGTCGGTACCGGTGGAGAATGAAAAGAAATTGCATAGAAACAGACATTTGCATGATTTATATTGATTTTAGTGGTTAAATACCTTCGAAATTTAATTGAAACAGTCAACATTACCGTTTAAGATGTGGAGGTAAACGGCGCTTCAAATGCAAAGGGGCGTAACTCTAGTTTACAACGGGTGTAACTGAATAAATGATATTACGGTAAATCAGGTCAAGAAATCGTCAACTTTAGCAAAGTTTTAGTAAGATTTTGTTTTGGATACTGATCTTTTGAAAGACATAAGACTGCATTTGTTTGTCGGCTGCATATTTGCCGTTGATTCGATAACGGTACATGAACGTATACTGGCGTAAGGTCAGTTGTGAGTGCAGGCAATCGCTACTGTAGGAATTTTAATATTTAGTTGACCCAAATCTCACCCACTACCTTTTCGAAAATTCTGGGTCGACTTAAGGAAGGGTCAATGCAAAAAACTGAGATCTGAAGGTCAAAAAGTCCCCTCGACTTATGGCCCGACTCGCCTTATGGCCGAGGATATACGGTAATATAAAATCAGTTTCAAGTAGAAACATATCCACAACATAACCTCTGTGTCGAACCGTTACATTCAACATGACGAAGGAGATATTTGGTGACAGAATAGACAAACTAGTATTGTAACAGTTGTGTTCATTTACAGAGAAATTAGCATGATATCATATATTGGGGTATACATTATAGCTATTAACTGCATTAAAGAGTAGGACATTTGGTATTGACAAGTTGACCATGTCAAAATAGAAACATCCAAAACATGATAAGATGTCAAGGTGTAACGTCGGTATACTCATTTCATAACACAGGACTGCTAGCTGTGTCAATATGGCAATTTCCATCTTTTCTTTCGATAAACATTCATTGTTTATTGTTTGCAATCATCACAATAGTACATGGATTCACTATAGATGTTATATCAATACAGTGATGAAATGTTCTTGACGTTACTCTGACTTTTTGATTGACCGACAACACTTACCTCTATATTCTCCCTGCTGGTGGTTGAGTTGTGTAAACACAAACTGTTGACGCATTTTTGGACATGTTTATTTATGCACTGAGGGGTGTTATATATGGTACGATCATAAAATTGAAAATAAACGATGATTCATTTTTGACGTTACAAATTGACAGGCATTAAAATTTTGTATATTGCGGAAAATTTGGTGATATTGTTTTATTGTGAAATCCTGTATATCACTCTACTTTATAAAGTAACTTTAAACAAACAACCTAACACCCCTTACATGCAAATGATGTTGTCCATGCTTGTTATGTCTAGAATTAGATATTAGAGTTTCTTACAAAATTTGACTGACACCGTAATTTACATATGCAAAATTTAATTTCTATTAAAATAAATTTTTTATCGGCATTTTAGTCTTTTAGAGATGCTTATATTTTAATTTTATTTATGTTTTTACAGTAAGCATAAAAAATGGCTTTATAATCCATTGGAAAATAACCGTAAAACTTTATTATATATACTGACAGCCAAATGTCTCAAAATGATCCCTGTTAAAACCGGCATTTTTCATTTTAAAAATGTTGTAATCTTTTTTTTTCTGACCATGTCTCCATAAAACTATCTTTTCTATTCATTCAGATCGTATGAAAAAGTATTAACACAACAAACATATCAGTTACACTTTATTTTTATTACAAAAATTAATTATAATCAAAGTTCCATTGTACTGAATTGCTGATTAACTGAGAACTACCCTACTATAGATCTAATGCATTTTTTTATTTTCATCTAACTTTCTTTTATTCATTTAAATTTTCGTTTAATTAAATTTTTTTATATTTTCTTATCACTGTATTTTAATTTATTTCTCTCCCATGTGTGTATTAATGGTCAAAGCGGACATGGCAAGACATATCATTCTGCAGAATTCTTGTTTTAGAAAGGTCCAACTTTTCTGATGTTTAACAGCGGTATGTTTTATCAATGATCTGTAATCTGTTTTTAGACACTTAAAGATACCCTGCTATCATTTTCACCTGTGTCAGGCCCAGTAAGCTCAGTCAGTAACATGTCTGACTGTCAATCCAGGGGCTATGAGTTTGAATCCTCATGTGGCCAGTTTTCATGATGATTGGTATGACATTGCATCTCTTTGTTATTGATGATTCAAGTGGGAAATGTGTTTCTTATTTGCAGAGATGAGTGTGTTCAAGTACTTGTTAACCTTCAAGGTTCCCAGGAAAGAGCGGTTAGGTTAACTGATCATCTGTTGATGATCAGCCCTTGATGGCATAACTATGACCACATATATTCAGTCAAACCAATTGGCAACTCTCAGAACATTGTTATTGATGATTCAAGTGGGAAATGTATCTCTTATTTGCAGAGATGAGTGTGTTCAAGTACTTGTTAACGGTCCAGGTTCCCAGGAAAGAGCGGTTAGGTTAACTGATCATCTATTGATGATCAGCCCTTGATGGCATAACTATAACCACATATATTCAGTCAAACCAATTGGCAACTCTCAGGACATTGTTATTGATGATTCAAGTGGGAAATGTAGCTCTTATTTGCAGAGATGAGTGTGTTCAAGTACTTGTTAACCGTCCAGGTTCCCAGGAAAGAGCGGTTAGGTTAACTGATCATCTGTTGATGATCAGCCCTTGATGGCATAACAATGACCACATATATTCAGTCAAACCAATTGGCAACTCTCAGGACATTGTTATTGATGATTCAAGTGGGAAATGTATCTCACAGAGATGAGTGTGTTCAAGTACTTGTTAACCGTCCAGGTTCCCAGGAAAGAGCGGTTAGGTTAACTGATCATCTGTTAGCCCTTGATGGCATAAATATGACCACAAATATTCAATCAAACCAATTGGCAACTCTCAGGACATATAGTCCTTCGATCTTAAATCTGCTTTGTATTCAGTAATAGTATTGATTCTGTCACCATCATGCTCAAACAAATTTACATTTTTCATCTTGATCAACTTAATGGACCTTGAAAGACAAGCATCTGCACCCGTTTGTGTTTGATTTGTGCTTTAAATCTATAATGTTTTAAATTTGTTGAAATATATTAACAAAAGTCATTGATTTGTTAACTGTTACATTGTGGCAAGAATTTTTTTTTTATATATAATCGTGTGGCGTAGAGTAGATAGTGTGTTGGCAGATCGTGTCAGAGGTTTCAGGTTTGATCTTCAGCTCCACCCCGATGCCTCTCAAAAAACAACCCTCAGTACTGGTTTCTGCCCAGGAAGTAGACTGGAGCGGTTCATATGAGCTTAAATTATAAGTAAAACAAACTTAAAAATTGCGTCACTCAACATAATATATGACTGTGTGGTTTTGCTGGGCAACACATGAGTGTTGGTAATTAATTCTAGATCTGTCCATGCATTGTGCAAAAAGTCCTTTGTTAAAGATTGAGTGTTGATATTTATATATTGTGCTATCATGATACATCTATCAAAATACAGGGTGTAAGTGAGGTACCAATTGGGGAATGTTAACACCATGTTAACTTTTGACCTTACCACCTTGATATTAATCTATTGACCAGTGAAAAGTATTCACCATAACAGGTGATAGAATTGTTACCTGCCAATTTTACCTGGGGTTAGTTAATGTATGGTTGTCCATTTGGAGAGTGTGAACTGCTTGTCTGGGTATATAATGTATGTATCTAATGTTTATATTTATGTATTTACATTTTCCCATAGTTTCCCATTTCAATCATTTTTTTGTGATACATTTATTCATTAACTTGTATGGGTTAGACAGGTGATATAATCAGGTGTGTTTGTACATTTAAACATGGAATGGCTAAACTTGGGTTATATTTATTCATTTTCAAGTTCAGGATCTAATAGTCAATACAGGAGGTTGTGCAAGGCAACATGTTCCTGTCTGTCTTTTTCATACTGATTGATTCTGTGATTGATTTCTCATGTAATCATGATGATTTGTTATGTGCTTGGACAGTTCTTGTTGTTTTTTAGCTCTACTGACCAAAGGCCAACTGGCTTATGTCATGCTAAATTGTACGTCGTCCATCCATTATCTGTCTGTGTTATCTCCTTCATTTTAACCTTTTTAGCTTGTCTTTTTGAAGAAAAAAAAAGCTATTGTCATGACCCTGGCGGCGGCAGCGTCATTGTCGTCTGCTGGTTAAAGTTTTATGAGAATAAATGGCTACACTCACAGTTTATATTATTACAATCTGAACAGATGATTGTTAAAGCATTAAATAAATTTGTGTCATTTTGAAGTAATTGTTCATTTTTAATTATTTTGGCATCTTTGCCATTTTCTTAATTCCAACACATAGAGTCTTTATGTCCGAAGAATTTGCATCTGAAGCACTGGATTTGAGTTTTGTGATGGCAGTCAATTGTTTCATGATTCGAAAGACCACACTTCATGCATCTTTCACTATGTCGGCTAATGTTCCAAAAATTGTGTTGATGATGGTCGTATTCTTGTTTATTTTGATCCTGATGGTGGTTTGTCTCCCTTTCATGTCTGTCATATTTGTGGTTAAACTGGTCACGTTTGTATTTTGTTTGTCTGTTGTCCCTGTTATTGTCATCTCTTTGGTTCTGTCCCTGCTGGTGCCAGTTTGGTTTCATGTATCTCTCTCCATTTTGGTAAGAACTGTCTCTGTAGGATGCTTTTCTCACATTTGTGTGCCTATGCTACTCCCTACTTTTCTTGAAGATTAAGTCATTAAAATTTTCCACTACACAGATATGTTGATTAAGTTTTATGTTTAGCTCAACCTTTTCTATGTTTCTGAACAAACAACTGTGTTATGGTGACTAAACTTCATAAACACATTCATATCATGTTATTCAAACAAGGTATATAGCTAATTTAACTAAATTGACATACTTTTGGCTCTAAAACCTTTTGTTTAAGTTTTTTGTTTAGCTCGGGTTTGGTTAAAGTTTTATGTTTAGCTCAGCATTTTCTCTGTTTCTGAACAGACTACTCATGTTTTGGTGACTTAACTTCATAAACACATTTATATCATGTTGTAGAAACACTGTATATAGCTAACTTACATAAATTTCCATACCTTAGGTTAGTTTTTTGTTAGTTTGGGCTTGATTTTAAATCAATTATATTTTTCAGCAATACTTTTAATTCTGTAAACTGATCACCATCAACTAAAAAAATGTTTACATCACTGAATTGACCTATTTAATGGACTTTGCTGCCCAAGCCCAACCAAGAACCCCATCCTGCTGCCCATTTTTTGTCTTTTTTTTAAAAATTTGTTTTGTATTAAATCAACCACTCTGTCAATGGTAAAAAGACGAGCATCTGCATCTGCTTGTGGTGCTCTTGTTTATTGTAGACGCGAAGGTACCTTCAGTTTTCATTGTATCTTAACCAAAAGCACAGCAGTTATATAACCACAAGATTTCGGACGAGTTCTTGAACCAGCATGACATGACCACAAATGCCCAGGCACAGAGCTTATAAGCACATTTTATGCAAAACTTTGAAAAACATTTTATCTGAAAGCTAGATGTTAGATATTGTATGTGTAGAATTGTAGATTTTTTTGAGAAGAACTTAAAAAAAACGTTTCATCTGAATGTTCATCTGTCTGTTTGTTGCCAGTAGAATGATTCAGACCCTTTTGGACCTCTTGTATTTTTTTTGGCATATGATTCTGTTGTTGGTGCTAATCATATAGTCAAGACATTTTTATTTGTCATGATCGGTGCTTTAATTTTACAGCTATTTTACTTTTCTCTCATTTATTTCTGCTCAGGTTGAAGCTGTCAGTTGCATAGATAGCATACGGTTGACTCTACTTCCACCCAGCAACATCACACAGTATTTTCACTGACTGCCCAGGTCCATTGTTGACACTGACCTGCACTGTGTGCCCTGCCTAGCAAATCACATGTGAAAGAGACATTTTTTGGTAAGGATTGCTTAATTGATCTTAGATAATTTGTAGCTGTTATTGTTAGCTTGCCGGGACGAAGTCAAAGGAGAGTCATTGTCATGACCCTGACGTAGTCGGCGTCAACTGTAGACACACAGGTTAAACTTTTACGTTTAAGTTTAAGATATTTATGCAACCACTCATTGGATGTGAATGAATCTTTGTATGTGTGTTCACCATCATCAATGGAACACACACAGACAAGAACCATAATTCTGGATTGCATTTTGGCACAGTTATGGCCCTTTTTGGACTTAGACACCCAGAGGTGAGCTTTGTTGGTCTTCTGACAACTCTTGTTTTAGTATTAGTGTTAGGTTTGGTTTGAACAAGTGTGTCATATCCAAGTCTATATGCACTCCATTAAAGTTTGCTCACTGTCACTATTAGACAAATTTATTTTGAAAGATTTGGGCAAAAATAACACTTTGTTATCCAGTTGAGATTGTTTCCACCACTGCAGATGGCAGGATGAGATTTGCAGTAGCTGTGGTTACCAGCATAACAATTTTTGCACTTGGAGATACAAAATGTCACAACATGCTTGAAATTCCTTGTTTCCTGCTGGTGTACCAAATCAAATTCTGCCAGTCATTGCTTTTTAATATCAATTGCCAATCGATTTCTCAATTATAATTTATATTGCTTGGTTTTTTTTCCGGCATCATATTTAATATTTGATCTGTCTGAGAGATGTCTGGTGTCAGTTTGATGTTCGAGCATTGTTGTTGTCACTTTCTGTCTGTTAAGGTCTGTCACAGCTTGGTATACTCTAGTGTCTGGGTTTGTTGTTAAATATTTCACCTCCAGACCATCATTATGCATGTCTCATTTCAGGCCATTTTTGCTCATCTCCAATGATGGTTTCCAGCTGTACATTCTTTGAATTTTATGTTAGCTATCATCATTTTGCGAATGAAATATAGTGTTTCCCCTAAAACGGCATGGCGGGGCAGCCCACCCCGCCCTTTTTCTATACCGCCCTGCCCTTTTCTTATACCGCCACGCTTAAATAATTACCGCACCACAGTGCCCTTTTTAATAAACAATAATAAGACACCGCTGTGAAGAATAAACGGTACCTCGCCGCTATGTCCCTTTATTGGCTAATCAGACCACATGCAGTGTTAGGTAATTTCCAATATATGTATACACTCGATTCATTCGGAACACCTCGCCGATTATCCTAATTAAGCTCGGAGATAAATACCAGACATCTTTTAATTAAACTCAGCTCTAGTAATGATAGGTTTATAAACATAATTATACCATTGAAATTTTAATATGCTTACGTGGTGTAATGGTTAAAGCTAAGGGTTGTCGAACGGGTGATCCGGGTTCGAATCTCGCGACTAATCCCACGTTTTTTTTTTGTTCATTTCACTAGCAACACTATTTTTCCTACAGTACTCCATAAACGGCTTCTCATATCCAAAAAAAAAACGTTCCAATAAAATATAAAAAAATAATACTTGTGCATATATGCATTTATATATATTTACACATATCTTTATTATCTTCAACATTTTATGCCACTTAAATAAAAAAAACACCTTTTTAACACATATTTATCATTTTCAAATGTGTCACGGTGATGTACTTATGGCAAAACCACATACACAATGAGAATAAGACACAAACTAGATCCTTTTTGCGTTATCCGCCGGAATAAACCAAATTACATTTCCAATTTGGTGGATCCTTGGACTACCTACGAGGTCTAATACCGAAGGATGACGGAATTGGCCTAGTATTTATGATTGACACTCGATTAACACATGGTTCCTGCTTTTAGTGCATTATCATATTATTCTTTCATAGAACGCAGAACCATTAGAATGGTTCTCATTTCAGGCTATCCAATTATAACAAACTAGGAAACCAGCGGTACACACACACACACACACACACACACGCACCATGTGCGATTGTTTTGATAAGCAACTGAAGGTGCTGACAATGTTTTTCACAAGATACCTTTCAATTAATTCATTAACCTCGAACGAAACACTTAATAAAGTGTGTCACGACCATTTCTCGGATCAAGACAACTAGAAATAGATCACAGTGTATAGTAAGGGCTTTATGTAAGTAAGCAAAACAATGAAATCATAAAGGGTTTTCTCAGCATCTTATTTCAACAAAGCTAGAATAAAATCCTCACTTAAAGTGGTTTATTTTGTACATAAATTGAAGAAAAAATACGAAAAAAAACACCGGGATGTTGCCTACCATATGTATACAAATTTGAGAAACCTGGTCTTAAAGTTGGAAATACACCGACACCTAATGAAAATTACAGAATCAAACATTAAAAATCCAAACTTCTCAATTGTATTAACTTTTAGATATGACAAGTTGTCCATTTATTAACACTGCTTTACTATATTTTTATGGCAATATTATTCTAATATAGGATAGAAACATATATTTGAATTGCACATTAATGGACAGTTGGATACTCCCGGTTTCTCAGCATCTTATTTCAATAAATAAAATCACCACTTAAAACTGTTGAAATTTTTAACAGATTAATGCATTGTGTAAATATAATATTCATCTTATAAGGGTAGTTGAACTATAAAATACTATTGAATTAATTACTTTATAATTGATTAATAATAAGGCTTCTACAGTAGTATCATGTATTCTTAATAATGCTACTACAATATCATCAAGGAACTATAGTATATCCACTATAGTATATCCGTCTATAGTTCCTTGATATCATATATTATTAATACATGATATTGTAGTAGCCTTATTTAAGATGATTTATACATTTACCAAAACATACATGTATCATACTTGTTATTAGTGCTGAAAATGGTGCTCAACACAACACGCAATAAAATAATGACTTTTTTCTATTATTTTGTATGCGCCAAAAATTTTTTCAATCCTGGGGGAAATACTAAAATAGAAGCTTAGATCAGAGATTATTTACTGTTTCAAGAGCAATTATTGGGTGTCGCCATGAGGCGGGTGCCTGAGTAAGTAGAAATGCTTATAGAATTTGATCATGGAGTTGGGAAACCATATTGGGGAGTAATTTGTACGAATTATTCAACTTGGACATACAAAATGTTGTATTATAAGTTTGGTGAAAAATGTCCAAGAACATAATTTTTTTAATTGTTTATTTTGAAGGTAGAATACTTTTTTTGCAATGACAAATCAAGAGATCAAAAATTAAAATAAGGGCTTATCAACATTTTTATTCGCCATTATAACAGGTTAATTAATGTTTGTAGCTGTATAATGAGTTATGTAAAAAGAGGTCTATATATTTAATTAATACGTAGTTTGTAGCTGTATAATGAGATATGTATAAAGAGGTCTATATATTTAATTAATACGTAGTTTGTAGCTGTATAATGAGATATGTATAAAGAGGTCTATATATTTAATTAATACATATTTTGTAGTTGTAATATGAGTTATGTATAAAGAAGTCTGTATATTTAATTATCAAAGGCAAAGGGGGATATGGTAATGGTCTCCGTCTGTACATCGGTAACACTTTTGTCGGAAGACCGCGGTGTGGTCTAGTGGTAGAGCATCTGCCATCGTATGCGGAAGGTCGTGGATTCGATCCCCGGCTGGGTCATACCACCGATTTTAAAAATGGTACTAGAAGCTTCCTCGCGTGACGCTCAGCATTTAGATGATAGTTCTAGGTCTGGTCTACTGGCCAAAGGCCAGAAGTGCTTATGCGATGGCGCGTTGTCTGTCGTCCGTCTTCTGTTGTCTGACGTCTGTCGTCTGTTAGCAGCACTTTCTCTGAAACCACTGGTCCAATTAAACTGAAACTTCACATGGGTCTTTCTATTGCATAGGAGACTATACAGAAGATTTTTTTTTCGATCCGAAATTCGAGATGGCGGCCTTTACTAAAAATAGTCCAAAACTTAAAAAATCTTCTTCTCATGAACGGCCCAACAGATTTTCAAAATATTTATGTAGTAATGATGACCAACTATAGTTTTGTTAGATTTGTTCAAATGGTGTCCCTAGGGTTAAATATGACCCCGCCCCGAGGGTTCAATTAGGGGACACATGTCATTATAATATTTTTTATTTTATTTTTTTTTAAAATGGAAATGATTTTGCCTTTGTTCACAGAAGCATTGTTTAGTGAAGGAGGTTCAGATTTGTAAAAATGACTGAGTTCCACTGTCTTAAGGGGTCAGGAGGGGCCCAAAAAGGGTAAAAATTGGGAATTACTAAATTCGTTTTCTTAAGAACCGGTATGTCAGATTTGTTTATATTTTGCATAAATTATCCCTATGTGTAATGGTTTGATTGCAGATAAGAATTTAAGGGCTAAAATTTATAGGGGCCCTGTAAGGGGACTTAGAATTTTACATAGGGATACTATGGGAAAACAGAAAATACTCTTTTTCTTTCATCTGTTCTTAAACCACTAGGCCAATTAGACTGAAACTTCACATGGGTGTTTCTATTGCATAGGAGACTATACAGAAGATTTTTTTTTTTTTTTCGATCTGAAATTCAAGATGGCCGTCATTATTAAAAAATAGTCCAAAACTTAAAAAATCTTCTTCTCATGAACGGCTCAACAGATTTTCAAAATGTTTATGTAGTAATGATGACCAACTATAGTTCTGTTAGATTTGTTCAAATGGTGTCCCGAGGGTAAAAAATGACCCTGCCCCGAGAGTTCAATAATGGGACACATGTCAATATAATATTTTTTTTTTTTTTTTTTTTTTTTTTTAAATGGAAATAATTTTGCCTATATCTTCACTAAAGCATTGTTAGGTAAAGGCAGTTAAGATTTGTAAAAATGACTGGGTTCCTATGTCTTAAGGGGTCAGGAGGGGCCCCAAACGGGTACAAATTGGGAATTAGTAAAATTGTTTTCTTAAGAACCGGTGTGTCAGATATGTACATATTTGATATAAATTATCCCTAAGTGTAGGGTTTGATTGCAGATAAGAATTAAGAGGGTTAAGATATATAGGGGCCCTGTAATGGGACATAGGGATACAATGGGAAAACAGATTTTTTTTTTTTTTTCATTTATTCTGAAACCACCAGGCCAATTAAACTGAAACTTCACATGGATGTTTCTATTGCATAGTAGACTATACAAAAGATTTATTTTTTTTATCTAAAATTCAAGATGGCCACCATTACTAAAAATAGTCCAAAAGTCTTCTTCTCATGAACGGTCCAACAGATTTTCAAAATGTTTATGTAGTAATGATGACCAACTATAGTTTTGTTAGATTTGTTCAAATGGTGTTCCTAGAGTTAAAAATGACCCCGCCCCGATGTTTCTATTGCATAGTAGAATTTCAAAAAGTGCTATGGCCACTATGACACAGTAGAGCATCCTCAGGCTCTCTTGGGCCTCTTGTTTAATTATCTCCCTTTTTTGATTTACACTTTTGTCCAGGGCATAACTCCAAAACAAATTATGGGATTTTGTTGAATATTCACACAATAACTGAGGAAGAGTAGTTTACAAAAACCATAACTCGACCTGGTTTGTTTTTTATGATTATCTCCATTAAAGTTACTTGTTCTGGGCATAGCTCTAAAAGCCCTGAATGGAACATTTTCAAACTGCATAAAAAGTACGGAGGACATTAAGGGGAAGTGCAGTGTATAATAACCATAACTCTACCTTGCCTCATTTTTCAATTATCCCCATTTATCAGTTTTAATTTATTTGTCTTAAATATTACTCAAGAACTATTCAAGGGATTTGGTTTCTATTTCACTCGATGATAGAGGACATGTCCAACATGGCTCTTGTTAACTCTTTACTCCATATGCATTTGAACCTGACTTTTCCAAACTCAAAAGCCACACATAGTCAATTTCCACGAATATATACAGTAGGACTTGGATCACTCGAACTCGATAGGACTGGACAAAATAGTTTGAGTCAGCGGTAGTTCGAGTCAAGCCTGGTACAACAATCATCGTGCATGTACATGGCGTACAAGTACGTTGTTGAGCATGTTATTGAATCCCATGTGTACGCTTTGAACAGGTGCAATAGATGAATCCGATGTAAATGATGTGTATTTCTTGTTAATGTAGAAAATACAATAAACCAGAAAAGATAATTTCCAAATATAATTAATTGTATTACACTATAATTACTTAATTTACCTTTTATCATCATAATTTTATATACTCATGTATAAATAGCTATATTTAGCTTTCGTGTGTGAGAATGTAAATGACATGATAATCACACTCTGGTTTTACTGGGTCCTTCATGAAGTTGCTCGGCAATCGTCAAAGAGGCTGACTTAGTTATCCCCAGGTTACTGGGTCCGTCATTTAGTTGCTCAGCCGTTTCTTCTCCAGGTAAATGTTGACATTTTGCAATGAGACTGAACTTCCCATATCTAAGATTAATAGGGTAAAATTTTATGTGACACTGTTTATTTCTCAATGCTTGCAATATAAATTTGTTATACCACCGATAAACAAAGTTTTGAGGGGGTATATTGGAGTCACCCTGAGGAGCATCACTTGAAAAGTACCGGATGGAATTTCATCAAACGTCATACAATGGTAGAATATAATGAGAGGAAGTGCAGTGTACAAGAAAAGTAACTCTATTCTTGCTAATTACAGAGTTATTGCCCTTTGATATTTTTTCTTGTCCGGAGCATAACTTGAAAAGTACTGGATGGATTTCATCAAGCTTCATACAATGGTAGAATATAATGAGAGGAAGTGCAGTGTACAGGAAACATAACTCTATTCATGCTAATTACAGAGTTATTGCCCTTTGATATATTTCCCTTGTCCGGAGCATTTCTTTTAAAGTACTGGATGGAATTTCATCAAACTTCATACAATGGTAGAATATAATGACAGGAAGTGCAGTGTACAAGAAACATAACTCTATTCTTGCTAATTACAGAGTTATTGCCCTTTGATATATTTCCCTTGTCTGGAGCATTACTTTTAAAGTACTGGATGGAATTCATCAAACTTCATACAATGGTAGAATATAATGAGAGGAAGTGCAGTGTACAAGAAACATAACTCTATTATTGCTAATTACAGAGTTATTGCCCTTTGATATTTTTTCTTGTCCGGAGCATAACTTGAAAAGTACTGGATGGAATTTCATCAAGCTTCATACACTGGTAGAATATAATGAGAGGAAGTGCAGTGTACAAGAAACATAACTCTATTCTTGCTAATTACAGAGTTATTGCCCTTTGATATATTTCCCTTGTCTGGAGCATTACTTTTAAAGTACTGGATGGAATTTCATCAAACTTCATACAATGGTAGAATATAATGACAGGAAGTGCAGTGTACAGGAAACATAACTCTATTCTTGCTAATTACAGAGTTATTGCCCTTTGATATATTTCCCTTGTCCGGAGCATTACTTTTAAAGTACTGGATGGAATTTCATCAAACTTCATACAATGGTACAATATAATGACATAAGTGCAGTGTACAAGAAACATAACTCTATTCTTGCTAATTACAGAGTTATTGCCCTTTGATATATTTCCCTTGTCTGGTGCAGTACTTTTAAAGTACTTTTAAAGCCATCAGTGATAACAGTTTAATAATGTTCATGAAAGAACTAAGTTGATGAATATATGGAGTTCGAGCAAAGCAGGTTCGATATTGTATTCCTAGTGCTCTTGTTTGTTTCTTATCCATAAAATTGTTGTCCCTCAACATAACTCAAAAAAGTATAACATTTATTGATTGTCATGAAAGCTTGTACACAGCACAATAATTAAAAAGACCGTTTTAATTTTAACAAAACCATAAAAAAATTAACAATACAAAAAACTCAATCCATAACATTCTCTTTTATTAAGAATTTTTTTTGTCTGGAGTATAACTTTAAAACTATTGGATATAATTTAATAAAACTTCATACAATGGTTAACCATTTTCTGTCATGGCGGCGTTCGGGGTATTCATCACCTTCAGTGATAGCTCTAGTTTTATTTTGATTTTAAATTACCAGTAAATATCAAATTAGGAATCAAATTAACTTAATTAATGCAACATGCGGTATACAATTAAAGCAAACGTGTGTAACCAATTATAAAAACATTCGCCAAATTATCATAGCAAACTTCTCGCTCTTTAAGACAGTGGGAATATCATGATGTGTAGAAATTACTTCACACCTTTGAATTCGTGAACAAACATGGCAAACTTCTCCGATTTTCTTTATCTTTGATCAACTGTTCGACCGAAAAACACAGGTAAGTGTGTTGGCAGGACTTAATTTCTAGTTCTACTGTTCCACCTATCAGTGTTCTGGCTATCGGTGGTAGAACAATAGAAATTAAATAGGAATCTGGCAGGGTCTGGGTTAGTTGTTCGAGGGATCGGTGGTGTTCCAGCCAACCGAGTCCGAGCTATCAAAGTTCTACTGTACATTGTACCTATTTATTCTGATAGAGCAGAAAACATTGCAGGACGATATGAGCAGTCAGAACTAGTTTTCAATATTAGAGGTGTTCAAAGGTGTCCATAAAAAGTAAAGGGTAAATATGTTATTTGTAGTTGTATAATGAGTTAGAGTTATGACCCTTTTTTACTAAATATCAGTGGTAATATATTGGTTTCCGATCAATTGTGGGAGCATTCATATCGGGGCACATTTCCAGTTTTTTTATCTTTTTTCTACAAGGTAAGAATTGAATGTGTTCTAGAGCAGTTTGATATTTTACTTTGATTGAAAGCTTGGCACTTCTGAAAATAATATGGAGTTTCTGCTCATATCTTGGAACTGGACAAAATATTTAAGTTGAACTGTCATACATCACAATCATAATAACACATATCTCAGAGTTGAACATCCACCAGATTTGGTAGTTGTTGCCATGCCCAGTGTTTTTACACCATTTTGGGAAGATGACTCCTACCCTTCATAAAAATGTGTGCACTTGCTTCTCTTGCCATTTAATTAAAGAACCAATGTCATACTCAATTCAGAATGGGAAAAAATTGGTTTATTTTATCAAAGAATTATGGCAAGTTTCAATTTACAATTATTAAAAGTTTTCTATTGGGAGTATTTACCATTCATTGGGAAAACAAGATACGATTTGCCATTGGGAATATGACCCAATAGCAGCTATTAAAATGGCTGAAAAAAACACTGATGCCTATTACATAGCAGGCAAATATACATTCAAGGGCAATAAATTCAGTTACCCTCTCTGCGTTTTTCGATAAAAGGAGTCAATCTTGCACAGAACATGTAAATTCTGTAAACTGTATTAGAATTACTTGCAATGGTACAAACTGGTCATCTTGTCTTTTACAAAAAAGAACTGACACGTTTCGCATCACTTACTGGGCTTATCAGTACTTTGTGTACTTTTTTGCGTACTTTGGTTTCCGTTCAGTAGTCTGTTTTCTTTGGTAAATATAAGCTGGTTCTCTGTGATTGGATAGAATTTATGTTCAATTTCAAATCAATTTTAACTCCTTTTCTTTTTGCCTTTCATGATTTTTCTTATTAAAATGTGGCTGTTTGGTGTATATTAGTAAGCATTCAAATGAGATGAGATAGCTTGTTTGTGTGTTACTTTGGTTATTTTGGCTGTTATATATTGCTTCAAAACCACAGAACGTGTGTAATAGGTTTAATAATGTAGTATATTATGTCATTCAAACTTTTTCATGAAGATAATGAGACCTTGTTTGTGGGAATGCAAAGATAGTGGACAGAGTGCAATACAGTTGCAAATTATATTTTCAAACTGTATAATGAGCACATTTACAATATCTTTTACCTACAATTAAATTATATTGGCATTGATAATAAGAACTGTTAAGTCAAGGACTTGTAGTATATATAATTCTTTGGTTTAATTGATAATCAAATTCAGGGAGTTTTCCAGTAGGAATTAAAAAAAAAAGTTTTTTTATTTCATTTGTTTGTTTACAGTTCAGAATTGTAATATAAGATACATATGTTAGAACACACACTTTTATGAAACTGTAATCTTTGGCTTGTGGGTTCTCCCAAAAAGGCAAATTGCCCAAAAGGATTAAAGTGTTACCTCCCCTTGTTAAAATTTGAAAAATTTAATTAAGTTTCAGCAAACCCATTATGCATGATGTGTTTACTTGCTTTAGAATATTTTATAAATACCTTATAATTTTACAATTATTGGAAATATATGCACAAACCTGTATAACTGGTCACCTTTATTAAGCAGTCACTTGGTTTATGCACCATATATGCTTTCAGAGCATATTAACCTGCATTAAATAACAATTTTGCTTAAAGGGCTATTTTTGCTACTTCCTTTGGCTGCTTAAGACAGGTTTGACTGTAATTAATAGTTGTACTGTACAAATGACGATAATATAATGGAATTTTGAACTCAATATTGCTCAACCTAATGCCCCAAGTAATTGCATCAAGTTTGATAATCATCAAGAAAAATAATTTATTGTAAACCAGTGAAGAGTATGTTAATGGTATAACAATTGTCTTTAATTTTGACAGTAATAATAAGAAAATGTCCAGTGCTAGAACTTGTAAACAATCAGGCAGATGAGCAGACTAATAATTGATACATGTACATGAAACTGACTGTATGTAATGTAACTATATCTATTATTTGTATAAGGATTAAAAGCAGAGTTTTGAGTTTTCATTGTGTGATGAAACACATTAGGCCAGTTTAAAGTTCATGAAGCCCAAAGGCAGCATTAAAACTCGGCTGTCAATCCTTATATTTACATTATATTCTCCAGCTACCGTATATATTCTTATATTCTTATTAACGCCCCCCCCCCACCTCCCCGCCACACACACACACACACACACTTTCTTTTCTGGAAAATTAAAGAATAAAACGTATATGCGTGTTGAATTCATATTCGCCCATCTTTCCCAGATCGATTATTTTGATACACAGACAACAATTAGCATAGTGTTTATCACCTTTGAACTCTCTAACCGATTGTTTATATCTTGGGTGACCACTTAACCACTTTTGGTTGAATAAACACTTCCCTGTATTTGCCGTTTAAAACTAGTAATGCGGTTAGTCTGTGTACGCTGAAAGCTCATTGTTCTATGATGATAAGAGCAAGTGTCTAAGTGATTTAAAGTGAAGAGTACACTAACCATAAATTTGGATATTCAAGTATGCGGACTAGTAGTTTCATACAGATTTTCAGCTTTTTCTCATCCTATGTCGATTTCTTCATTCACTCTCAAATAATTCTGAACTACTTTTTCGGGAATTTAAACCAGATTTAAGGTTTTTCCAGGGCTTTATTGGTTTTATTGTGTTTTTAACTGTTGTTAAATTTGCTTTTTTTATCTTTAATGAACACCTCCATCTTGTAAAATGTAACGCCGCTGGGGGCCTTAATAAGGGAATATATGCAGTTTTAGATTAACAATTTCATTAATTTTGTAATTTTGAAAATCATACGCATTAAACCGCAAAGCCAATGTCATGAATGTAACGGCGATATTGGCACCATAAGTGCACCCATTTGTAGGACAACTTACAGTAAATGTCACATGAAACTAACAGCAATGTCAGCAAAACAAAATTGTGCAACCAAAAAGCGTGCATCCAATGAAATGCAAAACTGGTCCTCTTAGCTCTGCCCTGCTGCAAGTGTTTTTCATTGGGAAATAATAATAATAATAATAATAAAGTCTTTATTTAAAGAGAAAACACAGATGGAACACTATTCAATCTTCCCTGTGGTCCTCTATTATATACAAGGTAACAAAGTAATAATAAAATATATACAACAAAGTTAAACAGCAGAATCAATACAATTTGGAAACTTAACAACAAAGTGAACTATTTTGTTGACATATTAAATTTGTAATGTATATTTCAATTGACAATGAATATTCATTGTTTATTTAATTAATTCAATAATATATTTCAAGGAAGGAAATAATAGTATTATTAATGTAAAAATTACACTTGAAAATGATGAGTTCACTACAAAATATATTTAGACAGTCAATATTACATTCAATGATTTTAAGAATCAACTGACTGCAATGATGATATGAGTTTAATGTTTAGTAAGACAATGAAAATTTATTTTTGTTGTGACAGGGGACTGTCATATTTAAATGTTATATAATATCTCTTAAATTCTTGAACCAATGAAGCATTTTTTACATGGTTTTAAAGGGAATTCCAGATTTTGGATCCAGAATATGTAAGAGTTTTATGATATGTTTCTAACTTTGGTTTTGATACATATAGAGAATTATTTGACTGTGAGCGTAGATTTTTAGAATGTATATTTGGTGTTGGGCTAAAATTATTTTGCAAATACTCTGGGGCCAAGTTGTTGGTGATCTTGAACATTAAAATAGCCTTTTTATATTCTACTCTTTCATGGAATTTCATCCATTTTAGATTATTAAATAATGTTTCAGATGGTGTATCAATGTCTTTATCAAGGATAAGTCTTGCAGCACATTTTTGAAATTTTAATATGTTGTCAGATAGGTCAGAGTTGCAATTTCCCCATATTGTACAGCAATAGTCTAGATGAGGAAGTATGTAAGAATTGTAAAATAATTTCCTAATAGGTATTGATAAATAGTATTATATTCTGCCAAGTAAGTATAATAAGATATATACTATAAATATCACTGTTAATGCTGTTTCTCATGAATGATCAGATCTGAACCCTGATTGTCTTTCATGTAATAAATTGTATGTATTTAAAAGACCGCACACTATTACTAACATGTCTCTCAAGCATCTTAGACAAAATATGAAGAATGGAAATTGGGCAATAGTTATTTTTGTCTTGTTTTAAACCTTTCTTAAAAATTGGTGTGATTTTAGCTAATTTAAACTGCTTTTGGTGTATTCCTTTTGTTAAACTAAGGTTAAATATTTTTGTGACTGTTTAAGATATAACACTGGCACTCATTTTCAAGAATTTGGCATAGATAGATCATCAAGACTTATTCTGTGATAGATCACCTAGTTGTTTATATACATACTCTTGAATGCAGTTAATCTTTATAGTTCATTTAGGTCCATTGCAGTGGGAATGTAAATATTTGTGCATGTGAATATCTCCTTCACTGCCCATGTAATCCTTGTATCTTATCTGTCCAACTCTGTAATATCTGTCCAACTCTGTATTTCTCCCCAGAAATAACATCAAAAAATTAAATTGACATCTATTTATTAGTGTACAAACAGTAGATCTGACATTTTCTACAGATGAATGGTATGAGAATTTAGAATATTTCCTGTTCATAGTATTTAACTTTTTGTTCAGTGTTAGAGATAAAGGAAGGTTAACATTGTGAATTTTCAAAAAGTGCCAGTACAGCATCCTCCGGCCATCGTGGGCCTCTTGTTTATTGACTGAAAGAGAGAGAGAGAGGGGGGGGGGGGGGGGGGGGGGGCAGCATCCTCTGGCCATCTTGGGCCTCTTGTTTATTGACTGAGAGAGAAGGGGGGGGGGGGGCAGCATCCTCTGGCCAACTAGGGCTTCTTGTTTATTGACTGAGAGAGAAAGGGGGGAGTGGGGGGTCAAAATCTATAGGTCTTCCTATAGGATGCACTGGGAAATAATGACACATATGGGTCCTTTTATGAAAATTGTGAATTGCATGTCCCTGGGTCTCCTATTTTGGCAAGGTGTGGGTCCTAAAACAATTAAAGGTAAACTTTAACTCTTCTTACTACAGGAAGCACTCAGAAACAAATTGTGAGCCTGATTATTGATGCCTATGATTGTGTCCTTTATAAAATTTGTGAATTTCATGCCCCTGGTTCTCTTGATTTTACCCTTGGCCTGCTTAATTTAAAATCCATATAAGAGAAAATGACAAAAAAAATTCTTTCTTATGACTGAATAGACTTATGTAGATGTTTTTTGGTGTGATTTGTTTTCATGGGGGTCTTGGGTGGGGCCAAAACTGTCAAATTTATATTATATTAGGTGAACTTAGAAAATCTTCATCGTGTTAAAAGAAGCACTGAGAAACATGATTATTGACATCTATTGGTTTTTTATAAAAATTGAGAATTTCATGTTCCTTGATCTCCCCGTTTTGCCCTGGGGGTGGGGACTACTTAACTAAATCTACATAAGATAAAATGACAAAAAAAAACCAAACATTTCTGATGATATATTGACTCATTTGAATGTTTTTTTGGTGTGATATGTTGTTGCTGACATGACGGTTGATGTTTTATTGAGTGCTCTCCCCTAAACTCTGTAGCCTTGGGCCTGGGCTAAAACAGTCAAATTTAAGTCAAAACTTTAAAAGTCCTATTCTTATTATAGGAAGCAGTGGAAAACAATTGAAAGCATATTAATGAGGCATATGAGTCCATCATTAAAATTGTGAATTGACCCTTGGGCAGGGTACTCTTTACAAAATCTGTATAAGATAAAATGATGTTTGTTGATGCACATATGACATTCAGAACCCATGTTTGGATTTTTGCCACTTCCTGCAGGACAGAAGTTAGAAAATTGATTCATATATCTTCATGACATTAAGGATAATCAGATGACCATTAGAACCTCCTGTTAAATAACTTTGAAAATATTTGGCAGCATGGGTGAGTGAGTGGCTTTGATAATAAATTTCAAGCCCTGTGCTCATAATTATATCATTTGAATATGTTCCAACATAACATTGCAAATGGTTCATAGTTTGATTTATATTTTCAGAACTGTTTGGGAACATGAATACAATACCAAACCAGGATGAAACTTAAAAAAAGAAGAAATTTAGCATGAAGAAGACAATTTATGGTAGGATTTTTACCTTTTTTAACTGTATGTCAATTTCTTTCTGAATAGTTGTTTGTATCTTTAGTAAGGAATATGCCAGGTTCATTCTGCTTTATATGAGTTTCTTTACATTAAATGCAAATCAAATAATTTATCATTTAGCCTTTTGGGTTTTCATAGGCTGTCAGTTTCTTTTGGATTAGTGATAAATTATTAGTTTTCTCCAGCATGGGAGGAGTGAGCCTGGTATAATCTTGTTTGCTGATTTCTGTCATAAATTTTGTCCATTTGTTTACTTGCCTAGAAAATGGGGGACAATGTCCAGAGTTGTACTGTTTGTTGTATTTTAACTCCATCTGTATGAGCCTAGAAAGTTGTATTCAATAGACACCATCCTGATATGATTGTAGATGTTTCTGAAATAATTCCATACATAAACATTTCCTTTAATGGAGCTTAATGCCATTTTCAACACATCAATACATGACAGGTTATTAATGGCATATATACAGTTTTATTGGTGGAGGAAAACATCAGAATGCATCTGAGTAGAACCACTGTTCTGGCAAATATTCTCACAAAGTTTATGGATGGATGTAGGTTGAGAACCCATGATGTCTGCAGTGAAAGTAAGTTGTCAGACTTCATTGTGTTAGTTCACACTCTCCCAATGCTCCTATCTATGTGCAGAACCTCTGTCTGCAGCATGATGATAAAAGAGAGTCTTACTCAAGCACCTGCCTCACACAATTATTACAAATCTGTATCAGCTGAATATATCATCATGTTGAACAGTTCTGTTTATGAAAACTTTTAAACATGGATTATCATTGTATGAGTTAACCAGAGGGTGACGTTTTGTTTTAGCATAAATTTTGACCAACATAATATATACTACATTTAGTTACTATGGAACTTTTGTTTGCTTAGAAATTTTATTTTAAACATTAGAATGATACAGTTGATTTCCTTGGTAGACTTGTGAAATAATAACCCATGTTCATAATTATGAACATAAAATCATGTTCCAGGTAAAACAGATTAATTTTGGTTTACATTCATCTTTATCCATGGCAACAATAGAAAGTAAGGCTACTAAGCTCCTCCAAAGGTATAATTATGTTAAATTGAGGTTAAATATACATAATTATAAATGTAACAAAAAATATAATAGATTTAGCTTGTGCCAGTGTAAAGAACTGACTCAAAATTACATTGTACTTCAATTTTTGGTGAATAATAAAAACACAAAGAAATTGAACTTTCAATTGTGTATTTTAAGCAGCTCTTGATTTTAATAAATGGCATGTGAGCTGGCACAACCAGTTATGAAAAAAAGAAAAAAGGAGATATTTCAATTATGTAAATATTATGTAAAGATATTGATATCCAACTTGAATAGACATAATTATATGCTGATAGCATAGCTTATCGGTACTTGTTTTAAATGTTTCTAACTCTGGCATTGTCCTCTCAGGGAGTTTGTGTCAACTGTTACAACCAGAACATTATGTGCCAGTTGTACCAGCTTCATTTACATGTATTGCACAAGTAAATCAGAAAAGTAGAATGATGATGATTAGATATATATTTTTAAAATGTTGAATGGGGTCAGAGTTTTGATTAATGGTTAACTGATGGGACTGCAACCTGTAGAACTAAAATGCAAATGGAGCTTTATGATACAGTTTGCTTACAATATAGATGTTTATGATACATAGAATGTATGCATAACAGCGGATTGTGATACAGTGTGTACATGATACAATGGTTTATAACACAAAATACACTTATATTGGGACTAATACAGGGTTTGATTTATGATTGCTGTTTAGGATTAAATGCTAGTTTATTTGTTTAAAACAATGAAGAACAAATACATGTTCACAGTTTGCAAACTGTTTTGAAAACATGTAATAGAGAATACCATTCTGTCAATATCTGTAGGAACAGAAAAGAAAAACTTTGACACAACCACTGAATCTGATAGGGTCTGCATTGCCTTGCTCTTAGTCATTAATAGTGATATCAATTCCAAATGATAATATAAAACAAGAACCCCGTGTGGTTCCGGGTTGCCACATTATTGATGGCAAGAATAGGACCACTGCAGCTCAAGCATGTCGTAAGAGGCGACAAATTGGGCATTCAAAAATGTTTTTTTCCCTAATGTAAGAAAAATATTTCCTGAAGGTGAGCATAGCGATGCCTTTTATAGTTGCTGTGCTGCCCAGACTACAATTTTGTACTATAACTTTTGTTATACTGTTGACAGTGATTTCATATCCTCTGACCGATAAAAAATGGAGGACCTCTACAGCTCAAGCATATCGTAGGAGGTGACAGATTGAGTATTTGATTTAGAATTTGCTGTAACTCTGCATTTCTGTGGGAATCTGGGTTCATTGATTTAGAATTTGCTCTAACTCGTCAGTTCTGTGGGAATCTGGATTCATTTGGAGGGAATGTTGTCATAATTTTGAATGTTACAGGTAGTTCTGAAGGTAAACGGTTCAAGATTGGTTTTCATGGTAAAATATAAAAGCTGAAATTGTATCGTTTACGGGATAAAAAAAAAAATCATAAAATCACAAAAAAAAAAACTTATTTTGTAACATTCAATTTTGTACTAACAGCAGCACTAAATTTTAGGTATCTGTATTTACCTGAAAAATGCCATCATTTAGTGAATGTAAATTGTTTTGAAAATATACAATACCATATATGTTAATATCTGTAGGAACAGAAAAGAAAAACTTTGACACATCCACTGAATCTGATTGTGTCTACATTGTCTTGCTCTCAGTCATTAATAGTGATATCAATTCCAAATAATAACATAAAACAAAGACAAGAACCTCTGTATGGTTCCAGGGGCTGCAACATGACTGATGGCGAGAATAGGACCTCTACAGCTCAAGCATGTCGTAGGAGGTGACAGATTGAGTATTTGATTTAGAATTTGCTGTAACTCTGCAGTTCTGTGGGAATCTGGGTTCATTGATTTAGAATTTGCTGAAATTCTGTGCACATTTTTTTTCTCCAAAAATTTTTGTTCCTGTTCCTGTTGAAGAACAAATACATGTTTACCTGTAAACTGTTTTAAAAATATGCAATAGAGAATGCCATATATGTCAATATCTGTAGGAACAGAAAAGAAAAACTTTGACACATCCACTTAATCTGATCAGTCTACATTGTCTCGCTCTAAGTCGTTAATTGTGATATCAATTCCAAATAATATTATAAAACAAAAACCCCTGTGTGGTTCTGGGGGCTGCCACATGATTGATGGCGAGAATAGGACCTCTACAGCTCAAGCATATCGTAGGAGGCGACAGATTGAGTATTTGATTTAGAATTTGCTGTAACTCTGCAGCTCTGTTTGAATCTGAGTTCATTGATTTAGAATTTGCTCTTACTCGTCAGTTCTGTGGGAATCTTGATTCATTTGGAGGGAATGTTGTCATAATTTTGAATGTAACAGGTAGTTCTGAAGGTAAACGGTTCAAGATTGGTTTTCATGGTAAAATATAAAAGCTGAACTTGTATCGTTTACGGGATAAAAAAAAAAATCATAAAATCACAAAAAAAAAAAAAAGAACTAATTTTGTAACATTCAATTTTATACTTACAGCAGCACTAAATTTTAGGTATCTGTATTTACCTGAAAAATGCCATCATTTAGTGAATGTAAATTGTTTTGAAAATATACAATACCATATATGTCAATATCTGTAGGAACAGAAAAGAAAAACTTTGACACATCCACTGAATCTGATTGTGTCTACATTGTCTTGCTCTCGGTCATTAATTGTGATATCAATTCCAAATAATAACATAAAACAAAGACAAGAACCTCTGTGTGGTTCCAGGGGCTGCCACATGACTGATGGCGAGAATAGGACCTCTACAGCTCAAGCATGTCGTAGGAGGTGACAGATTGAGTATTTGATTTAAAATTTGCTGTAACTCTGCAGTTCTGTGGGAATCTGGGTTCATTGATTTAGAATTTGCTGTAACTCTGCTGTGCTGTGGGAATCTGTATTCATTTGGAGGGAATGTTGTCACATTTTTGAATGTTACAGGTAGTTCTGAAGGTTAACGGTTCAAGATTAGTTTTCATGCTAGAATGTAAAAGCTAAACTTGTATCTTTTACGGGATTAAAAAAAAATTCATAAAAACACCAAAAAAAAAATGAACTAATTTTGTAACATTCAATCTTGTACTTACAGCAGCTCTCAATTTTAGTTATCTGTGTTTCCATGAAAGATGCCATCATTAAGTAAATGTAACTTGTTCTTTAACACCAGAGTTTTTTGCCCTTGCCTTCAGTAAAATTGCTCTATTTGCCATGATGCAATTCTTGTGAAGCAATTTCTTACAAAGATGCTTGAAACAAACAGGTCTGTAATGATAGAATCTATTTTCTTTTTTTGGAGCTGAAATTTGGCACGCAATTTTTTTCTCCAAAATTGTTTTTTCCTGTTGTATGTTTTTTGTTTTTTTTTTGGTAAGATTAAATGCTAGTTTAAAACAATGAAGAACAAATACATGTTTACCTGTAAACTGTTTTAAAAATATGCAATAGAGAATGTCATATATGTCAATATCTGTAGGAACAGAAAAGAAAAACTTTGACACATCCACTGAATCTGATCGGGTCTACATTGTCTTGCTCTAAGTCGTTAATAGTGATATCAATTCCAAATAATAATATAAAACAAAAACCCCTGTGTGGTTCTGGGGGCTGCCACATGATTGATGGCGAGAATAGGACCTCTACAGCTCAAGCATATCGTAGGAGGTGACAGATTGTGTATTTGATTAAGAATTTGCTGTAACTCTGCAGTTCTGTGGGAATCTGGGTTCATTGATTTAGAATTTGCTCTAACTCGTCAGTTCTGTGGGAATCTGGATTCATTTGGAGGGAATGTTGTCATAATTTTGAATGTTACAGGTAGTTCTGAAGGTAAACGGTTCAAGATTGGTTTTCATGGTAAAATATAAAAGCTGAACTTGTATCGTTTACGGGATAAAAAAAATTATCATAAAATCACAAAAAAAAAAAGAACTAATTTTGTAACATTCAATTTTATACTTACAGCAGCACTAAATTTTAGGTATCTGTATTTACCTGAAAAATGCCATCATTTAGTGAATGTAAATTGTTTTGAAAATATACAATACCATATATATCAATATCTGTAGGAACAGAAAAGAAAAACTTTGACACATCCACTGAATCTGATTGTGTTTACATTGTCTTGCTCTCAGTCATTAATTGTGATATCAATTCCAAATAATAACAAAACAAAGACAAGAACCTCTGTGTGGTTCCAGGGGCTGCCACATGACTGATGGCGAGAATAGGACCTCTACAGCTCAAGCATGTCGTAGGAGGTGACAGATTGAGTATTTGATTTAAAATTTGCTGTAACTCTGCAGTTCTGTGGGAACCTGGGTTCATTGATTTAGAATTTGCTGTAACTCTGCTGTGCTGTGGGAATCTGTATTCATTTGGAGGGAATGTTGTCACATTTTTTAATGTTACAGGTAGTTCTGAAGGTTAACGGTTCAAGATTAGTTTTCATGCTAGAATGTAAAAGCTAAACTTGTATCTTTTACGGGATTAAAAAAAATTCATAAAAACACCAAAAAAAAAATGAACTAATTTTGTAACATTCAATCTTGTACTTACAGCAGCTCTCAATTTTAGTTATCTGTGTTTCCATGAAAGATGCCATCATTAAATAAATGTAAATTGTTCTTTAACACCAGAGTTTTTTGCCCTTGCCTTCAGTAAAATTGCTCTATTTGCCATGATGCAATTCTTGTGAAGCAATTTCTTACAAAGATGCTTGAAACAAACAGGTCTGTAATGATAGAATCTATTTTCTTTTTTTGGAGCTGAAATTTGGCACGCAATTTTTTTCTCCAAAATTGTTTTTTCCTGTTGTATTTTTTTTTGTTTGTTTTTTGGTAGGATTAAATGCTAGTTTAAAACAATGAAGAACAAATACATGTTTACCTGTAAACTGTTTTAAAAATATGCAATAGAGAATGTCATATATGTCATATCTGTAGGAACAGAAAAGAAAAACTTTGACACATCCACTGAATCTGATCGGGTCTACATTGTCTTGCTCTAAGTCATTAATAGTGATATCAATTCCAAATAATAATATAAAACAAAAACCCCTGTGTGGTTCTGGGGGCTGCCACATGATTGATGGCGAGAATAGGACCTCTACAGCTCAAGCATATCATAGGAGGCGACAGATTGAGTATTTGATTTAGAATTTGCTGTAACTCTGCAGTTCTGTGGGAATCTGGGTTCATTGATTTAGAATTTGCTCTAACTCGTCAGTTCTGTGGGAATCTGGATTCATTTGGAGGGAATGTTGTCATAATTTTGAATGTTACAGGTAGTTCTGAAGGTTAACGGTTCAAGATTGGTTTTCATGGTAAAATATAAAAGCTGAACTTGTATCATTTATGGGATAAAAAAAATAATCATAAAATCACAAAAAAAAAAAGAACTAATTTTGTAACATTCAATTTTATACTTACAGCAGCACTAAATTTTAGGTATCTGTATTTACCTGAAAAATGCCATAATTTAGTGAATGTAAATTGTTTTGAAAATATACAATACCATATATATCAATATCTGTAGGAACAGAAAAGAAAAACTTTGACACATCCACTGGATTTGATCGTGTCTACATTGTCTTGCTCTCAGTCATTAATTGTGATATCAATTCCAAATAATAACATAAAACAAAGACAAGAACCTCTGTGTGGTTCCAGGGGCTTCCACATGACTGATGGCAAGAATAGGACCTCTACAGCTCAAGCATGTCGTAGGAGGTGACAGATTGAGTATTTGATTTACAATTTGCTGTAACTCTGCAGTTCTGTGGGAATCTGGGTTCATTGATTTAGAATTTTCTGTTGCCGTGCTGTGGGAATCTGTATTCATTTGGAGGGAATGTTGTCACATTTTGAATGTTACAAGTATTTCTGAAGGTTAACGGTTCAAGATTAGTTTTCATGCTAGAATGTAAAAGCTTAACTTGTATCTTTTATGGGATTAAAAAAATTCATAAAAACACCAAAAAAAAAATGAACTAATTTTGTAACATTCAATCTTGTACTTACAGCAGCTCTCAATTTTAGTTATCTGTATTTCCATGAAAGATGCCATCATTAAGTAAATGTAACTTGTTCTTTAACACCAGAGTTTTTTGCCCTTGCCTTCAGTAAAATTGCTCTATTTGCCATGATGCAATTCTTGTGAAGCAATTTCTTACAAAGATGCTTGAAACAAACAGGTATGTAATGATAGAATCTATTTTCTTTTTTTTTGGAGCTGAAATTTGGCACGCAATTTTTTTCTCCAAAATTGTTTTTTCCTGTTGTATGTTTTTTTTGGGTTTTTTTTGGTAGGATTAAATGCTAGTTTAAAACAATGAAGAACAAATACATGTTTACCTGTAAACTGTTTTAAAAATATGCAATAATGAATGCCATATGTGACAATATCTGTAGGAACAGAAAAGAAAAACTTTGACACATCCACTGAATAAAGATGAACTTGTACTTACAGCAGCTCTAAATATAAGTGACTGGTATCAGTATTACAATAAAAGATGCCATTTTTTAGTGAATATAAATTGTTCTTTGTAAAAGTTCTATATTCCCCATAATGCAGTTCTTGTGAAACAATTGACTTGAAACTTTGAATATATTAACCAACATCAAATGCTGGCGACACAAATTTCCATGCATCTTAATTCAAAGGAAACCTCACTTCACTCTCTCTTGCAAAATCACTCAATGGCAAGGTGGTGTTACATGTATTATTTTGAAACAGTGTAATTTCCATGCATAAGGAAACATTCATTAAAAGACCCATAATCTGTGGAGACATTCAGTTGAAATAATTAATATCAATTTAAGCTCAATGATGGCTCATGCATTGTGCTGGATCTGTGTGAATGATTATCCATTGCTAGATGACATGTAGGAAAGAGCTACAGAAATGGATGTGAACAAGAACTTTTTGAAATCCGGATTTGTCAGTTGCATATGTCTGAAAATAGACCTAATATTGAACACAGAATTTTACATGGATTTACATGAAGCATTCATTTACAAAATAGAAGTACAGTCAAACCTGTCTTAAGCAGCCAGCCAAGGGAAAGGGCCAAATTGGCCGCTTAAGACAGGTGGCTGCCTACTACAGGGTCATCAATTTTCACCCAGATTAGCGAAGTATTTTTGTATATTGGCACAATTTCACAACCTCAACACGTTCATCCGAAGTCAAACACTTCCGTTTTGGTGGCATTGTTAACACGCTGACAATCAAAACATTTATGATTTAAGTCACAATAAATCATTTCCAAATTTTATATTTTTCCACAATTAGCGCTTTTTACAAGTGTGAACTTACTGAGTTAATTCCTTATCGTTCGTTAAAAGCGCGAACAAACTGCTATTCTAATTATCGTCTCAAAAACGTTAGCTTCTCTAATCTTTTTATATGCCGACTTTTTCACAGTTAACGTGTTTACACAAAACACTTTGATCTGTCTATTTTACCAATTACGCAGGCTAAAAATAGAGATGTGAAAATTATCACGCACTACACTCGTGTTTGAGTCGGAAAAATTGCGATTATGTAGAACACAATAACAGCTTTGTTTGGTTTGTTTACGGCCAATTAAGAAAGTTTAAACTAAAAGAAACTTATTTTAAATTAAAGATATATTATAATTAATTGATTAATTTGGTTTTAAGTACTTTAATTAAATATTAATTCTGTGGCCGTAATGAACTTTTTATATGCCAAAATCGATATTTTACGGTAAAATTTGTTCATTTGGTGGCCGTTTTAGGAGGTTTTTAATACATTTGGGACCAAAAATGTTGGCCGCTGGACGCGTCGACCAGGTGACCGCCTATTGCAGTTAAATTATATAGTAAATTTCGACGGGAGGGTCTGAAACTGGCCGCTTAAGGCAGGTGGCTGCTTATAACAGGTGACCGTTAGTACAGGTTTGACTGTATTAAAAACTAAAATGAGTGGGATAAAACTCATGGCAGATTTATTCAGTAAATTTTTGTTTAAATAAATGTTTGCGAATTTAGGTTTTACTATAATCATAATAATCCACTAGTCGTATTACCTCCAATGATATTTTACTCTTGATTTTTTTACTGTAACAGTTCAGTTCTTGGTATGTTTTATTAAATTGGCCAATCTAGGTAAACAGTCTGGTTCAGGTGTGGAAGCCAGTATTCTAATGCTTGGATACTATACATACCCAGTTATTACAAAATATTGTTGAGGAAAATATTACAGAACAGTTTTAACTTGTACACGAAGTTCTGCAGATGCAAAAGTTCTAAAACCATCATGACATGTCATGGTGGTTTTGGAACCTTAGTATGGGATTTTATAGAAAAAATTAAAAAAAAATACCAAAAAAATCGAACTGGCATGTACAAGTTAACTTTGTTATAGTAATAATTTAAACTGTACTGAATTTTTCGAGTTGGATAGTTTTTGATTCTTATGTTTAATTGAGATGCCTTATCAGATCCATTAAACAACATCTCCTGAGCATTAAAAGAGCCATACACTCAACAAAGTGAAAAACTCAGTATGATTTACCTTTTTGTAATGTGTTCAGCTATTAGCTAATTCATATTCAATTTGAAAACTGGAAATACCATCATTTTATTGAATCAAGAAATGAAACTTGGTAACAATTGTTTTTAAAAAGTTAAATTAATTTTAATCTTGTACGTAATGTTTTTCTCTGTGATGTTTTCATGTTACTCCTATACATAATAACCTGCCCCATATATTCCCTAGGGCTAGCCCGCCTATATACCCCTGTCCATATCCTCTATAAACATGAACATTACAGGTGATAAACATAATGTACAGAATATAATTTAAAAGTTGTATTTACTGTATTATATACAATATTATATTCTTCTAAAAAATGGCATAAGCCAGGTCCAGTTATTCAGGTCAGTACTGATATACATCAGACAGTCATTGAAGGAGTTATGAGTTGAAATCCTCACCTGACCAGTCTCTGTAATGATTGGCCTTGCATTTTGTTCTACAGCTGTTAATAGGATAAGTAGTTATCTTGTGTTTAAAGGACTGTTTTGAAATTATTTAAAAAGAAAAGACAAGTTGTACTAAAAAAACTTTTTCAAAAGCAAATTTGTAATAAAAGTTAAAAATTATTGGTTAATGAATTGTTTAAAGCATAATGCTCATTGGCCTACGAATTATAACAGGCCTTTGTTTTGAACCTGGGAATGATTCCACCTTAATCTCTCACTGATTATCAAGTGTCCAACTCTCAATAAAATTTACTGTATTCCCTCAAAAAAGCACTCCTGGGGGCGATGTATATTTCAATCAAATATTTTTTTACCAAAATTGGTGGTAGGGAGAGGGGCGGGGGTATATATATGTTATACGAGGGAATACGGTATTTAAATTTTAACAGCACCAAGGGGAAAGAGGGCAACACCATTTTAACTCTGCTGGTCAAAGGTCTGAGCGGTTAATGGGGTTTGTTTCAGTTGTTGGAGTGCCAACCCTCCTCTCATGTCTTTTAACCTTGACAAGCAACAAGCAATCAGAGTGTCTGTATTGCCTGATGTTCAATACTGGTAAAACCGGTAATTTTAACTGCATACTTTCTAGCATGCATATTGGTACCATTTTCTATTCCCTTGCCAAACCCCGAAGTATCTTGTACCTCATCTGAACAAAATCTAACTCTTTATTCTGCTTATATGATTTTACATTGGGCCAATACAAAAATGTTGTTTGTTTGTCAGCTCTCGTTCTACCAATCTAAAGGTTTACCAGCTCAAAATCTTTCTTTTTTTTTTAATTTTGAAAATGTTCCATTATTTCATTGAAATTACCTGTTTGACACAAATTATATAAAAAAATATTAATTGGATGACATTCTTACTTACCTCCACAATTTTGAAAGTCAAGATTGAGAGACAACAAACACACATTATTTTAATGTTGGCCTTGATATATTAGTAAGTCAGTCAGTGCTCCAGATAAATGTTTCTTCTACTAAATATTTTACTTTTTAGACTTTTTTTATTATTTCCCAAATGTTAAGGGTAAAAATGAACATTTCAGTCAACTTGCTTTTTTAAATAAACTAATAAAGCTGATATTGTCAGTATCCAATGTTTTCAATAATTTATAAAAGCTTCCAAATACTGCTTAACTGGAGCACTGAATTAGTTTTTGTCCAGCCCGTTTGCATTGACCTTGTCATAGCAATTTGTAATAATGGCAGTTCCATGTATGCCTTGCTTAAAAATCTATTCTAGAAATTTTGTCACACTTTGGTAGATTTGACATGTATTTTAACCATTTTAAGGATAAGTTTATTTTTAAGACATTTCCAAGTTTTTTGATATATCCCTGAAAAGTTCATTGTCAAAATTTTGTGTCCACTTCATATCTTGTAAAGTGCAAAAATATCCAACATAATAAAAAAAGTTTGATCACAGGTCTGTATTAGCGGGCTCGACATTTTAGCTCTTGGGCATCTAGTTTTGTGAGTTTCTGGTGAACAGAAATAGATACAAGATAAATTAAGTGTTGCATCTGACATCTGGTTTTAAATGATGGAATACTAAATGGATCATTGTAAGACTGTCTGTTCACCAGAAGTTCCATATTAAGTGTACTGAACTGTATATGAATGTTTCTTTTTATCTGTATGATATTACAAGGCCACCAATAACAACTTTCTCTCTGGCCACAAACAAGCCCCCCCCCCCCCCTCTCTCTCTCTCTCTCTCTCTCTCTCTCTCTTTCTTTCCTTGTATGTATGTGCAAGTCTCTGTTGCTATTTCTTCCTCCCTCTCTCTCTCTGTCTGTCTGTCTGTCTGTCTGTCTGTCTGCCTGTCTGTCTGTCTGTCTTGCTCTCTCTCTCTCTCTCTGTATTCTCTCTTTATATTATATATGTGTGTGTGTGTGACTCTTCCCCACCTCTCTCTCTCTCTCTCTCTCTCTCTCTTTCTTTGTATGTCTGTCTGTCTTGTTCTCTATTGCTATCTCTTCCTCTCTCTCTCTCTCTCTCTCTCTCTCTCTCTCTCTATTTCTCGATATTTCTGTCTGTATTTTTCTCTGTTGCACTCTTTCTCTCTCTGTTGCTCTCTCTCTCTCTATATATATATATATATATAATATGTGTGTGTGTGTGTGTGTGACTCTCCCTCGCCTCTCTCTCTTTCTATCTTAGGCAGTATGACATGAACATAGGCTCTGACAGGACAACTGCTGATTAGTTTGATTGGCTTTCAAGGGGAAAAGATATGACAGGGAAAAGTGGTTGGATTCGCTGACAACTGAAACAAAACTCATGAATCATTCAGGCCATTGGTTCAGAAGAGTTATAATGGTGTGTCCTTCCCTGCCAGCACTTATTATTATCATTATATTTTGAGAGTTGGAACCTGACTAAAAGAGAGTAATTGACAGAGGTGTGTAAAATACTGTATTCCCCTGAGTAAATGCTTCTCCCCTTATACCTCCCCACCACCAATTTTGGTCTGAAAAAAATTTGAAGCAAAGCAAGTAAATGTCCCAATATTTAACAATACATCGCCCCTGGGGGCATTAATTCAAGGGAATATGGTTAATAAGATGGTGGGTATGACAGCTTTGTATTTTGGTTGAACAGAACTATAAAAAGTTGTTAGTGTAAAGTTGGCTTAATTGTTTGGAACACATGTTTCAAGTTGATAATTAACTTCATCATCCCATGGTATAGAAATGTTGTTTGTAACAATGTTGGAAATATGATGCAAGGTTAATCAGAGCACAATTATTAGGAAGTTTTGAAACAGTTCTATTATATTCTTATATATAAATATAGGTATGCTGATAAATAGAGATATGCAGCAGCAGCATTTAGATATACAGACATCAATAACAAATATTCCTAAGCACTGCTTTAATTCAGTTTGTAACACATTATTGGAGGTAATGCGACTTTTGAAGTTATCATATAGGTCAGCTTTCATCTTCAGTAATCACTATTAAAGTATGTAATGTAACTAACATTAAATTGACACAGGGAAAATTTAACTATTTTATTGAACTCTACTCTCAACAACTATAATCATGTAATAACAGTTTTTGAGGGGTTTGTTAGTTGATATTAATGATTGAATACACAAAATTAAAAACAATGTCAAAAACAAATTATCATTTTAAGAATATTTATAAAAACTTCTGGTATGATTTGAAATTGAGAAAGATCAAAGAACAGGATGTATGTTTGTTTTGAAATAGTTGGAATGTTTTGTCTTATATATGAAACCGAGGACATCATTGAGCTAAAATGACAAAGATTTATCACAGTCATGAAATACTCATGGTCATTCGAGATAAACAGCTTGGTTCAGGTGTGGAAACTAATGTGAAAATTATGCTGGGAAAACTATACATACCCAGTTATTACAAAATAATTTTGAGGAAAGTATTACATAACAGTTTTGACTTGTACTTGAAGTTCTGCAGATGCAAAAGTTCTAAAACCATCATGACATGTCATGGTGGTTTTGGAACCTTAGTATGGGATTTTATCAAAAAACAAAAAAATACCAAAAAAATCGAGTAACATGTACAAGTTAACTTTGTTATACTTATATATTAAACTGTATTAAAGTTTTCCAGTTTGGAGAGTTTTGATTTGAACTTTTATTATTGTGATACTTTATCAGATCCATTGGACAACATTTCCTGACCATTAAAAGAACCATACACTCAACAAAGCGGAAAATTCAGTATGATTAACATTTTTATAATGTGTTTAGCTATTATTAGCTAATTCATTTGTATTCAGTTTTAAAATATAATAATTTCTTGTATCAATTGAAATTGAGAAAGATCAGAAAGAACATGATGTATGGTTGTTTTGAAATAGTCAGTGACTATTTGCTTTATATAGGAAAACAAAATGAGATCATAAATGAGCTAAAATGATCATGTATTACTTTCTAGCATTTTTGGATGAAAAAAAATGAAGTTGTATGTTTTGGACCTGGAAATGGTGGGTTCTGTTCATTTGATTATTAATTGAAGAGCAAAGTTACAAAAATAATAGGTAAATATTCTGGTAATTAAAATTAAGGTTGGAAAGGTGGAACTTTCATTTTGGACCTAGGAATGGAAGTACCTATGCTTTGGACCTGGCAATTTCCACCTTAGTCTGTTATTTGAATATAAAGTGTTCAACTCTCAATAAAATTTACTGTACTCCCCTAAATAAATTCCCCATGGGTGATGCAATTTTACTATGAGGAGCGGGGTAAGAGTGGGGTGTTAATTTGGGTTCAAACATTTTTAAAAATATATTGTTATTTTGAAGAGTTTCAGTCTATGATAAGGCCAGAAAAAGAAAACTTGTGTTTTGGGTTTCCAGGCCAACCATAAAATTGAGTCCCCTAACGTTGTTTTTTTTATCATTGAAAGAAAAATGATTTTTAAATGTAATAAAATGTATTGAATTTGTATTGAACTGTGATTTACTGTTATCCTTTTTTCTGTTGAATAGAAAAACAAGTTAAAATCAATTTGCTGATAATATATCATTGTTTTGACATTTAATTTCCCGAGGAAATGAAAAAAATAGGAGAAAAAATGCCAAACTACCTACCCTATTTTTTTTGGTCAAGTAACCCTTAAACGCAGGTATCTTATTTTCCAATTCATTTTACAAGCAAGTTGAAATGGAGTTTCTTTTTACTGATTGATAACACTGCAAATTGTCTTTTTAATCAAAATTGGTAGGGGACATTTATTGGGGGAATACGGTATTTAGATTTTAATGGCATCAAAGGGAAATAGGGTAACACCATTTGTAACTCTGCTGGTCAAAGGTCAGGCTGGTTTATGGGTTTTGCTTCAGTTGTTGGGGTGCCAACCCTCCTGTTATGTCTTTTCACCTTGATAAAACCACAGCCATACCAGAGTGTCGCTGTAGATGTGTGGCCTGATGTTCATTGTTTGTAACTGCATTTATTTCTGGTACCATTTCCCATTCTATTGCCCTTGTCCATCACATCTGAACACAACTAACTCTTTATCCTGATAATAATTTAGAACTGGGCCAAAATTAAAAAAGCTGTTTGTTTGTCGGCTCCCTGCCTATACCCATTGAAAAATTCACCTACTCAAAAAAAATTTTTTATATCAATAGCCTGTATGGCATTTATGAAACAATATTTTTTTACATTTAAAAAAAAATCCCTGCTTACCTACCAAATTTGAAATACTGCAGCGATGATCATCTGCCTCGAATATGGAAGGTTGTGGGTTTGATCTCGCGGTCATACCAAAGACCTAAAATTGGTAATAATAGCTTCCTCGCATGGTGCCAGTATTTAGAGAATAGTTTTAGGTCCAGTCAGCCTGATGTCAGTATAATGTGACTGGGTGGGGGTATCATACCATGTGTCTGCAGCATGATACTCCAGTGTGGCAGCGCTCAGAATACTGTCTTAAGTAAACACCATCGCTATATGACTAAAAAAATTTTGAGACACTTAACACCATATAACAACAAAATTTTGGAAACCTGGATTGGGAGATAGCAAACAAACATTATTTTTTAATGTTGGCTTTGTTACATTATTGTATTAATTTTTCAGTGCTTGATTTGATATTAGCTTTTCATCAGCTACAGAGAGAGAGAGAGAGAGAGAGAGAGAGAGAGAGAAAGATACATTGAAAGAGACAAAAAGACACATATACATGTGGACAGACAGATATAAACAGACATGCACTGCAGAAAGAAAGAGAGAAAGTTAGAGATATCTAGCATGCGAGTGAGGATATTGGGGTAGGTTTGTCAGGGTAGAGAAGGCCTTGTTAGGGATGGCATTGTAATAAAAGTATTTCTGACATGTTATTTGCAAAACACTTATTAAATATGAACATATTGGTGAACAATATTCAGTGCTCCAGATTAGCATTTCTTCAGATACGTATTGTGCTCCTTCTATTTTTGGGACCCTGTAAGTGGACTTATATTTACGTAGGGATACTATGGGAAAAGTAAGGGTTTGAAGTGGGCTACTTACAGGACCCCTATAAATACAATTAGCCCAGGTATTTATAGGGGACCTGTTATTTCATATTTTATATACATTATTGCTTTAAGCAGGGTATTCAAGTGTGTACAAATCAAGGAGTGACTTACAGGACCCCTATAAATACAAGTGGCCCAGGTATTTATAGGGAACCAGTGAAGGGGAATTTAAGTTTTACATAGAAATTAATATTTCATATTTTATATAAATTATCCATAGGAGTAGGGGTGTGATGTTTGTACAAATCAAGGGGCTACTTACAGGGTCCTTATTTTTTTCTTGATTAAGACCATTCAGTCATATTTCCATAACGTAATTTATATAAATTATTCCTATGAGTCGTACCTTGGGTATGAAGTTTTTACAAATCAAAGGGTCCGGGGTATTTATCATACCAAAGACTTTAAAAATGGTACTAGAAGCTTCCTCGCTTGACGCTCAGCATTTAGAGGAGAGTTCTAGGTCTGGTCGGCCTGGTGTCAGTATAATGTGACTGGGTTGGGTATCATACCATGTGTCTGCGGCATGATACTCCAGTGTGACAGCGCTTAGAATACTGTCTCAAGTAGACACCGTCGCGATATGACTGAAAATTGTTGAAAGCGACGCTTAACACCATACAACAACTCATTTGAAGAAATGGTCATTTGGAGCACTGAAGACTGATCACCAAAATGTTCATATTTAGTAAGTGATTTGTTAATAACATCATTTCTTTTATTTTGAGGCCACACCTAACAACTCCTTCTCTCCCTTTGCAACCCCACCCCCATATCCCCACTCTCATGCTAGATATCTCTAACTCTCTCTTTCTTTCTGCACTGTATGTCAGTCAATATCTGTCTGTCTATATGTATCACTCTCTCTGCCTCTTTCTTTGAATCTCTCTCTCTCTCTCTCTCTCTCTCTCTCTCTCTCTCTCTCTTTGTTGCTCTCTCAACAAAGCTTGCTTGCTTTCTGTATGTGTGTGTGTGTGTGTTCTTCTCTCTTTCATTCTCTTTTTGTCTTTTTTTTGTCGCGCTCTCTCTCTCTCTCTCTCTCTCTCTCTCTTTATTTATGTCTTGTTTTCTGTTTTATATCTCTTTCTCCATATATATGTGTCTGTTTCTATCTCTCTCTCTCTCTCTCTCTCTCCCCCCCCTCTCTCTCTCTCTCTCTTTCTCTCTCTCTCCTCCCCCCCCCCATCTCTCTAGACAGTAAAACATGAACACAGAGCTCTGACAGGGCAACTGCTGATTGGTGTGGTTTTCAAGGGGAAAATACATGGCAGGGAAAAGTGGTTGGACCCGCTGACAACTGAAACAATACCCATGAATCATTCTGACTGATGACTCAGTAGAGCTATAATGGTGTGTCCTTCCCTGCCAACACTTTTTATTATCATTATATTTTGGGAGTTGGACACTAAAAAAACAACAATTGACTAAGGTGTGTAAAAGACTGTATATTCATATCATGCTAGAAAAGTAGTCATGTTTTAGTTGGCTTAATTGTTAGAAAAACAATGGAGTTTAAAACAATGTCAGTGAGCAGTCCATCTCATAATTCAACCATTCACAGTATGGAAACAAAATCCTCCACTAAGAAATAAGTATGCTTGCATAAGAAAACAGACTGGTAAATACATCCTGTGTGCTGTTAACAAGCATTGCTTCAAAAACAGTACCATAACTATTATTTACCATTGAAATATTTTTCATTTACGAGAACAGAATTTTAAATATTTACAGTTATCTGAGGCTCTATAGGAATGTAATAAATTACAGGGAGCCAATTAAGTAGATTTATTCAGATAAGATAGTCAATGTTCAACTCATTCAACAGTGGTCTTAAAAGTGATATTAAAGTATTGTTATCTTACTAATTTTGAATTGAAGCTGTGAATTCACCATTTATAATTTTACCATTTTAAACAGTGATCTGAAAAAGTCAGACAACTTTATAATCCATCAAAAAGCATAAAATTAAACAATTTGTTTGGATCAATAAGAATTAATATTCTTGATTTGATGCAATTGCTGAATCAGATGTGTAAAATCAGGAAAATGTAAATGATTGAATGTACTTGAAAGCATGCACTAGAAATAAAAAATGACATATTTACTGCATGGAAAGATCTTTGTCAAGCAAAAAATATTTCAAATTAATGTGTAAATTGGTGTTCATGTAAATCCAAAGTAAAGTTTATGTGAGTCGATGTTATGTTCGTATGATTGGCCCTCCCTTAACTTTGGAGAATTGGAGCTTGGCCCTCTGAAGGTGGAATTTTCATGTCACCTTTGTGTCATTTCTGTGGTTATGCAAAAACACTCATGATACATGTATAATAAGTTTAAAATACGATATATTCAAAACCAACAAACCCCATGCGGTTCTGGGGGTGCCACATGATTGATGGCAAGAATAGGACCACTGCAGCTCGTAAGAGGCGAGAAATTGAGTATTTGATTTAGAATTTGCTGAAACTCTGCAATTCTGCAGGTATCAAGATTCTGGGTCAATAGCAGTATCTTACAACATTGGGTTAACATTGTCTGACTCTCGGTCATTTATTTATATTAACACCTATTTCAAATGTAGTTGCTGAAACTCTGCAATACTGTTGGTATCAAGATTCTGGGTAAATAGCAGTACCTTATACATCAATTGGTCAACATTGTCCAACTCTTAGTAATTATTAATTTTTACACCTATTTCAAAATGATAACAAATTAAAACACAACTACCAATTTGTGGTTCAAATTGCCTCGTGATTGCTTGCAAGAAAATGATGACGGTTGCTCTTTTGATTCTAAATTAGCTGCAATTCCTAACAAAAGGGCAGTTCTTTAGTTCATGAGTATTTAACCTGAGACCAGCAGTAGACCTATTTGACAATTTACAGAATGGTTCACATTGTAAGACAGTCCCTAATAGTCATCACCTTACACATACAGTCTTATGTTGAATTTCAAAAGATGATGTCACAGTCGGGGTTCATGAAGGTGCGGAAACGTTACTACAGTCATGAAGGAATGATGCAAGCATAGTTAGATGGCTGCATTATGTAATGATGCCGACATGACTATGGATTTCAGCAACAAGGTTGTTTCTTGGTGACCCTGTAGCAAACCACATTGGAATTTTTTAAACAAAATTCTGGGATAATATATTTCAATATTTATACTAAAATGTTTTTTTGGTTTTTGAGATGAGTCCCTTCAGTCAGGAAAAAAAGTGTCTTCATGTTGAAAGTCAGTAAAATCAAAACCCTGCAATTCATTAAATATGTATCATTTAAAATGGTTTACAGGTACACATAACTTTATTTCATTGTTTTTAAATTCATAAATTGACATTATGTACCACTATTCAAAATCAAAGGCCTGAGCATTCTGAGGAACAGCACTTTCGGTTGAATGTACTAGGAGAATGTTTAATATAATAAGTTATAATAAACATAGAATTTCAAATTTAAGAACAATTTTATCAATTGATTTTTAAATAACAGATTTTGGTTATCACCTACAAGCAATTTGTGTAAAAAACACAGGTTAAATGGATTTAGGGGTCACTTGACTTTCATAGTTGGTACTAAAAAATCAAATGTTGATATAGGTTAGAACTTTGTTAATAATAAGATAATGTTACAATTAATGTTTTACCTGTCCAATGATGATCCCTGTATTTACTGAGGACAGGGGGGGGGGGGGGGGGGGGGGGGGGGGGGAGGGGGGATGTTAAGGTTACATATTGTTTATACCCTGTAAAGAGCGAAAGCTCCTAGTACCATTTTCAAGTCTTTGGTATGACTGGCTGGGGATCTAACCAAGGAACATGCTTTACCACTAGACCACCACTGCATTTTTTTGTCAGATATTTATAATTACTACAGTGAAACATTTTATCACGAATTAATTTCTGATCCATAATAATTATTTTAAGCTACATTTATTTATTTATTTTTTTTGTTGTTGTTTTTTTGTTATAAATTTGTCTAGTAATTGGCCAAATATTGTAAAAAAAAAAAAAAAAAAAAGGGTAACACATAATTGATTTTACAATCAGTGAATTTTGGACATTATTTTTTTTATTTCAAGAAAGTGAATGTTTTGTTTTTTGTTGAAAAATACTACTGGAATTCTAAACATTTTCAAGATGTAGTTTAACATTTTACTACAATGTCATAAATTCTACTGCTAGTGAAACCTTAAAAACTCAATAAGGTTAGTGGAAGGCAAAATCAATGACAGTCAGTTTACATCTTGTCTAATGAGAGATATAGTTTTGAAGATGTATCATGGACCAGGCCAATTCTTTAAACTAAATTTCTCACAGATTAGATGTATTTCAGACTCATATGTCAGAGCTTTTGTTCTTGCAGTAGGTTGTGGGTTTCAATCCTTGACAGGGTCGTACCAAAGTCTTGAAAAAAGTATGAGTAGCCTCATTTGGCACTCCACATTTAGAGGATAGTTCCGGTTGCCCTGTGTCAGTATATAATGTGACTGGTTGGTGTATCATACCTTGTGTTTGTGGCAATAATTCACATAAACAATGGATTTACAGTAGCATATACTATGGACCAGCTATATAGTATAAGGCGAGAATTTCCCAGGTTTGAGTTGGACCAACCCCGGGACCATAGTCCATAAAGGGAACTTCTCTTCTATTACCTGCAATACATTTGATCAAAAATATCTACGAAGCTACCTTACAGCAATAGCGTGCCGGAATCCTTGAGTTAACCGCAAGTCATTATGGCAAACAATCAATAACAGCAATCGATAGTGTCGCATTATTTGACAATTTACAGAATGGTTCACATTGTAAAACAGTCCCTAACAGTTGTCACCTTACACATACAGACTATGTTGAATTTCAAAAGATGATGTCACAGTCAGGGTTCATGAAGGAGCGGTAACATTACTACAGGCATGAAGGAATGATGCAAGCATAGTTAGATGGCTGTATTATGTAATGATGCCGACATGACTATGGATTTCAGCAACAAGGTTGTTTCTTGGTGACCCTGTAGCAAACCACATTGGAATTTTTTAAACAAAATTCTGGGATAATGTTTTTCAATATTTATACTAAAATGATGTTTTTGGTTTTTGAGATGAGTCCCTTCAGTCAGGAAAAAAAGTGTCTTCATGTTGAAAAAGGCAGGAAAATGAAAACCCTGCAATTCATTAAATATGTATGTTTAAAATGGTTTACAGGTACATATCATCTTATTTCATTGTTTTTAAATTCATAAATTGACATTATATACCACTATTTAAAATCAAAGGCCTGAACATATACTAGGAGAATGTTTAATATAATGGGTTATGCTATAACATGGAATTTCAGATTTAAAAACAATTTTATCAATTGATTTTAAAATAACAGATTTTGTTTATGACCTACAAGAATTTGTGTAAAAACACAGGTTAAATGAATTTAGGGGTCACTTGACTTTCATAGTTGGTACCAAAAAATCAAATGTTGATATGTTAATAATAAGATTGTTACAATTAATGTTTTACCTGTCCAGTGATGATCCATGGTATTTACTGAGGACAGGGGGGGGGGGGGGGGGGGGGGGGGGGGGGGGGTTTACGGTTACATATTGTTGATACCCTGTAAAGAGCGAAAGCTTCTGGTACCATTTTCAAGTCTTTGGTATGACTGGCTGTAGAACTAACCAAGGCAGATGCTTTACCACTAGACCACCACTGCATTTTTTTTATCTGATATTTATAATTGCTACAGTAAAACATTTTATCACAAATATATTTCTGATCCATAATAATATTTGATAGCTTACAAGAAAACATATGGGCCAGGTCATTTTCTTTTAAGTTACATTTATTTATTTATTTTTGGTGTTTTTTTTTTTGGTTGTAATTGGCCAAATATTGTAAACAAAAAATGTTAACACATAATTGATTTTACAATCAGTGAATTTTGGACATTGTTTTTTTTTTTTAATTCAAGAAAGTGAATGTTTTGTTTTTTGTTGAAAAATACTGGAATTCTAAACATTTTCAAGATGTAATTTAACATTTTACTACAATGCCATAAATTTTACAGCTAGTGAAGCCTTGAAAACTCAATAAGGTTAGTGGAAGACAAAATCAATGACAGTCAGTTTACATCTTGTCAAATGAGAGATATAGTTTTGAAGATGTATCATGGACCAGGCCAATTCTTTAAACTAAATTTCTCACAGATTAGATGTATTTCAGTCTCATATGTCAGATCTTTAGTTCTTGCAGTAGGTCGTGGGTTCCGATCCTTGACAGGGTCATACCAAAGTCTTGAAAAAAGTATGAGTACCCTCAATGTGCACTCCGCATTTAGAGGATAGTTATGGTTGTCCTGTGTCAGTATATTATGTGACTGGGTGGTGTATCATACCTTGTGTTTGTGGCATTATTTCACATATACAATGCATTTACAGTAGCATATACAATGTACCAGATATATAATCTAAGGCTAGAATTTCCCATGTTGAGTCGGGACTGAACCCAGGAACCATAATCCATAAAGGGAACTTCTTACTACATTGCTATGTATTAAATCTGCAAAACATCAGTGTTCCTCCCCATGACATAAAACTTTTTACAACTTTAATGTTGATACAGTTTACTGAAAGTAACACTAATATATTTAAGGATCATTAATATTTTATTTAAGGCCTTTTTTTTTTCATCATCTTAAAAATCAATTGTATGCATATTCAATATGAAGAATAAAATATTTTCTTTCCAATTACAGTTAATAAAAATTGTTAATGGCACTTACTGATTCAATGTTAACATCATAAACTAGCCATATTTGTTGGTTACAGATTTTCTTTATTAAATGATTATAAAAAAAAAAATATATCTTAAGACATAAAAAGCAATTGTTATAATATAATACTGAAAATGATTTTTTAATTCAAATAAAGATGTTTTTAGTAGGTGATGACATAACTGTAATACAGTTTTGATTTTTTTTTTATTGTATACCTTTTTAATATCATAGACCAACACATTCATGAATGACCTATCAAACAATTATCGTAGTTGTTTTGTTCCATGTAACGTAGCTATGAACATAAAATCATATAAAACAATGTTTGAAAGACAGATGTAATTTATTTTATAATAAACCAAACAACCTGCGGTTGATAGATAGAAAGAAAGAAATGAACAAACAACATAGTATAGCACAGGTTGCCTCCCTTCTACTTTTGAGATCATAATAATAATGTGTTTCTGACCAAATCGCATGAACTTATAACTTTCACAATTGCAGAAAATCGATGGTATAAAAAATTCTAATTTCATTGTTATACCTGTAGTTAATACTTTAAATGTGGCAGGTATACTAGATGTTCTGATTTTAAAGCACATGTATGAAAAAAGAAAAAAAAAACATTTGTGTATTAGCGTAAACATCAATAACACATTACTAACTTTCAGGAACAGCAAAAGAGGTGAGCATAAGCATTTACCTTTGCATGAGTCGAATTGATATTTTGAATAAACAAAGCAAGTATACTGTATTTCTTTTATTAATATAAATAATTCCGAATAGAACATCTATCTGAAATCGTGGTATTGAGTTCATTATTTCAGTTTTTCTCTGCATTTTACTCCCAGAAAATTTGGTAGTTTGCAAGAAAAATTATGGGCCAGGTCGTTTCTTTTAAGCTTCATTTATTTAATGGACAAACATCCCAAGTTTTTCTCATTAGTTGTAAAGTTGCGTAGTAATTAGTTTATACTAATTTATTTTAGCTAGATTGCAATGAAAGCTCAGAGCTTATATAAACCGCTCTCGAGTCCGCTACCTGGGTAGAACCAGTACTGAGTGTTGTTTTATGAGAGGCACCGGTTCGACCGGGGAATCGAACCCGCAACCTCTGGCGTGAACGGCCAACACTCTATCCATTAGGCTACAGCCCCACTTTGCGTAGTAATTGGCTAAATATTTTGAAAAATAAGATAAATTACTAGTGGAAGAAAATACCAAGGACAGTCAGTTTTACATCTTGTCAAAAAAAGAGATATAGTTTAAAAGATGCATCATGGACCAGGCCAATTCTTTTAACTAAATTTCTCACAGATTCAAGATGTATTTCTGATTCAGAAGTTTGTGGGGGTTTTTCTAGTCCAGGTCATACCAGACTTGGAAAATGGTACTGGTTGGCACTCAGCATTTAGAGAGGATAGTTTTAATTCTGGTCGTAAAATGTTGGTATGATGTGACTGAGTGGGGTATCTCATACCATGTGTCTGTGGCATGGCACTTCAGTGTGGTAGCACTTAGTATACCTTTTCTAGTAGACACCATTGGGATATGACTGAAAAATTGTAGAAGGCAATGCTAAACACCATACAACAAATCAAATTTGAATCTCTATGTCCTCTACTAATGGCAATTGCATTTTGAGACATTTGGAACTATTTCATCTGTCGGAAGAAATGAAATCATGATCAACATAGGTTATAGAACAAAATTGTACTCCCCACGATAGCCTTAGAAGGTATTCCCTATGCTCGCCTTCCAAAAATATTAATATTATTTTTTAAATGGGATTTTTTTCTTGTATTTGGGAAAAAACATGTTTTGATGAGGGTTATGGAACAAAAAAAAAAACACCACTAAGAAATAAGAATGTGATTGTTTTGTAAATAAAAATATGATATAAACATACTTGTGTAGTAGTACTGATGACATGAAGTAATAAGAAAACAGTACACTAGTATATCATATAAACATACTTGTGTAGTAGTACTGATGACATGAAGTAAGAAGAAAAACAGTACACTAGTATATCAAAATTATTAACAGCAGGAATCAATTCTCTTTATGCTTATTTATTTAGATTTGTTGAAGTAAAAATTCGTAAATTAACCAGCAAACATCACGCATGTAGTGGGTTGGAGTCCCATTTTTTATGCAGAAATGTCTGTGAAAGAGGTTGCCAATTAGTTTTCAGAAGAATAATTGTTGTACTTTTTAACAAGAGCACCGCAAGTGGGTGTAGATGCTCCTCTTTTTAACATCCAGCTAGTAGATCAAGGTTCATATTGTGAAAACTTTGTAACCGGGTGGTGAGAAGTTTGCAGAATCAATACTTATTATTTAAAAATAAAATAGATTGAAAAAAATCAAGAATGAGATAAACAAAAAAAAATTAACATAGGACCTAAATCATTATTATTTTCAAAAAGACAAGCTAAAAATGATGTTAGTTCTAACTTGAGGAATAAACCTGGATGTTATGCATAATGTTTGAAAATGGCATTAAAAATGTTTTCCCTTCTGCATTCAGTTTTTTATTGATAAAACCAAAAATTAGAAATATCAGAGTACTCAGCATTCAAAGGACAGTCACCAAAGCACTATAAACACCATTTACACATAACCAGATAAACCATTGTAATTGTGTACACACAGTATTTCTTTGATTCAATACAGGATTTATTGGGGGACAATTAAATTGACTTTGATTTGGGTTCAGCTCACATTCTACTTCTGTTTTACTTAAGTTTATGGTTTATTCAATTATAACCCTTAGCTTGCTACACATAAATACGATATCATAAAGTTTGCAAACATCAAGGTGTACATTATTTGACTCACAGTCAGTTAATTTTATAAACACTACATTCACTTTTCAATACTAAAATGCAATAATTTGCATATAACATGGAAGGAATAGTGTTTAAAGGAATCGTGGCAAGTTGCAGGTTAATTGAGTAAAGCAATTTATGTTCTTTATCCCTTCTTGTAGAAATAGTCATTATGTGGAGATTTTAAATCCACTGCCAAGAACCATTGATATTTCAGTTATAATGTATGTAATTATACATGTTTATACCATTTCTCACATTTAACACCTGATTTTAGAATTTGAACTTTGCTTTCAAATAAAGAAAATGGTGTACTCTAATTCAGCTTTATTTTATGTGTAGACTTCTACATGTATCTTAAACCCCTCCCCACAAAATCCAGAGTGCACAAGTTATTTATTTCATCTTTTAATTAAATTTTGTAGGGACACAGTACTTAAATTTAAAATTACAATATTTTCAATTGTGGGGCCTGATGTTGTGTGTAGGTTGAGAGCATCAGACTCGGGATCAGTTGGTTCTGGTTCAATCCCCCACCAGGACTGTTGTGTTGTGTCCTTCAGCAAGCCATATACTCCTCATTTGCTTGATATCTAATTCCCATGGAACAAATTGGCATATTGAGACTGATTTGTTTGTATATTGTAAAAACTTACTTCACAATCAATGGAAAAAGTAGACACCATAAATGAAACTGGAAATAACAGCAAATTCATGTTGATGTAGCTTGAATCTGTACAAAAACTAGAACTGTCACTCCAAATTAATGGATGGATACAAAATGCAACAAATATTATTTGGTGTTTGTTAACAACAAAAATGGCTGTGTGAGTAATGGATGGATGGATGGATAGTTATAATGCATTAAATAATAACTGTCATCATAAAACATAAGCATTGTTACATAACAACATCACTTTTACAAACAACCACCATCATGATCATTATTCACATCATCATTGTTACATCACTTCATGTCAATCACAACATAATCATCATTAAAGATATATTATAGAAAATTAATACTGGTAGTTTGTAGATAATCAGCTCGCTATGTATATATATGTCCATTATACCGATAGTCATCATCAACAAAATTGTCATCATCCTCATTGTAATCATTATCATCATCGATATTGTCATCATCATCATCATCAACATTATCATCATTACTGCCATCACCACCTTGTCATCATCATTGTTATCCTTATCATCATCACCATCATCATCAACATCATTATCATAATTATCATCACCATTGTCATCATCAGCATCATCATACTTAACCTTATCATCATAAACATTATCATTCTCATTGTCGACATTATCATTATTCTCATTGTCCACATTGTTAACATTGCCATCATTCGCAATGTCAACATTGTTAACATTATCATCATTATCATTGTCAACATTGTTATCATTATCATAATTCTCATTGTCAACATTGTCATCATTCTCATTGTCAGCATTGTCAACATTATCATCATTCTCAATGTTAACATTATCATCATTCACATTGTCAACATTGTCATCACCTCATTGTCAACAGTATCATCATTCTCAATATCATCATTCTCAATGTCAACATTATCATCATTCTCATTGTCAGCATTGTTAACATTGTTATCATTTTCAATGTTAACATTTTCAACATTATCATCAGCTCATTGTCATCATTTTCATTGTCAACATTGTCATCATTTTCATTGTCAACATTGTCATCAGCTCATTGTCAACATTATCATCATTCTCAATGTCAACATTGTCATCATTATCATTGTCAACATTGTAATCAGCTCATTGTCAGCATAATCATCATTCTCATTGTCAACATTGTTAACATTGTCATCATTCTCAATGTCAACATTGTCATCAGTTCATTGACATCATTCTCATTGTCAACATTGTCATTATTGTCATTGTCAACATTATCATCTCATTTTCAACATTGTCATCATTATCATTGTCAACATTATCATCCCATTGACTACATTATCATCATTTCATTGACAACAACTCATTGTCGTCCTTATCATTATCATCATCAAGTCGGTTACAACAAGTAACAGCAGGAGCATATGTGTCAACAGTATTATTTAAAGGGACTTTCAAAAAAATATACATGCTTTTGGTAGTAAGTGTTTAAATTGTCCATTTCGCTTGACTTTTTCAACTCCCCCCCCCCCCCCCCCCCCCTCCCCCCCCCTTGCTGGATTTGCTGAAGTTTCATCTTGTTCTACATACTTGATTGAACTTATGTTATATACAATGTCATGTTTAAAGTGAAAGTAGAAATACAGGATGTGAATATAGGAGATGCAAGATAACAATATCTTTCCCTTGTCAATAGGTAGAATGTCATGTTATATTTATTTTCAAAGTGATCTTAACAATTATGTATTTCTGTTTTGAAGTCTTACATTTACTGGAAGTGTATCAGGATTTTTGAAACATCTTAATCTGGCTATTACCATTTTTTGTGCAATAAACAGTCAAATCTGCAGCCAATTAAGGGATGAAGCAACTTTTTAAGTGACCTTTTAAATTAGGTTGGTGCTTAACACAAGTTTATTTGCTGTGAAAGCATAGAAATTGGAAATAGCAAATGCTGTTGTTTAAGAAAAGTGATTGCTCTGTAGAGGTGATTGCTTACACGGGTTTGACAGTATTATGCCTATTATAAACTTATTTACTGCTCCCATAGTTCATTAGGCATATAATAAAACATGCTAAATTAATGTATTGAAAATGGATTTCCTAACTGGCTTGCATGTCCAGCTTAGACTAGAAAATAGATTTCCAGTTTAAGATGCAACATATTTTGTGCAACATATTTTGTGAGGTATCAAATGAGTTGCATACTTTCATTTTTAATTCAGTTTGATCTGTCATGTAAATATAAAACTATTCTCAAGAAGTCAGCTTGATATGTAATTACAAGATATTATATTGATATAATTGTAGTAAATTATGATAGTAATATGAAAGAAATACCAGCACGAGAAGTAACAACAGTTATGGTGATATAATTATAGTAAAAGTAATAGCAAAAGTAATGTCACTTTCACAATATTTTTTTCTCTTGCTTTATGCAGCTAGTTTGCGTCTCCAACCCGGAACAGAGCGAATGCTCTACGTTTCTTGCCTTACAAGTTACACACTTGCATTAATAATATTAATACAAATAATAATAAATCTAATTACAACAATAATAATAATAAAGATAATAAAATAAAAATTAAAAATATTAAAATAATAACAATAATTATAAGTTTGATCATTATTAAAATAGCAATGAAAAATAAATAAAATAAAAAAAATGCTATAATGATGTAATATAAAAATTAATAATGATAAGAAAAATAAAAGCATACTTTGGTTGCGCTATGGTAATTAAGCCATTCTTTAGTGTTTCCACTTTAATTTTTGTGTGGACTACTACGGTGATCAAGCGGTTGTTTCATGTTTCCACTTTCCTTCAATTTTTGTGTGGACTACGGTGATCAAGCGGTTCTTTCCAGTTTCCACTTTCCTTCAATATTTGTGTGGACTACGGTGATCACACGGTTCTTTCACATTTCCACTTTCCTTCAATTTTTGTGGACTATGGTGATCACACGGTTCTTTCGCGTTTCCACTTTCCTTCAATTTTTGTGTGGACTATGGTGATCACACGGTTCTTTCGCGTTTCCACTTTCATTCAATTTTTGTGTTGACTACGGTGATCAAGCGGTTCTTTCACGTTTCCACTTTCATTCAATTTTTGTGTTGACTACGGTGATCACGCGGTTCTTTCACGTTTCCACTTTCCTTCAATTTTTGTGTTGACTACGGTGATCACGCGGTTCTTTCACGTTTCCACTTTCCTTCAATTTTTGTGTGGACTACGGGAATCACAAGGTTCTTTCACGTTTTCACTTTCCTTCAATATTTGTGTGGACTACTGTGATCAAACATTTCTTTCAATTTCCACTTTCCTTCAGTTTTTGTGTGGTCTACAGTGATCAAGCGGTTCTTTCACATTTCCCCTTTCCTTCAATATTTGTGTGGACTATGGTGATCAAGTGGTTCTTTCACATTTTCCACATTCCTTCAATTTCTGTGTGGACTACGGGAATCACAAGGTTCTTTCATGTTTCCACTTTCCTTCAATTTTTTTGTTGACTACGGTGATCAAGCAGTTCTTTTGCATTTCACCTTTCCTTCAATTTTTGTGTGGATTACGGGAATCACACGGTTCTTTTACGTTTCCACTTTCCTTCAATATTTGTGTTGACTATGGGAATCACAAAGTTCTTTCACATTTCCACTTTGCTTCAATTTTTGTGTGGACTATGGTGATCAAGCTGTTCTTTTACCTTTCCACTTTCCTTCAATTTTTGTGTGGACTACGGGAATCACACGGTTCTTTCTCATTTCCACTTTCCTTCATTATTTGTATGGACTGATGATCAAACAGTTCTTTCACATTTCCACTTTCCTTCAATTTTTGTGTGGACTACGGGAATCACAGGGTTCTTTCACATTTCCACTTTCCTTCAATAATTGTGTGGACTATGGTGATCAAACGGTTCTTTCACATTTCCACTTTCCTTCAATTTTTGTGTGGACTACGGTGATCACACAGTTCTTTCACGTTTCCACTTTCCTTCAATTTTTGTGTGGACTACAGTAATCGCACGTTCATTCACGTTTCCACTTTCCTCCAATTTTTGTGTGAACTACAGTATTCACAGGGTTCTTTCACGTTTCCACTTTCCTTCAATTTTTGTGAGGGACTGTGTCGCATAATCGACTCAACAACTCTTGTATATCATAAGTAGATTTTATTCACATAAATATAAAGTTCTCATAAGTTCAAAGTCACAAGCTAACATTTTTAAACTCGCTACTGCTCATTTAAACTAAACCTAGTCTAACTAACATCTTACTCTGACCGTGGGTCAAACTCAACTCCCTGTCCACTCTATGCTAAAATCAGTCCCTGAATGAATAAACAGCTATTCTCTGATTGGACAATTAATTCCTATTTTACTATTGGTCAGTTAACCAATTACCGATCTTAAAGTCCAGCCCACAATTAACTTGACAACAATACATCAAGATAACCCTAGGCTACCATTTATCTCTCATTAACTGTCATCCTATCTCATTAAACTGTCATAGATTCAAGATTCAAGATTTCTTTATTTATACGTATAATGTTTCTCAATACATACATATATCAATATATTTATTTATGTCAAATGAAGTATCTTCAATTCTAACATCTCACTAGCATCCCATAATGTTACATTCCTTCCATATTTAAGATAAAACATATATTTACTAAATTAAATATATTTTTCTCTAATGTAGTCAGATTATTTTTTGATTACACTTATCTCAGTTCTGCCACAGACCCGAATACGGTAACTGGCAGTAATTAAGCGACAATTACTTCCTCTCTGAGGTGTCAATATGCCTCAAACAGCGGATATGCCAATCAGTGATAAATCTCTAATTACTCAAGAATTTCCTGGTTTGAGTTCAATCAAGATATGGCAGTTATTTCTTGCTATCTAGTTAGTATATATATTTTCCAAATTCTGGATCTTATCATAAACACTTCATTGTTTAAGACAGATGTACACAGATATACACTGAAGTAAGATTTTGCAATTTTTAACTTTAAATCACTTTGATTAGATTCTAAACTTGTGACAATTTATTGTTTCTTCTATCATATTTTTTCTACCTTGTTCTATCAAAATTGATATTTATTATATAAATATTATACGCCCATATCAAAATTTAATAAGAAAATATTTAATAGATGAATATATCTGAACTTCTATTTCATACTCTACTCTCTACTTTAATATCAATTTGAAAACGGGAAAATTAAATTCTTGTAATTAATAAACTCTACCTAAGCAATACTATCTTACCGAACAATAACAATAATAATCATGAAATCAATAACAGTATAAAACAACCCTTCACCACAAAATGTAAATATAATCAAATTTAAATGTCGACACAAAATCAATAATGTTCTTTGTAGTATAACTGATCATCTTATTATTGTTCATATGTCTCTTTCTGCGTTGCCTTCATTGGTCTTCTTCGAAGTTTCTGTATAAGTTCATATTTGAAGTTTGCTGCTTAGCGTTCATATATTGAAATCAAAGTATCAAAACTACCGGAAGCCATTATTTGAATTTAATTTTGTAACACCGGACATTTAATATTAATTGATAACACAATTTTCCTTTTAACCTTGGAATTGAAATTTGTTTATTGGTATAACACAATTTTCTGGACATATTAATTGATTTCTTAACACAAGACTTCACTATTGTTGAGAATTGGTTTTGCTGGTAAACAGCTGACACTGCATGTAGCCAGGAGGATAAGGCGTTGTTCATCTGTCTATTGTTAAGCGTAAATAGATGTCCACAATATGCCCCGAGCTGGTGGAAGTTGTCATCCTTGACAGGTTGGAAACTTGGCCCTGGTAGAACTTATCATCCGTGACAACTTAATGTGACCCACAATCGCTGTTTACTTATGTGGCAAAGATTACATCTGTATGGCTGTCACGCTTGATTGACAGACGATTAAAATGTATACGAAGTACTTTCACTAAAATGTCGCCATGTTGACATAAAATTAATGGTACAGGGTACCTTTGACAGTTTATCATTAAGCTAATGTTGGTTGTAATGTTCCCCGTAGGTTCATATTGGACAGTAATGACTGTGTTTGTCCAAACAATTGTTCTTGCTGTGACATGTTGACTGGTATCAACTTTTGACCGCTGGTGCCTTTATAATATAAAAGTTATTTACACAATAATGTCATTATCTCGCCATGTTGATATACTAATTTTAATGACTGTTTTATGTAGTCATTAACTGGACACATGCACATTGTTTACAATATTGTAAGTTCGGTGCAGTTTTGAATAAACTGACAAGCAAAAATCTGTGCTTTCGAAGTTTCGAACCGCTTTGTGCTTAAAATGTGATCCCATTTCTACAAATACTAATTTTGACAAACCTCGATATTGCTTCTGATAATTATATCATAGTCTTTTGTCCCATATATACCACTTTGGTATACATCAATAATTAGTATTTAGAAGAAAAAACATAGTTTACTTCTGTAATAGAAGTTTACAATAATTATACTTTATATAATTTTCTGCTCCCATATAATAAATAATATTATGTAAATATATATATATATACTTCTCTGTTCCCCTTCAACCATAATACTATTTTCAAGTTATAAATGTTTTATAACTTACAAGCCTTTGTGTTTTCCTACAACATATTTACTATTGATTTTAACAATTTCTTTGCAGTAAGCAATTTCCTAGGTCTAACTTGTCTCCGATTAACATGTTTTGATGGTATATTTCTTTGTTTTATGTTATTAATTGACATTTTAGCCTCATCGCTCATTTGGTTTGCATTTACCATATCAGTCATATCTTGATTACTATTTGATGCATGCTCTTGGTCGCTTGTGCTACTTGCTGAAGCCATATCGGCCAAATCAGACTCCTCAGATTTAGTATCAGAATTTTCCTTATTTTGATTTCTTAATCTCTTAGCTAACTCTAATAATGGTATATCACTTTCATCACTGGAATTTAATCTTTGGTTTCTATACCGTTTTGTTAGACGCTTGAGTGGGGATTCTACTGGGATTTCAGAATCTGTTTCTGAGTCAGAACTAGCCGGAGGTGCAACAAAATATTGTTTTCGGACTGGCCGGTGACTTGTTTGAGCCTCTGGAATGACCCATTCGTCAACATTTGCTTTAATTAACTGTGACGCATGCGCTTTTGTAGTTGACCCAGTTAATTGATTACGTATTATGAAAGTGACAGGAGATCTTTCTTCAGTAATTCTGTAAAATGCATTCCAATTTTTATCTAACTTTGAACTCTTTTTGTGGTTTTTATAAAATACCGCGTCTCCTATTTTAAGTAAAACTTCTGACCTATTTGCATTTTTATATTTATTTTGCTTTTGTTTGGCCTTCTGCAATTGTTGGTGTACAAACGTAAATGCCTTATGTTGTTGTTCTAATAATATCTTATGAACATCTTCACCAAGGTATTTGCGCCTTGGGCTCAACAGATTATCGAGAGGCAGTGTTGGGTCTCTATTATACAACAATACAAATGGACTTAGCCCTGTCGCTTCACTGACGTTGCACTTAAAACTTGTGGTAAATACAGGTCCCACCTACTTGTGTTTTCACGAACTAATTTTGCAAGAATATCTTTTAGAACTCGATGATATCTTTCTATCTTACCATTTGACTCTGGGTGATAAAAAGACGTTTTAACATGGTGAATGTTTAATGTTTCCAGGGTTTCTTGGACAGAACGATTACAAAATTCGGTTCCATTATCTGACAAAAGTACAAAAGGCGTTGAATGCCTTGGGATTATCTCTTGGATAATTATATGACTGATTGAATCTGCGCTTTCATCGCTCAGTGGAAAAGCTTCTGGCCAGCCACTGTATAAATCCATAAAACTTAAAATATATTTGTTGTTAGACAGCGTTATTGGCAAAGGACCAGTAATATCCATAGCAACCTTAGCGAAAGGGAAACTTTGTTGATCTGTGTCTTGAAGTGGGGCCTTAACAGCTTTCAGATTTCTTTCTTTACATATTAGACAACTCCCTACGTAATCACAAAGGTCCCTAAACATATTTGGCCAGTAATATTTTACCTTGATGGTGTCAAAACATTTATTGCTCCCCATATGCCCATTAGCTAGATGAAATTGATCCATGACATCAGCCCTCAAGTGATTAGGAATGAATAACCTTAGTTGGGGGTTTTCTTTTACATCAGATATGTAATACAATAATTCATCTATAATTATGTAATTATTCAAGACCTTTTTGACCGTTTTGCCAGTATTCAGTTGACCTATAATGTCAGTTATTACTTCATCCTTCGATTGTTCAGTGACCATGTTGAAAGACTCGAATGTTTTGACACGTTCTGTCGGTTCTTGTCTAAGGTTTAAATCAACACCCGTATATGCCCTTGTGTTTAACTGATTTGTGTTTACAGTGTTTATCTGAAACCTACGGTCATTTTCATCGTCTAATGCTATCTCCTCGCTAGAACCTACTGCTAACGCTTCTGATTCTGGTATTCGAGACAATAAATCTGCTGAAACATTTTTACGACCTTCGATAAATTCAATCTTCGCGTTATATGCTGATATTGCTAATGACCAAAGCTGTATTTGTTTATTTTGATTTGGTGATTCTAAAACATATTTCAACGGTTTATGATCGCAAAATATTGTGAAAGTAGCTCCATATAGATAATGATCTAACTTTGACAGTGAAAAGTAAATTGCGAAACATTCTCTGACTATTGTTGGCCATTTTTGTTGTGTTTTACTTAATTTGTGTGACAAGTAATATATCGGCAACAGATTACTACTATCTAAATCTGAAATACTTTCATCTACTGGTTGTGATAAGACACTTCCAATTGCAAAATTACTGGCGTCAGTATGTAAAACATATCTTTTTGCTGGATTTGGATGTGATAGTAGAGGTAATGAACCAAGACGTTCTTTTATTATTTCAAAAGCATTTTGGCAATTTTCATCCCAATTAAATCTTGCAAATTTCTTTGTCAATTCTATTAGCGGATTTGCTATCTTTGAAAATCCTTGAATAAATCTTCTGTAATAACCAGCCATCCCGATAAAGGATCTTACTTCTCTAACAGACGTAGGCGCTTTTAGTGTTTTTATTGCTTTGACCTTCCCTATATCTGGGCGAATACCATTTTCACTGATAAGAAAACCTAGATAATTTACTTCAGCTTGTAAAAAATTGCATTTACTGATTTTGAGTTTCAAATCATGCTTTCGTAGTTTTGTGAAAACCCTATTGATTTGTTCATAGTGAGTTTCTAAATTTGGGCTATATATTATAATGTCATCTAGATACGCAAAAGCAAAGTCTTCACATTCTTCTAATACTTTATTCATTAGCTCCATAAACACAGACGGACTTGAATGCAATCCAAACGGAACAACATTAAATTCATACAAGCCTTTGTGACAAACAAAAGCTGTCTTATGTCGATCCTTGGAATCTATAGGTACCTGCCAGAAGCCACTCTTTAAATCTAACGTAGTAAAGTATTTTGCGTTCCCTACCAACGACAATATATCATCTATTAACGGTATTGGATAAGCTACAGGTTTTAATATTTGATTAATCTTTCTATAATCAACACATAATCGTTTTGTACCATCTTTCTTATCTACTAGAACTATCGGAGAACTCCATGCTGAGTTTGACCTTTGAATAACTTTAGCATCAAGCATCTCTCTAATTGCTTTATCTATATGTTTTCTATTGTTTATCTGGGTACGGTACGGTCTTGATTTAATTGGAGGGTTATTTCCGGTATCTAATGTCATTTTTGCTCCAATGGCTCTACCTAAATCTAAATCTGTTTTAGCAAATAAATCTGAATTTTCCTGTAACAAGCTATGTATGTCGTCTAAATGTTCGCTAGGTGCCATAATATTCTCACGATTAAACTTTTCAGTTATCACCTCTGACTGACATTTTATCTCATTTACTGAAGTAAATTTAGCATCTTTTAGTTTTTCAACTTTTGCAATCACACAACCCTTTCTTAGCCTAAGAGTTTTTTGTGAATTATTAATTAACATTACCGGAAATGTATGATCATGATTTAATTGAAGTACTGAATTTGAAACTACTAAACCTGGTTCTGAACTAACAAATCCTGTTTCTAACGGTCTTATTTCATAATCACAATGTGTTGGCAAATCTGGATTATATTTTAATTTTCCATTTACAACATTTATTGTTTGTGGTTTTAGAACGGTGGTAGATTTAAGTCTTACTATAGAAGATATATGTAAATCCTCTTCCATTTTTACGTAAATTCCTTCGATTCTTAACAAATTTAGATCAAAATAAACTCTAACCTTTTTCTCAGTCAAAAAATCTCTGCCTAATATCATTTTTCGATTCATGTTTGGTACTACATAGAAAGTATGACTAAATTTTTTACCTCCTAACTCAAAATCTAATTCGAATGAACCATCTACAGATAATTTTCCGCCATTGACAGATTGTAATGCGATAGATTTTTTGTTTAGTTTCGGTACATTGCGCAAAGAATTATAAATCCGCCTATGTAATAATGAAATTTCCGCTCCAGAATCAACTAACGACCTTATTCTTATCCCATTAGTTTTCAAAATGCATGAACATGGGCTACCTGCAATCGAAATTTTGTACGTAGGAACATTTTCTTTATCTCTCTCCGTAACGGCCTGCTTATACGAAGAGAACACTAATTTCCCTGGTTGACCTCAGATTTTGATCTGCATTGTCGCTTAAAATGACCCTTCTTCCTACATTTCCAACATGTGACTTTGCCTTGAGCATGACTCCTTTTGAAACCTTTCGATGATCTTTTACTGATAACCTGAATTTCCTTGCCATTTTGAGAGTTTATCTGTGGTCTATTATGAAAATCATTTCCTGAATTTTGACTTGATCTTAACTTTTTGCCTTGAGCATTGCTTTGTTTGTAACCTGTGGATCTTTTACTGATAACCTGGTTTCCATTATCATTTAGCAATTTCATCTGATTTCTCTTTTGAAAAATTATTTCTTAAATTTTGACCTGTTTTTAATTCTAATTTTTTCCTAAGATTTTGTTCTGTCATGGCTGAATTGACTGCTGCTTGGAGAGTTATGTGATTTTCTCTCATTAACCTCATTTTCATATAATCATACAACAATCCATTTATGAAATAACCAACCAACATTTTTTCAATAAATTGTAAGTCTCCCTGATATTCTTTGAATGCATCTTGACCCAAATCTAGCAATCTTTCTGCATAATTTTGTACATTTTCATTTGGTTTTTGCAAAATTGTACCCAGTAACATTAACGAATGATGAGAATCTATTACCTCAGCGTATTGCTTTGTAAGTCCATTTTTCAATTGTAACCAAGTTGTACTAGGATTATTAATTATCCATCTTTGAATGAAATCGCTTACTACCCCCTTACTGGCTTGTAATGCTATTAGTTTGATTTGACTTTCATCTGTTTTTGTAAAAATTGCATATTTTTCAATATTTTTGACCCAAGTTTTAAATTGTTTCGAATCTCCATCAAAATGTTTTATAAATTTTCTAATTCCCTGAGCTCCAACATGATTATTTAATTGTGCTAATTGATCTGCTAAGTTTTTAAATACAGAAGCAACATTTTGGTCTGTCATTTTCGTAATTGTAAGAAAATAAATCACATAAACACACTCACCGGTTCTTCCTTCATCTCCATGTCGTATACGTGGTCTATACTCTGCGTTGTGTTTATCCAATCCAGTCCTGGAATAGCGGCACCATTTAATATTCCCATGTCGCATAATCGACTCAACAACTCTTGTATATCATAAGTAGATTTTATTCACATAAATATAAAGTTCTCATAAGTTCAAAGTCACAAGCTAACATTTTTAAACTCGCTACTGCTCGTTTAAACTAAACCTAGTCTAACTAACATCTTACTCTGACCATGGCTCAAACTCAACTCCCTGTCCACTCTATGCTAAAATCAGTCCCTGAATGAATAAACAGCTATTCTCTGATTGGACAATTAATTCCTATTTTACTATTGGTCAGTTAACCAATTACCGATCTTAAAGTCCAGCCCACAATTAACTTGACAACAATACATCAAGATAACCCTAGGCTACCATTTATCTCTCATTAACTGTCATCCTATCTCATTAAACTGTCATAGATTCAAGATTCAAGATTTCTTTATTTATACGTATAATGTTTCTCAATACATACATATATCAATATATTTATTTATGTCAAATGAAGTATCTTCAATTCTAACATCTCACTAGCATCCCATAATGTTACAACTGCAATAATCGAACGGTTCTTTCATGCTTCCACATTCCTTCATATTTGTGGGGAATACAGTATTTCAAGCTACTTTTCCTACTGATATTTCTTTATTTACTCCATGTCCTTGGGAGATGTTATGTTCCTGTTTTTTTGGTATTTGCTCTTTGTTCTGCTTATGTCATGTTTCTTTCTCCATTTTTGTGGGGACCATGATAAAAAAGCTTCTCCTTGTATTGATTACTCATTTTTCTTTCTCCACTTTTTGGGAACTATGTTAATTCAAGTTGTTAATGTCCCACATCATTCCAGTGTGTTAAATAATATAATATTTAAATAGAAAAATAAGCGATATGTAAAAGTACCGGTACAGCAATAAGTTATAATGATAATTATAAATAGTAATTACAAAGTTTCTTCCCATTCCTTCTCTTGCCGGGCCCGGCTTTCTTTGTTGGCAACATTTCCAACTGTCAATCCAGGGTTTGTGAGATTAAATTCTGATCCAGCCACTGTCTTTGTGATATATATTCTGATCATTGTTCTAAAGCCAATAATTTCCACCATTTGAAATAGTGGGGAAGTAGTCTGTTTATCTAGTATACTGGATAATCACTGTAGAATCTCAGGTGTGATGATTTGGTGCAATGACAACAGTTAAATAACGGAAATGCTGTTTGAAATAGACCAAAAAAATATCCAAATGAGCCAATTCCTTCTTTTTTTGCATGGATTATGGTAAACTGACCTTTCCTTTACTTATTTTTTCTCTTCTATCTGTTGTACCATATGTCCTTTAAGAGAAAAACTGTGATGCTGGTCTGCATGTTATAAGAGATAACCACTTTAATGGGTGTATATCAGTCTTTTTTCTCTTAAGATATTTTCCTGTTTAAATACAAACCAAGTTAAATAAAAATGTGATGCTTCAGATAATTTGCTTATTTGTATAATTATGTGTTGAAGTGTAAATAAATCGTATTGCAGATGAATACATGTGTGGGTGTGTTTCAATATGCATAAATAATCAATTTCTGCAAATTTGCTGCTGTTTAGGTTTAAATAATATTTCTATAAGATTACAGGTACTTGTAAATTATTGTCACTAAGGTGCACCAAAAAAATATGCACATCAGTTTAAAATAAAAACTTATTGGAGATCTTATAGTTACCTTTGGCCATTATGTCGGACCATTATGTGATGCAGTAGTGTAGTTGGGTAGAATGTTGGCCACTCATGCCAGAGGTTACAAGTTCAATTCCAGGTTTAATCAAATGATCTCTCTATAACAATACTTAATACATCTAACCAGGAAACAGAAACTCAAGGTTCATTTTTTTAGCTCTGAGCTCTGATGATCAAGGAATGGCTGTGTTTTTTTTAAAGTCGTATTTGTCTTTGATACATGATTTTAGGTCACCGGTTAAAGGTCAAAGTCACTATTGATTTTCTTAATTTAAGCAACAAACAGCAATGATTGTGTTAAAGGTAAAATATATAACTCCAGAGAGACAGCATGTATATTAAATAAAATTTTAAATGATCTATTATTGTTCCCTTTTGCAAAACTTCATAAAAGATATTGACTTAGTTTTGTTTAAATTTATATGACTATGGTTGATTGATGTTTTATTCTTTTTTTTTTATGATCCAATACAAATTGTGTAGTTAAGCACACTTGTACAGTATGGTTAATACAAAAATGTAAAATTCTTTATAGATGATTAAGAAATCTGGACTTTGTTCAATTTGTGCATTTCATATGCTTAAAATAATATGCTTAAAAGCCAAAATAATGAATTTAGTCCTACGTTTACTTTGTCCCAGAATTTTGAGACCTTAATGAGAATTTGTAAGTCCTCTACCAGTTTACTTACTATTCATCATTCACTGATGATCATTCATCGATCATTCTGTATATCGACATGAAAGTTGTTGAATGTCATATTTTAATGTTGAAATTTTAACATTCGAACTGGTTCACTCACTGGTATTTCTCCTACTGGAATCAAACATAAACACAACAGTGGTTTGTAATTTTGTTTTCCAGCAATGTAACAAACTGGTAGGGGGCGGTATGTATTGCTATGTAATATTTCAGTATCTTGTATTTTAAAAATATATTGACCTTTCGCAGGGCTCAGGAAATTCCATAATGTTGTAAGAACTGTAATTACATATACATTTTCTCAAGCCTTTGTTTGCCATTTCATCTTAATCTGGCAAGTGAATTTCAACTACTCAAGACTGCAACTATAGAACTGATTTCTTTAGCCCTGTTATCATCAGTTGATTTTTAATTTCTGTTAAAAGATAAAGTTATGAATGAATGAATCATGAAATAAAAATTGAATGAAATGAAATGAAAATTAAATGAATGAATGAATATTGAATGAAAAAATATTGTACGAATGAAAAATCAAATGAATGAATGATTTATTATATATGAATAAATTAATGAATGAATTGAAAATTGAATGTATGAGTGAATGAACGAATGAACGAACAAACATTGAATGTATGAATAGAATTTTTCTTAAATTTGTTGAAAAAAAAAAATTGTAAATTTATTTCTCCAATGTTTTCATATTGTTTATTTTTTGTTGAACTGTTACACAAATGCAACGCACACAGACACACACACTCACAAGGAAATGGACTCGAAAGTCATATTGGAAATGTGATCTACAAAGTACTATAAAGAAGGTCGTCTACATACAGTGTTAAACATACAGTCTCCAAAAGAGGAAAACATAGTTTTATCCTCATGGTTGATGGCTTATCCTTAATTCAAGACAAAAGTCATTTGGAAATTTGATCTACAAAGTATTGCAAAAAGATCATCTACATAACAGTGTTCGACATAGCGGTCTCCAAAAGAGGAAGAAGTAGTTTTATCCTCATGGTTGATGGCTGATCCTTGATTCAAGACAAAAATCATATTGGAAATTCGATCTACAAAGTATTATAAAAAAGGGTCATCTACATAACAGTGTTCTACATACATGGTCCCCAAAAGAGGAAGAAGTAGTTTTATCCTCATAGTTGATGGCCGATCCTCGATTAAAGACAAAATCAATAATAAGGTATGTATTTATAATTGTATTCCTTTTTACTTTAGTGGCTAAAAGCTTCAAATGTGGTATCTATGGATTTGATTTTCTATTGCTGCAAGTGTGAGGAAGGGGAGGTAATGGGTGTATACCCGAGTTTGAGCTGTTGAGAGCTATTGTACTTGCCAAGCTGTTGGTGTTGACAGCTCTTATTGTAACTATTCTCAGCATAATTACATTATGGACATCTTAAGTTTTATGGAGTTAAGATACAATTTAAGTAATGGGGTTGGGGAGGGGTATGTGGGGGGGGGGGGGGGGGGGGATGGTACCACTTTCCCAATATCAACAGTTGGGGAGAGGGGAAGTATGCTAGAATGTCCATTGGTTTAGCAAGCGACATACAATGATGTAATAAAGTTGCAGACTTAAATATACTTGTCTGGATAGTGGTATTTCTTGTTCAGGAATTTTGCTTTACTTATAACTTCATAACCCACAGAAAAAAAATCTTGGAGAGGAATGTATTATATAACATTTGATGTAAAAGGTAAATGAAGTAGGCATAAATGAAGTAAATGATAAATAATTGGTTCTGGTAAACCAACTTTCAACTGTTTTTCAACTTAGCTAATGGCTACACGTCTGACTGTGGAATCGGTGGTAATGAGTTAGAATCCAACCTGGCCAAGTCTGTGTGATAATTGGTCATGTACCTTGTTCTATGGTCATGAGTCTACCACCTCTGAATAATGAAGGTAAGTACCAGTGACTTACTGAAATAATTTGTGCCACATACTGGTTCACCACCTGGTGGATCCCAGGAATGATGATTAAGTAAACTGAAGCAGTAAAGTAACTGAAATAGATCAACAATTAAACAAAGTAAAAACAAACATTTTTACATTTTTTGCAGATTTACAATTCCGTTCATAATGCAGACAAAGAATGGCTGCTATACAAATGAAACAAAGTAAGAACTTTCGTTATGTATCATTTTATATAATTTAGTGAAAGGGCTGCCCTAAGGGAGTTATCAGATTTAAATGGACTTGACTTGTACACTTTGAATGCTGCAAGAATTACTGCTCTTACACTTGGTGAAACTGCTGTACTTATTAAGTACTGCAGTTATTGTGGAGTACACTTCCTTCCTGTCATTTACTATGCATACATGATCAACATCAAGTGTAGATGTGTGTTACTCTGACTTAATTCTTTTGCAGAGTTATTGCCTTTGTATAAATTTGTCTTGCAGTTCTATACCACCAAACTGGTTAATTTTTGTTTTAGACTAGTGCATATTGTAAAATTGAAACATTGTTTTTTAGACCTTTAGATCTATTCCAGTCTGTAGGGCCATACCCTACTTTATGCATATTTAATTATTTAAGACTTTGTAAGATTTTATGATATTTTCTTCAATTATCTGCAAGTTAAGCTATTGTTTTCTCTTCCAGGTTATAAGATCTTCTGGTTCATTAATTTCTAAAAACATCAGGATAGTCCTCACAACTAAACCAAACTAGACATTACATGGAGACACATGTATATTGTTTGAGAATAACACTGTATGAGGACAACATACTAGGAGACTTGAATTAAAACAGGAAAAGAATGGCGGACATAACACACTCACACACACACACACACACACACACACACACTAGCATTTAATCACAAAACACACAGAAAGATGAAACTTAAATAATGTAATGAAAACCATGTATAATAAAGAAAATTGAAAAAAAAAAATTCATTTGGACCCTAAAAAAAAAAGAATATGGTAAAAAAGAATAATTTATGGAAGTTAAAACATGATGGTCCTTAAAAAAAAAAAAAAAAAAAAAAAAGTAAAAGCTTCCAAAAAAAAAAATGGAAAAAAAAAAAAAAAATATGAAAAAAAAAAGAAAAAAAAAAATAATATGAAAAAAATAAAAGGTGAGTTGTTTTATTATCTGTATCACATTGTTTAGTAAAAAGATCTACAAGTTCTGGGACTACCGTCAGATTACAGTAAAGATTATTGCTGTACATCAATTTTCAACTTATTCCAGATTCATTTCAAATTTACAACTTGTATTTTTTAAATTTTAAGTCACAGCTTTAACCAAACTTAATGGATTATTTATTTGGATATTATGTGTGTTTTATCAACTAATATATTCTGATACTCTGATTTTCTCTGGAGTTAGTGAACTTACTTTTTTGTTGTTATTGTAAAGTTTTTGATTGTGAGGTTATCAGGGTGGTTAAATTAATTCAGGAATTCACATCAAGAAGGACCTTAACTAACAATTAATGTATTCCTGCAGTGATCAATGGTCACATGACAAGTTACTGTTTAGTGTGTAATAACTGGTACTACTTGCAATGGACTTGCATATGACTCGTGAATCAGTCTTGTGTCCACTTTCAAGGTAGAACCAGGGCTGCGTTCAGTTCGGTTAAACGTATTTTCCTGGACGCTGGCTCAACATCAAAATAATACACACTACGCAACAATTTTAGGAAACCAGGCATTAAACGCGTTTGCTGTTTAATGGTGCTGAATGCAGCCCAGTACTTAGCATTGTTTTACAAGAGGCATTGTGTTGAGCTGTGGCCTGAACTGAAACCTCTAATGTGAGTGGCAAACACTATCCACTGCATTACCGCCCTGCTTGACATCCTATAGATGAGAACTCCCTGTAACATGTTGTTAAACAAAGACTTTACTTTGCTAGAAACTTGAGATTACTTTATAGTGGAATAAGACCTGCTCCTTCTTGCACTGTTCCCATCCCTTACCAAGTGCTTTGTTTAATCATTTGTCACAACCTACATATAGTTATTTCATTTTCAGGGGAAGAAATCCCTCACATTTACTTAATGTATTGCATAATTATATAAATAATGTAGACCCATTATCAACCAGAGTTAATCATTCTGGTCAGGGTCTACATTGCCTTGTTCTCAGTCATTACAATTGAGAAATATTTCCGAAGTGATAATACAAAAACAAGGACACTTGTGTGGTTGCACCAGGGATTCCTCATGATTGATATCAAGAATAGGACCTGTTGGACCGAGCTGTTTGCTCAGCATTTATTTTAATAATCTTATTTACTTTTGGGTGGACCTAATATGGATGGCAACAAAAATATAGAGGTGGCCAGTCTTGATTATAACTGCCAGAAATGTGTTTAAACTTGGCATTACCTCAGAATGCCACAACATTAATCAACGCTTACTCATTCACGTTTGGAAAACACCAAATATAAACTATAAAAAGAATAATGTGTCAATTCTTTTGCCAATGTTTATAGTCCTATCTTTATTTATTGGTGGAATCATGATGAAGTCTTTAACCAATTTATCATCTCATCAGACAGTTGAGCTTTCTTCTATATCTTTTGTCTTTGTTTGCTGGTTGAATCCTCAATTTCTTGTTTAAACACCAATTGTCCACCGTGGCCATCTCAAGATCATTTGACCTCTGACCACTGAAGAAGAGGTTTGATCCACACATAGTCCAAAAACTATGTGGGAAGACGTATGCCGTATATAACACCGTCTTTCCAGAGCTTGTGTAAAATCATCCAGCTTTTACAATTTTTTGTATGGTCAGAAACATTTTGAATTTGCAAAAACATGATTTTGTACATATGTTTTTATATATATATATATATATATATATATATAACCATTCTAAGAATAGAATGCATGTAACTTATGCTAGACAACCTTCACCTCTTCATCTAAGATTGAATAAATTCTTCAATATGTGATCAATATGAATGATAAAATGGAAATTAAAATGAAGTCATTGATATGTTAAATGAATTACAAACTTAAGCTGTAAATTTATTTAAGTCTAACCAGAATCCTGTTTCACCAACATATTTAAGTATATACTTGGCATGATACTCCAGTGTGAAAACACTCAGAATACTGTCTCAAGTAGACACCGTCACAGTATGACAGAAAAATGGTTGAAAGCGACACTAAATACCAATACAACAACAAAGTGTATACCTCAAATCTATAAGATAACGATTTTAGACTGGTTAAATAATCTTTACATAACCAGTCATATTAAGTTAAGTATCCATTTTAATCGCATCTATTATGGAAAGGGTAAAAAATATTTTGAGTTCATGTTTTTTTCTCAATGTTTAATTGAAAAATGTTTAAAGACATAACCATTTTTTAAAAAAGTTGTTTTTGTTTCATTTTCAGAAATAGCACAGAACCTATTTTATTTCTCAAAATTGCCTTGTACACTTCCTGTTGGGATATTTGTTGTTTTAATTTCGAACATTGTATAAAAGATGACTGATCCCGTGTGGTTCCGGGATGCTTGTTTTAGCAAAAGAATTGGGACCTGTGCTTCCCCATAGCATGATCGTAAAAGGCGACAACATTGGGGTCTTGTTAAGTTTGGTTTATGTCTTTTGTTCCTAATGTTGAAATGTGCCAAGTTGGTTTTGTAGTTTTGGTATACCATTACCAATGATGTATTCGTAGGTTATTTTAAGCATCCAACTGGATTCAGGTTATAATAATTATTATCTTGGAGTAGTCAAGTAATGATTGAACAACTAAGTTAGCTTTTCCTGATTATTTGGAGACAATCTACTTAATGTAACCTGGTTTTTTTTAGTGGTGAGTGCTGGCTTTACATAGTCTGGTTTAAGAGAAACTGCACTGATATGCAATTTGATATTATATCCATAATTACATTAGATAGCTTGCAAGAAAACTTATGGGCCAGGTCGTTTTCTTTGAAGTTACATTTATTTGATAGACAAACGTTGGAGGTTTTTTTTTATTGGTTGTAAATTGTCTTGTAATTGGTTAAATATTGTTGGTTTTTTTTCTCCACACATTATTTCATTTTATAATTAGTGAAACACATTTTTTGCATTTATATTAGTTTCAGTCTCTGCAGCTTTTTGAAAGAGGACATTGTTTGGCATCTAACTACAATGCCATTCTACAGCTAGTGAAAAGCCATGAGAACTCAGTAAGATAAACTATTAGTGGAAGAGAATACCCAGAGCAGTCAGTTTTACATCTTGTCTAATGAGAGTTATAGTTTTAAAGATGTATCATGGACCAGGCCAGTTCTTTAAACTTAATTTCACACAGATAAAGATGTATTTCTGAGTCAAAGCTGAACATTGTTCTTGCAATATGTTGTGGGTTTATTAATTGGCTGACTAAAAAATTTAGTAGAATTCAATGCTAAACACCATAAACCAACAATCCAAATCAAAACAGTATTGAGAGTGATTCTTATTAGCCATGCATGTTTGTTTCTTTTTATATTGATTTTTTTATTGATGTGTTATTGAAAAGGTTCAAGGGACCTATACCATTTTTTTAAGAAAAGTTTTTTTTTATTCATTTTCAGAAGTAGCACCAGAATTTATTTTATTTCCCCAAATTGCCTTGTAAATTGCCTGTAAGATTTTTGTTGGGATATTTGTTGTTTCAATTTTAAATGTTTTATCAAAACTAGTATAATAGATGACTGATCCCGTGTGGTTCCGGGGTGCTCGTTTTAGCAGTAGAATTGGGACCACTGCTTTCCCATAGCATGATCGTAAAAGGCGACAACATTGGGGTCTTGTTTAGTTTGGTTTATGTCTTTTGTTCCTAATGTTGAAATGTGCCAAGTTGGTTTTGTAGTTTTGGTATACCATTACCAATGATGTGTTGATAGGTAATTTTAAGCATTCAACTTTATTCAGATTAAAATATATTCTAGCTTCTTGGAGTAGTCATGATTGAACAATTCAGTTAACTTTTCCTGATTATTTGGAGAGAATTGGCTTAATGTGACCTGTTTTATAAGAAGAGAGTGTTGGCTTCACAGTCCAGTTTAAGAGAAAGAATATGCACAATGACATTCGCAACATTAAAAACTACATAATATTTCAATATACAACATATACAGAGACAGACATTCATAGACAATGAGATACAATATGATGATAATATAGAATATGGCTTGATGATATGATAATGGTATGCTACAGGACGATACAATACAAAACTAACATAACATCAGACGATACACAGGGACAGGCACACATAAATTATTTAAAAAAATGCAACATTACAAAATACATCACCAGTAGATACAAAGAGAAACATACACAATGCATTACAATACAGCATAATATAACAAAATAGGATATGATAACATGGCGGATAACATGTTATGTTACAATATGATGATACTATATATTATTATATGATACAATGCATTAAATATAATTCAATTTGATATCATATTTGATCCATAATAACATTTGATAGCTTACAAGAAAGCGTATGGGCCAGGTTGTTTTCTTTAAATGTTTTTTTTATTGGTTGTAAAATTGTCTAGTAATTGGCCAAATATTGTAAAAGGTTCTTTGTTGAAAAATACTACAACTAGATTGTTGGAATTCTTAACATTTTCAATCTCAGCTTTTCTGAAAGAAGACCCATTCATTATTTTACTACAATACAATAAATTTTACAGCTAGTGAAACCTTGAAAACTCAATAAGGATACTAGTGGAAGACAATATCAATGACATTCAGTTTACATCTTGTCTAAAAAGAGATATAGTTTTGAAGATGTATCATGGACCAGGCCAATTCTTTAAACGATATATCTCACAGATCAAGATGTATTTCTGACTCATATGTCAGAGCTCTTGCTTTTTGCAGTAGGTCATGCGTTCCATCCTTGGCAGGGTCATACCAAGGAGTAGCCTCACTTGGCACTCGGCATTTAGAGGATATTTTTAGTTGCCCTGTGTCAGTATATAATGTGACTGTGGCATGGTACTCCAGCTTGACAGTGCTTAGAATATTCTCTAGCAGATATTGTGATGTAACTGTAAAATTGTAAAAAGTGATGCTAACACAATACAACAACAATCCATATCAAAACAGCATTGAGAAATTTGTATTAGCTATGCATCTTAGTGTTGTTTTTTAATTAGTCTCAAAACATAGCATAATAAATGAAAGACATTATTTCCAAAGTTGTTACGTCATGATTGGGATTTCAATTTACCTCAGTTGATATTAATAAGGAAACAAACAAAATGGTTATAATTTGGTGATAGTAATAATATTGGTAATATTGAAAACTAGAAGAGTTGATGATGATGATGGTGCGTTATTATGAGGATAATGATAATAAAATGTTTTTTCAATAAAATAATTTTATTTATCTATTGGTATATATTCATATATTATTATATTGATGAATTCGTGGTGTTGAAGTCTTACAAATCATTTGTTCCATCCTGAAGATACTTTCTCTTTTTTACATATTTGCTGTTGTAAATAGATATTTACTATTCTTTATAGGCAATTGTTGAATACCATCAACTTACAGTTCTTTTTAAACTGATAAACTCTGTTGATGCTAATAGGATATCTACAATTTGTATAAAAGAACATGCTACCGTGTTTAGTTACCTTGTAAGGCTGACAAACTATTCAGGAAGAAATACTGATTCTAGCACGATTTCACAAGATATCTGAGACTTCGATGTTTTATTACAAGTTGCCATAAAAGTAAATATTAATATCTTGATAAAAATGGCAGCAATTTGTGTAAATACACAGATTAAATGAATTTAGTGGTCACTTGATTTTCACAATTTATACTGAAAATAACATGTTGATATTGGTTAGAACTTTGTTAATAATAAGATAATGTTACAATTAATGTTTTACCTGTCCAATGATGATCCCTGGTATTTACTGAGGACAGTTTAAATCCAATTGTGAACATTTTTCTTTCATTGAAATAAAGTTACCAAGTTGAAGCCCTTTTCATTCGGTCGGGGGAAATCTCAAGTGAATTTTAAGGTTACATATTGTTGATACCCTGTAAAAGCTATAAATGCTGAGCACCACTGCATTTTTTTCATGTCAGAGATTAATAATTGCTACAGTGAATATATTTCTAGTTCTGCACTTTTGGTAATTAGTGAAACTTGATTGTAAATGATCTTTACAGGAGATTAATAATTTTAAATTATATTACATTCATTACAAAACAATTATGTATAGCACTACCCTGCAACAATACACCAAAAAATACACAATACAAAACAATACCTTATTTATAATGACTCATATAATCAAATGAAAGTGTGAAAGATGATAAAAAGAATGCCTTCTTTTGGCATTGTTTCCCCAACCAAAGGTGAGCAGTTTAGGACTAATGAAGCCCTCTTGTTACAAGGGACTATTTTGCAAGAGACCTAATTTGGGATGAATCACTGTCTTATTGTTACATTGTACTAAATGACTCACAATTTTGGCTTGTACACTTAAGATCTGCATGATGCTAAAGTTCTGGAACCATTTTGACTTGCTGGGAATTGTTAGCTCAGTCGATAGCATGTTTGACTATCAAACTCAAGATATTGAATTTTAAACCCCGCCCCAGCATATTCTCTTATATGATTATTATACAACATTGCGTCCCAGTTTCCCAAGTTAGAAAATTATCAGTTATTTGCAGAGATTGTTGTGGTTAAGTTAACTGATTGTCTGTTAGCCCACAATGGCATAAAACAAAACAGAACCATTATAATATTACTTTGTTATTCAAATATGCAAATTGGTTCTAGAATCTTAGTATGGGAATTTTTAATTAAAAACAAAAATTACAACAAAAAATTGAGCAAATGTGTACAAGCCAACTCTAATAGATGACAAGTTATTAGATCAAAGTTGTATTTTTCTCTCTTGATCTGATGGCCTTCATTCTGCTTAGGGCGTCTTTGCATAAGCTCTGAATCCAATTTCAAAATCGAGCTAAAGTTTAGTATAATTACAAACAGTACATTAAAGTACAGCTCAACAATGCAATTTGATATTGATTGATAGAGAGAGAGATTTTGCCTTACTTTACATCAATTTGTGAAACATTTAATTTCCAACATGCACACAAATCAGTTTCTATACTATGTTTAACCCTTTACTTCATATAGACACCTTTTGACACCTCTAATATAGACACCTTCGTGATTGGTGTGGGATAACGCATATCAATAGAGTAAACGGTTAAATGGTGGTAACAAATTCTAGGCAAACGAAAATAAAGTGGCTCACACAAGGACACAACACATTGATCCTGGTGCTGGATCAAACCCAAAATACACTTGTTCCAGGTCTGACTTTCTAACACAAGATCACATCTTAATTTATATGTATAAATCAGAGTAACAGTAAAGTAATCACTGAATATTTATAGATAACGAGGAACAGCCAATGAAATCTGAATAGATTCATTCCCCTCAGATCAAGTAAAATTGACCAGGCCAACAGTACATTATTTTGCATACATATGTATACAAGAGGGAGTATTAGGTGGTTAATAAATGGAGACTTGATCCCTCTTAATTCATAAAAATATAATAAATAATTTTATTATCTGCAACATAAATGTTATTAATTCAGAGTAAAAAAGCTAGACCCAAATGAATTTTAATATGCTTCACCTTTTCCACAGGTGTATGTAGATGCCAGCAGGATTCCAGTTTCCTACTGCATAATAATGCGTACCGTGTTCCCCCTGAATAAATGCCTCCAGTTGAAGGGGGTTGTTTATTAGATCTGAGAATGTTAGATAATTGTTTCACAAACAAATACATGTATTTGTTAATGTTTTACATTTCCTTTCACCAACAACAACTATATATATAAAAAAAAAATTTCAGACCCAAATTGATTAGGGGGGAAAGGATTTATTCTGGGGGAATATAGAATGTCATTTCTATTTTTAGTATCCAACAATGAAGATGTCCAGAGCCACATAATGTTACACAATACAGCTCTAGGTCCAGACCTCCAGACACATGGAATCATCAATTGGCAAAAACAGAATATAGAAACTCAGGTATAGCATATAAATTTGTTATTGAAAGATTAAGAACTGTTGGAACCAAGAAAAGATGTTTCTGTGTATTGTAATAGCCACAGCAGTGATCTAGTGTCCATCTGGTATGCGGAAGGTAGTGGGTTTGATCTCTGGCTGGATCATACCAAAGACAAAAAGAATGGTACTTAAAGCTTCCTTGCTTGGTGCTCAGCATTTAGAGGATAGGTCCAAGTCTGGACGACCCGGTGTCAGTATAATGGACAAGGTGGTTTGTCATACCATGTGTTTGTGGCATGATACTCCAGTGTAGCACTTATAATACTGTCTCAAGTAGATACGACTTAATAATTGTTAAAAGCCTAATTAATTAAAAAATTGTGACACTAACTCATTTGATAGTGTGTTGAAACATTCTCACAATATGTAGCCAAACCTTTTATTCAAGCAACCACCTGTCTTCAGCAGCCATATTTGCTGTTTCCCATTTCTATGCTTAAAGAGTTAATAAAGCAACAACCTGTTTTAAAAGGCCACTTGTGCTAATTCCCATAACTGACTGCTTCAGACAGGTTTTACTGTAAAACCTGCTCAGTTTTGTAGATATTTCTAAAATTTGTGCTTCATGAAGTTGAACTGTTATTTTATCTTTTGAATGATTTTCATTATTTGCTTTATCCCAGGGTCACTTCCTGTTATTGCTATGTTGCTTGCTGTGAAATGTGATGTTATTAATAAAAATCTCCTTTCAACAACGAGATGATACAATGATTTAACTAACAATAAGATATAGTGTTTATTTAGGCCACCCTTAGAAAAATTGTTAGCCAGGCTCCTACCTACTTGAAATAAAAATTGCATCTACAGAAACCTTTTTTACCATTTTTTCAAAGCGTTGATTTTTTTCTTATAATGATTTCTGTCCATTTTAATTTAAAATGACAATTGAACAAAATCTGGCAGAAAAATAGCTACCAACAGGTGCGCTACTCTGAACAACCTGTGTTGCATTTTTCATTGGCTCTTCAGCAAACACGGCCTTAAAACATTGCACGTGTGCACGCTGGTACATGTACCTACATTTTTCATTTAATCCTTACCAAACTTACACATGCAGTAGTGTTATATACTAGTAACAATAATATCTGGACAAGTATTTGAGTGTTTCTTTCCAGATATACTGTCTGAACACTGATTTCATTTACTGTTTTACAGGTTGCGTTTGACAGCATCTGAGGATGGTGAATAGCAATACAATATTTACAAGAGGAATAGAAAGTGCAGAATACTGTGAGAAACTGGATTGTGAGAGAGCCTACAGATCATGCACTGAATCACCATTAACACTGAGCTAAATTTCTAATCTGTCACAGACATCTTGTTAGCATTTCTTAAAAAATATAAAAAAAAAAACAGAAAAATTTATTAAAAACTGCAACAATATGTATGTGTTTTTTCACATATCATTATTATTATTTAGTTGGAAGAAAAAGAATAAAAGGAAAAATGACTGAGATATTCTCTTTCATCCTATCACCAGACTTAAAATCTTGAGACCAAGAACTTATTTAGTATGATAGATATGTTGTGAAAAGAAATATTATTCTCTTCTGTTTAATCATATGTTAAAATATATTACAAATAAACAAGACTTGGTATATTTTATTAATAATTAGACACTTAGTTCTGCTAGCTTCAATCCTCTGTTTGATCAATACATTACTTGCTCATTCAACTGGATAAGTAGAATAAAAGGTTAGTACCTTTCCCTACAGTGTTTATTAGGTTCAGCACAAAAACACAACAATGACTCTGCAGAGGTTCGCCATTGTTGTGTTATCTTAGTTTCACCTAATAAAATTGTAGGGAAAGGTGCTAACCTTGTATTATCTATTTAACATTTTTGTGTTGTTAATATCCTGCCGTTATTGTTTTAACACATCCTCTAAGCGAATTAAGAGTAGAACCACCATCCTTCAGCAAGTAAATTGTAAAGTCTCACAATGGGCTTGAACCCACAACCTCAGCTGTGAGAGGCAAGACCCTCAGGCCTGTCACAGATTGATGGATTGAATGTTTAGCATTTTTATGCCATCAAATGTTTACCAGAACTCGAGCATACCCCACTTCTGCAAGTAACTTATTACTTTCCCACTTGAATCAGCGAAGAGAAGTGAAAGATAATGAGATGCAGGGCCGATGGTGATTAGAACTCCCGAATAGTTGGACATGCTATGGACTGGGTCCAACCATTGAGGACAAATGAAATATCTTTATCTCATCATTCAATGAATTTTAACAAAACTTGCACAGCAGTTATATTATAAACACATTCTTGAACAAGCATCATATTCCATTACTTCAAGACATAAATATCACATATTTTACATAAAACATAACATGGACACCCCCTAAAAGGATTGTCCCTGGGGTCACTGTTTTACATAGAATTGAATAGGGAAATTGTTATAGCAGTTATATATAACCACAAGATCTCTGACAAATTCTTACACCAGCGTGATTCAACCACATAAGTCCCCACCACAGGGCGTAAATATAGTCACATTTTAAGGGAAACTTTAAAACATATTTTCTCTTAAAAGTTAGTCATTGACCTATATATTATTCATATAGCATTGCATAAATGAACAATTAGGTTGCTATTGTATTTATACACCAGGGTCTTCACTATTTAAACGTAACTTTCAAAAAAATAAAAAAATCCTGTCATTTAGTTTCCAGAAGCCTTTATTTCCTCCAGTATTAGAGTGCAGCATATTTATTTCCTCCAGTATTAGAGTGCAGCATATTACATGCAAAATATAATAAACATGATAGTGAACAACACATCATACAATACAATAACAGTACTAAACATTCAAAGTATAAATATACATTACGCATTCACAGATATACATGACTACATACAGCAGGCAAACTGGAAAATAACCATGCATGCATATACACACACATTTACATGAACTTGTCATTAAGGGGTACATACAAACACTGCAGACAGGATGCACACAAATTGAGAATCATTTTGAAGCTTAGTTTAATCACTATGTTGAGTCTGTTCTAGTCGGACGATTTAATATGAGTATCTGCAGAGTTTCAGCATATTCTATATTAAACTTTTTGTATGTATTCTCTTACACACACGTTTCAATGATCCTCATCTTGCCATTACTCACATGACACCCTGGAGTCATCTCGCCATCACCCATGTGGCAACCTAGAGATGTCATGTCATTACCTATGTGGCACCCTGGAGCAATCCTGCCATTACCCATGTGACACTCTGGAGTCATCTTGCCATCACCTATGTGACACCCTGGAGACATCATGCCATCATCTATGCGACATCCTGGAGCCATCTTGCCATCACCTATGCGACACCCTGGAGTCATCATGCCATCACCTATGTGACATCCTGGAGCCATCTTGCCATCATCCATGTGAAATCCATGGAGTCATCTTGCCATCACCTATGCGACACCCTGGAGTCATCATGCCATCACCTACGTGACACCTTGGAGTCATCTTGCCATCATCCATGTGAAATCCCAGGAGTCATCTTGCCATCACCTATGCAACACCCTAGAGTCATCATGCCATCACCTATGTGACATCCTGGAGCCATCTTGCCATAACCTATGCGACACCCTGGAGTTGTCATGCCATCACTTATGTGACATCCTTGAGCCATCTTTCCATTACCCACATGACACCCTGGAGCTATATTTCCATCACCTATGTGACACCCTGGAGCCACTTTGCCATCACCCGTGTGACACCCTGGAGCCATCTTGCCATTACACACATGACACCCTGGAGTCATCTTGCCATTACACACATGACACCCTGGAGTCATCTTGCCATTACCCACATGACACCCTGGAGTCATCTTGCCATCACCCATGTGACACCCTTGAGACATCTTGCCATTACAAACATGACACCTGGAACCATCTTGCCATCACCCATGTGGCAACCTGGAGCCATCTTGCTATCACCTATGTGGCACCCTGTAGTCATCTTGCCATTACCCACAGTACACACTGGAGTCATCTTGCCATTACCCATGTGACAACCTGGAGTCATCTTGCCATCACCTATGTGACACCCTGGAGTCATCTTGCCATCACCCACATGACACCCTGGAGCCATCTTGCCATCACCCACGTTGCCATCACCCACGTGACATCCTGGAGCCATTTTGCCATCAACCATGTGACACCATGGAGCTATCTTGCCATCACCCACGTGCCACCCTGGAGTCATCTTGCCATCAACCACGTGACACCCTGGAGCCATCTTGCCATCACCCATGTGACACCCTGGAGCCATCTTGCCATCACCCACGAGACACCCTGGAGCAATCTAGCCATCACCCACGTGACCCCGTGGAGTCATCTTGCCCCCTGGAGCCATCTTGCCATAGTACAAAACAGATTTTCAAAATGTTTATGTAGTAATGTAACCAACTATAGCTTTGTTAGATTTGTTCAAATGGTGTCCTAAAGTTAAAAATGACCCCATCCCGAAGGTTCAATTATGGGACACATGTCATAATATTTTTTTTTTTCGAAATGGAAATGATTTTGCCTATATCTTCACAGAAGCATTGTTTGGTGAAGGAGGTTCAGATTTGTAAAAATGACTGGGTTCCACTGTCTTTAGGGGTCAGGAGGGGCCCCAAAAGGGTAAAAATGAGAATTACAAAGATCATTTTCTTAAGAACCAGTATGTCAAATTTGTTCATATTTGGCATAAATTATTCGTATGTGTAGGAGTTTGATTGCAGATAAGAATTTAAGGGCTAAAATTTATAGGGGCCCTGTAAGGCGACTTAGAATTTTACATAGGGATACTATGGGAAAACAGAAAATTCAAATTTTTTCATCTATTTAGGCTTAATTATTATTCAATATGAGTTCTGAAGTATCATCTAGTCATAGGAAATTAGATTTGGTTCAATAAGGAAAATTGACTTTCCATAAGGGACCAGGGTAGGCAAAAAAAGGGTCAAAATAGAGACGGACGAAGTGGCAACAACATGCTTCCCCCTTTTGGGGGAGCATAAAAATAGTCAATTTTACAAATGGAAACTTACCATGCTATCGAAATGATTACCTTTTGTCTTCTAAACTTTAAATCGCTAACTAAACCCAAGCTTCTTTACCCATTCAGCAATTGGTGTAAGAAGAACATCATTCTATTCATGAAGTATATTATGACAAACCACATCTCATGAATATTTAAATTACCTGGTGACGTAGTTACCTCTACGGATTCCCCTTTTCTGCTTACTGTATAGCCAGGGCTACATATAATATAACTAAAAAATATTCAGGCTAAAAGTGTTTTTGATTATATTGCCTGTACTCGTTTTTCGCTTGTACATTCTTTTTGCATAAATATCAGAGTAGCTTGAAACTGGGTTTTAAAAACTATACATATGCCATTTTAATGTAACATAACAGGAAAATAAATTGTATACATCCTTATTTATGGGACACTATTTATCACACTGTCACTGAAACCCTGTATGAACTGTGTATTTGTGGAAAAATGAAAACTATAACCACAGATTTAATGAATTGTGGGCATTTATTATTTCAAAACTTAATAACAGAAAAAGTCATAAATAAAACCTATATATTTAAAATTATTATAGAATATTGCTTTAAGCTTTAAGCAGTTTAAGATTTTTTAAAAATGAAACAAGATCTTTAACTCAAATGTAAACATTTATTTTGATCTGGTTACATGACCTAACACAACTGCTTTATCTGTGTAACAATCCTCTGTAGAAAGGAACGGCTGTCTAACTGCAGAAAAGTTGTAAACAATACAACAGTGCCTATGGTTTTGTACCCAATGAATATCACACTTCAATTTTATTTACAACTACACCACAAATATTAGTTAAATGCAAAGTCCCTTTCAAATGTTGCTGATCGGAAACCATTTTTTTACCAAAAATTATTCGATGAGGTCTTGTCATGTTATACTTTATTAACATAGACAAAACTGAACTTTCTTCAAATCAGAGAGGCATAAACATTACAAATACTGGTGCTCTCAAATGTAAAGGCAATGAGGTAGTCTACAGTGTGTATCTATGTTAGGCAACATTGCTGTGAAGTTTTGTAAGAAAAAGTGTTTATGGGGTAAAACACAATTTTAGAATTTCAATTAACTGATGTTTTAAGTACTACCCCAAAAAAGCAATACACATTTTTTCTGTTCATAAACACATCAGGGCAGTTTCATGATCCTCAGCAGTTTTTCATTATTCAGTCATTATTACCATGTTTTAAAAAGGTGTGCTTTCTCCCCATATTACAAAGAAGGTCAGATTTCTGCACTGAGAAACTGTTGTAGATGAACCCATACATATCTGGGGTAGCGCCACAATGATAGACAACATGTTTTGATCATACAACAACATTCAGCTGAGCATTGTACAGTTCACAGTTTACTACAGCAACGTGGGAATCTAGAGTAAATCGTCAAAACTTTAGTAACAAAAACCTGCATTAAAATCAAAATACTAGTAGACATGAAAACATATGATTTATAAAGTTTAACAACAAAATGGTTAAGTATTGAGATATACAACAGTAAATCTACACATCTTTTTATGACATTTTCTCACTTTGTTTATTATAAGAGAGCTCTTGTATTTATTTTCAATATTAATTGTAACATGTTTTTAATTACTGGCATTATTATCAACTTTTATTCCTCCATTTCTGGAGATTTTAAAAATATTTAAGTTTTACGCAAAAGAAATTTCAATATAGATCTATAAAGACAATTATCACAATATGAAATAAAAAAAAAAAATATTTTATAAGGTCCCTGATTATATCATCTGTGCATAACAAATGTAAATAATTCTCTTTATTTGTAAAGTAAAGTAAATTATTTTAATCTATTGTTGTCTTCTAAAACTGTAGTTTCAATGATTTATAAACTCTTTAGGTAATTTCACAGAAACGAAACATGAAATGGTTGTAATGTGTCCATGTCAAAGTCCCATCCTTGTTGTATATTCTGATTTCTTAATAACAAAGAAAGTCTTTAAATGTTTCTTTTAATGTATAACACTAGGAAAGACAGTTATTAACCAGGGTGTGTTGTTCTCAGGAAGTTAATAAAAACTGAGATTTGCTTAGATGTTCGCAGTGACAACAAAATTTTATCCACATAATTATCCACTGGCAAGTAAGAATAATAATTGCATGTCTTTGGTTATTACTTCATAAAGATGAACACAGTTCACTTAGAAAACTGAGTATTGAGAGAGTTTCAGTTCTCCAGCCTCATAAATGGCAATCTATTGCAGCTACATTCAAACACTTTATGAAACAGTTCGTCTGAATATTGTGGCTTGCATGTTACACAGTTCATGATTTGGTTTGATTTTTGAGCACAACATTATTTGGCCAAGAACATCATGAATTCTATGGAAGATGTGATATCCAGTGCAGTGAGCCAAACAATTCCTGAAGAGAGCCAAGTGTGGTGCTACAATAAATTTGTATATGACATCTCCATTATATAACAAGAATATTTATTGCATCACTTCCATTTTGACAGTGATATATAATTACAGTTACTGTGAAGCAACCCGCCTGCTTCCTTTGTTTTTCGTCTCTACATTCTATTCGCTTTGGAGGCCCTGAGAAATAAATCTGCGAGGCCCTGAGAAATAAATTTGCGAGGCCTGAGAAATAAATAGTGAAACGCTTATATGATGTTCATGCCATCTATTGGCAAGCTCGATATATCAAGTGTTTACATATAAGATCATTGGTGTTTTCATGCCTTGCAAAGATTACAGTTATCTTTATTTGCATAATCAGAACTGATATTAGCACTGACCAAACATTTTTATCAAGTAAATTAAGAGACATGCCACATATGGCAATTTATAATAAAATGTTGATGTTACAGTGGCCCCTTCATTATTTGTGTTTCTTATTAATTTCCATTGTTGGTCTTTCAAGTGTACTTTTCGAGGTTCTTTTTCAGGAAATGTTGTTGAAAACAATGTATTGTTCAATGTAATGTTCAAGATAATATTTTTCTGAGTATTTGTAAAATATCATTAATAAAGCCATTATTCCATTTTGAACACATATTTTTGCACTGGTAAAGTTTCGTAAGTAATAACTGAAACGTAACGTCTGATGCTTACAGTTGGCAAAGCATACAAAGGAAGATAACTTTAGTAGATCTATATATGCTTCTAATGACCTGAACCCAAGTAAGCCGTTGACCATGTCTGAGCAGGTAAGGTAGGGGTAAGTTCTGAATGCTTTTTATGCAGAAATGGTGAGTAGTTTCTAGGTGAGACATGTCAGTTTTTGTTATATCATTCCATAGTTCACAACCAAAGCGTGTGGCAAAACAATGGAGGTGTAAAGTGTTGCTGCTGGTAATGGGTTGACACCGATACAATAGTGTATTTATACTAAAGAGCATTCCCAATACAGTTTGGCGCACAGTGTATGGTATTATGGATTATACCAAGATGTTTGTATTCTTTGAGCGCCGGAAATGGCTAATTTTCAAATGACAGACTATTGTTTTTTGGCCAGTGATGTAGTCTCTGGTTATGTACAAGTGCAGAACATTTTGATGCATTGCACGAATAATGCCATTTGTTTGTTTAGTGCTGCACATTTTTTAACCGCTTGGTAAGTGATATAACCATGGATTTATGTATTTTTTTTCTAGCACTAGTAACCATATTGATATGGTAAATTTCATAGAATATCTTTTTTTTTTTGTTCAGATTTCTGTGTTGTTTTGCAGACAAATGATAATTTTATCAAATGTATCATTAACAAAGTTTAAGGGCATGTTTTCCAGACTTTCTGTTACATGTGATCTGTACATTTCCTATAGTACTTTCAATGACCAGTGTTTTGTTAATTGTTTGGATATAACAAAGGTATAGTGAGTATTTAAGTCAATCTGTACTTGCATAAATAAAGGAAAGTGCTTGGAAGAATTTAATGGAGCTTCTTCTTCAATGTAACACTCACCTTCACAAGAGATCAAAGGTCGTCAATTAGGATATGATGATCAGACTTGGTGACATATATATCCCTCGGATAAATCAGTGATTTGGACCATTGCACATATAGGTTCCTATTATTAAAATTGTCAGGTTATTCACTTCAGGGAGTGCTTGAATATATTTATCTTATGTTTTCGACAGTACAGGCTTATTATTTCCAATAAATTAAAGTCCCATGGGTTAGAAGTTTTATCCCCATTATCAATTACGGATAGTATGTTGTTCAGTCTGTATACTTTCAATTAAAAAAATGTACTTTTTCACTAGAACATGGTAAATATACTTGTATAATGTAAAGACTACAGTTTTGCAATGATATTTTAAAGCAGCTATACTCTACACTGAATGTTTCTATAGATTGGATATAAGAGTTAAATGTTACAGAATTGCTACTCCGTCCTTTCCAAATAGTTTCTAAGTAATCTTGGGTTGTTATTACGTAACATTTCTTCTTTTTTTCTTATTTAGCCTTTAAAAGCAGGACTTCTGCAAAATGGCATGTTTATCTCAATTTTCACTGGATCGTCACTTCTTCTAGTAGATGTTATCAGCGTTGCTGGGCATGTAAAATCTATTAACAGTACTTCAGATTGTTTAGTTGCATAATTGCCTCAAATATGAACACAATGTAACCTGATGTGCTGTTTTTTTTTTTGGGTTCTGTCACATTCAACTGATGGTTTTTATTTATGTTCACTAACTTTTGATAAGTGCATACATTTTTTAAGCGATATCTTCTGAAAATGCCTTTTTAAAGCATGATAATGATTCATTTTGGGACAGTTTTTTTTCTATTGTTTTAACTTTACGTCTCACACCACAATTAAATTTCCCATAGGGCTCCATTGTAACATTATTGTCAGCAACACTGTGAAAAATCCAAATCTGCAGCATGTGTCTGGGCTCAAATTCTTGACTGGTTTAATATCTGCAAATATAAACAAAAAAATACATATGTTGACCAGGTTGTTTTTTTTTAAATTCAAAGTTTTTGAAGGACCTGTCAATTTCCAGAGAAATAGTACACCAACAATGCATCACCAATACCGTTCGACCCATCAAATCTAAAATGTCACAGAATTGTCTAGAAACCTGGTATCAGCATCAAAGATTGTGTTCAACTATTCATAACATGTCCAAATTAGAGTTTAATACCTTCTATTTAAAGAAATCAGCATTCCTCAACACTGCAACATGCAGATCTATCAGTTTCTGTTAAGAGGACTTTTTTTTTAAATTTAAGATTCTAAATTTTCATATTATGTAACAATACTCAATACAAGTTCAATAAAGCTAAATGCATCCCCATATCTGAACTAGTTCTGAAATAAAATAAGTTTTAGTGACCCATGGTTTCAGTCAAAATGCTGCCATTTCATGTAAAAAAGCAAGAATTCACAACCCTACAGTCTAAATTTCATGATAACTTGACCAATTGTATCTAAAAAGGTCTGAAACTTTCACAACTACATGGTAAAATGAAAAGGTGTCTGAAAATGGGAAGAAAAACAGACATCTTGATTACAAAAAAAATGATATTGTGGAACAAAACTTATTAAACTTAACATATTTTAGATAAAATTTCAATATCAGAATGATATGGCAGCAGCACAAGCAAACAATTCAAGCTATTTTCATGCTAAAGTACTCCATTACCCTGTCTACACATCAATTCAAATATAAGAAGGGCAACACAGGCTCAATAGATAATGCATACATGACATTCAATGTAAAATTCTGCATATCTATAGCATTTTCTATAAAAATGGAGTACAAGCAAAAACTTCGCCAAATTCAATGATTCGACGCAGAATTTAATGCGACGACAACCGAAAACAACCGAAGTTAACCGTAAACTGGCCGCTTGGCAAGATTGCAACTACTGCCTTTTCATAATTAAACAATAAAAATTAGTACAAACTCCCGTTCCACTGTAAATATGCAATTTATTTCATTTTGCAAACAATTCTATTTTTGTATTCAGAAATAAGAGGGTGGGGTAATAAATTAATGTAAATATCAGCTTAAAATTTACAATCTGAGCAATAAGCATGCCCACTGGAATTCAGTGTGATCTTGCAGATACTTCAACCTGAATTAAGGGTTGGTAGTTCTACAGAAATATGGCAAAACCACACATGATGGAGAGAGTGTCACAAATGGGATCTGTCTATGAGGACAGGTGTTCATGAAATATGAGACTGGACACTGCTCATAAACCTAAACTTAGGGCAAGGAAACACCAAAATGACCATCTACAGAGTAAACCAGCATTCTGCCATGCATGAGACATGATGTATCTCTCTTTTTGTTTCCACATCTAACAGAATACTCAATCATACATGGATAACATGAATATCAGGAAATTGACATATATACAAAGTTTGGTCAATGTGTGTAATCTCTATCATAAATGCATGAAAAAAAATGCAAATCTGCACCATCAGTTATATTGAAATGTTTAAAAACTCAGATTGTGTTCAACTATTCATAACATGTCCAAATTATAGTTTAATACCTTCTATTTAAAGAAATCAGCATTCCTCAACACTGCAACATGCAGATCTATCAGTTTCTGTTAACGTCTCACACCACTATTACATTTCCCATAGGGCTCCATTGTAACATTTATGTCCAAAACAGAGTGAAAAAATAAATTCTGCAGCATGTGTCTGGGCTTAAATTCTTCATTGGTTCAAGATATGCAATTACAAAGAAAAAAAGTATACCTTGACCAGGTTGTTTTTTTTTTAAATTCAATGCTTTTGTGAGACCTATCAATTTCCAGAGTAACGATATGTCAACTATTCGCCCTAGATGCGGTTCGAACCAACAATTCTGAAATGACACAGAATTGTCTAGAAAGCTGGTATCAGCATCAAATTTTTTAGTGGTGATTTCTAAAATACTGACCATTTAACTCATGCTAGCAAAAAACAAAACACTGCAGTACAAAGCCCTGAAAAAAGAAGAAAAAGAGAACTAAAGTTTTATTTCTACCTCCTTCATCTGTTGGTCCGGAGTACTCAAGGGAGATAATAGTGGTGAGTCCGTCAGCGGTTCCTTCTTTGTACATATTGTCAGCGTTTTCATTCTTAGTCTATATGCTGGTCAGCGCCAGCGTGGGACTGCATTATTATTATAAGAAGTGTTGTTATTTATGTCACAATGGATTTATTTTAACATGAAATTTAGCAAAATAATCAGTGAATATATTCTGGCTATATTATTTAAGAATTGATCATATTAGCGTTATAGACAGTTTGTGTTGTCTGCATTTTCATTATAGCTATATAGCGTCAGCGTTTCCCTTCTTTCTACATATCGTCAGCGGTTTCCTACGCACCAAACCATCTGTTTTAATTAAAATAAAATCTCGCGGTATAGAAGATTCGACAAATCCGAAACAACTACATGATAAAATGAAATCCGAAAAATCTCCAGAAACAAACCTTTAGGGCGTCAGTGTCCCAAGAAATGAACAACAGGTTAAAAATATACAAGCCAAATTACGACGCGATACCAAGTTATCACATGACTCTTTATATGGATTACATTTACTAGTAGATCAACTTGACAATTATGTTTTAAGTATAAAGACAACACTAGATTTAGAAGTTGTGGTCGGCAATAACGATATTATGGATGAAGTAAACAGGTATAGGGTATAGGGTCAGTCACCTGAAGTGACTAGTGATTAGGTATAGGGTCAGTCACCTGAAGTGACTAGTGATTAGGTAAAGGATCGGTCACTTGAAGTGACTAGTGGTTAGATATCGGTTCAGTCACCTGAAGTGACTTTTGATTAGGTATAGGGTCAGTCACCTGAAGTGACTAGTGATTAGGTATAGGGTCCGTCACCTGAAGTGACTAGTGATTATGTATAGGGTCAGCCACCTGAAGTGACTAGTGATTAGGTATAGGATCAGTCACCTGAAGTGACTAGTGATTAGGTATCGGTTCTTTCACCTGAAGTGACTTGTGATTAGGTATAGGGTCAGTCACCTGAAGTGACTAGTGATTAGGTATAGGGTCCGTCACCTGAAGTGACTAGTGATTATGTATAGGGTCAGCCACCTGAAGTGACCAGTGATTAGGTATAGGATCAGTCACCTGAAGTGACTAGTGATTAGGTATCGGTTCTTTCACCTGAAGTGACTTGTGATTAGGTATAGGGTCAGTCACCTGAAGTGACTAGTGATTAGGTATAGGTCCGTCACCTGAAGTGACTAGTGAGTATGTATAGGATCAGCCACCTGAAGTGACTAGTGAAAAGTTAAAGGATCGGTCACTTGAAGTGACTAGTGGTTAGATATCGGTTCAGTCACCTGAAGTGACTTTTGATAAGGTATAGGGTCAGTCACCTGAAGTGACTAGTGATTAGGTATAGGTTCAGTAACCTGAAATGACTACTGATTAGGTATAGGGTCAGCCACCTGAAGTGACTAGTGATTAGGTATAGGGTTAGTCACCTGAAGTGACTAGTGATTAGGTATAGGGTCAGCCACCTGAAGTGACTTATGATTAAGTATAGTTTCAGTTACCTGAAGTGACTAGATATTCGTCATAGAACAAGTTACCTGAAGTGACTAGTGATTCGTTATATGGTCAGTCACCTGAAGTGACTTGTGATTCGGTATATGGTCAGTCACCTGAAGTGACCAATGCTTAGGTATAGGGTCAGTCACCTGAAGTGACTAGTAATTAGGTAAAGGGTCAGCCACCTGAAGTGACTAAGGATTCGTTATAGTGTCAGTCACCTGAAGTGACTAGTTATTAAGTAGTGACATTTTATAATAATAATGAAAAATTTAAAAAAAAAAAAAAGGCCGGTGTAAAGTCGTTCTGTCATACTTCCACGTTGGTACCAGCTGGGAACAACATTAACTTTTGTAACGTAGGCTAACAGGGCAGAACGTATGCACTTTTTTATATAGTAAAACTGTATGTTTTCATTTTGGTAATAAACACAATAATTTACAATTAAAACTTTCTTATTGACGCATACATGTTTTTAAATGTTCTTTTCAAGAAAATACATAAACTATTAATCATACTAAAGAAATATCGATTTAATCGACCTATTCCAGTCCTATTCGTAAAACCAATTCCCTATTTCCGTATACAGTATGGATAATTTCATTTTGGAAATAAAACATTAATTTGACAATGGAATTTTCTGAAAATACGCACGTAAGTTTTATTTAATATTCTTTTCGATAATATCATAATAGAAAACATCATCATAATAACGTCACTGATCTAGTATTATCCGCGTTTATTAACACTAATAATAGAGCTGCAATTAGATCTATTATCATTAATATCATACTTTTTATTATTAGATCTATTATTATTAATATCATATCCGTGTTATTAATGTGTATACTAGAGCTCCAATTTTAATTAACAGTTTCAAAACGTGTCGTCAGCGTTTCCTTCTTTGTACATATTGTCAGCGTTTCCTTCTTTACCTATTTTGTCAGCTTAAGCGTCAGCGTTTTACACCGACCCCGAAATACAACTACGGCTGCTTGTTTATTGCCAATATGGGAAAACAGTGTTCGTTCAGAAATTGTAGGAAATCAACATGTAAAGACAGTGTTAGTTTGCATATATTTCCTAACAGTAACTTGTTGAAAAATGCATGGATTGAAATTGTGACACACGTCAATAAACCTTTCAACGATAGTAGTGGGAAAAGCTGGACATATTCTCAGAATGCATTCGTTTGTTCGGATCATTTTATTGGAAGTGACTATGACAACACATATATTACAAAAAGAAAACTTGGAATAAATGTGACACCGATTCTGAAGGAGGGGGCTTTGCCGCGAATTCGCGATATTGACGGTGTTGCAGACACGGAAATATTGAACAGTGAACCGCATGGAAGTTTTGTATGTAAAAGTCATATTACATATTAATTATTTTGTTATATTTTCTTTCTACTGCTTCAAATGTTTCCATCGGAACACAGGTAGCCTCGTTTATATGTATTTTGTACACTGGAATAGAAGTTCAGCGAGATATACACGGGATATCTGAAATACAATTAGACCAACGGACGGAGGGACAGGGGACAACTTAGTCTCATAGTCTCATTTAATCGCCGTAATAGGGGTGAGACTAGCCCCATTACGTCGTAGAGGACGATCAAATAATTTTTTTTTATTAAAATCGTTCGAAGACGTGCTTTGATATGCACTAGAGACAACATACTTTTTGATCTTTCACCATTTTGAATGGCAGTTTTTTTATTGGTAAAATAAAGATCAAGTTCAATTTTTGTAAATGTCAGTCCAATATTTACAAGAGTAGACAATTTTTTGGATTGAAACAAGATGTACAATAAACATTAAATCAATAGGGTTTTTATTATCTTTTGGGGTAAAACAAAAAAGTATGTTATGTGTCGTATAAACGTTTATATAGAAACACCTTCTCTTAGTTGAAGATAAACTTCATACATATATACCTTTGAATTTATTCAAAATTGATTTATATCAAAATATTTGGTTAAATGATAGCTTTTGTAATTTTGATAATCTTGATAATATATTCATATTACAAATTTATTTACACTTTTGTTGATTTTTTAAAAATAAAATAACTTTTGTATAAAATGTCAGATACATCAGATATCTGAACATTAGCCTAATTATCTATAGATATGTGGTACTGTCAGCCCTAGTTGTGCAATATGCAGTCAGTGTAACAAAACATCAATAATTCACTAGCTAGTGTACATTATCAGCTGGAAAACAGCAGGGGTCAATGGATCACAAAACATCTGGTCATATGCACTGGGGTTAATAACTTCATGGATGGGTGCATAAGTAGCACAAAAAACATTATAGTATTACTGTCAACCCTCCCTGTGCAATATGCAGGGTTATAAAACTTCAATAGTTCACAAGCCAGTGTACATTACCAACAGGAAAACAGCAGGGGTCATTAATTACCAGACATCTGGTTATGAACTGGTGTAAATACCTTTATTGATGAGTGAACAAGTAACACATAAACACCATTATTACTGATGCATTATATCTCTGAAATTTTACTGGCTAATGTTGAAATTGCTATATAAAATTTCTAATAAAAACATGCATGCAATTTTTTTAGAAATAATAATCTTTATAATAATCTCATAATAACTGGTTGTTGGTTCATTGAATTATAACAAAGTATTTATAATTGAAAACTGATGGTCCAGTACAGTTGTAATTACATGTGTTTGATATAATTAAAAACTGGTATAAACTTAGTTTAAAAAAGTTTTAGTTTGTTTGCTCTGCTCCAACCTAATATTTTTAAACTGGGTAGGTAGGTAGTTTGTTTATTTTGCCAGATTTATTATTGACATCTAAAACCAAATAAGACTGAAATCATAAAAGAGTAGTTAGGCAAACAAACTTTTTTAAGGACAGCCCTGGTGTACTCGCATGCACTGACACAAGCTCTGAGCTTACTTTGCAATCAAGATAAAATCAATCAGTATTAACACAAAAAAAATGAATTCTGAGTGTGATTACACCCAAGCCACTTTTTTCAAGTTCTACAAGAATGGACACAAAATGTTGTATGTCAGATCACATTTGACTATGGTTTGTGAGTTAATTTTAATTTTTACTGATATTTTTTTCTGATATTTTTTTCAGACCTAAAGTTCATTCAGTATGTTATTTGTTATAACCTGTCCTTTCTTTCCCATTAAAAGTTTGCATTATTAGGGGCTTTAAAAAAAATTCTCTTATTAATTGCAAAAAATATAACTGCCAACACTTCAATAGTTTGCTTCTGAAACCAAACAAACATTTTTAAGGGAGGGTGGCCTCATCCAATGAATAATTTCTTTTAACTATTTTTATTATAGCAAGAGTCACATGAGCTGATGAACTATGATCACCTGCAGTCATCAGATAGTTGTTCTCTGGCGATAAAACCACCAACATCTACCCGGGAAGCAACAGTGACATACTCAGTAGCCTCCCAGTCACTAACCACTTGTACAACAACATTGTCTTATTCAGGAGCCACCAGCTCAACAAGTGTAGTTTGGGATAAACTGAGACCTATAGCCTCAATTCAAGTAAGTATATAGTATATACATATATGTTTTTTGGTACAAAAATAAAGAATAACACGGGCACATTCACATTAAATGCTCTTTTATTTTAGAAATTTGGCTGCTCAATACATGTTTTATAAATATATTCACTTACAATGAGAACATAATAAATAGGTGTCTCATAACACAGGTTTGACAGAAAAAAAGAGTACATTTCTATTTAAAATTTACTAACAGTTGCTGATTTATCAATACTGCACCTTCCTTTGAAAATTTTACTAATTGTTTGTTCTTATTACTAAATTTATTATTGTATATACATACAAAAACATACATGTAATTATATTGAAATTTAGGTATAATCATCAACAGTCATTGTTTCAAATTGAATCTAAATTCTAAATTTTTGTTTTCTTCTGATTAACTTGCAAATGAGCATGAAAATCTAGTGTCTGTGTGTTCGATGGGGTGCATAATTATGTGCGAGTGCGTGAATGCATGCATGTAAGCTTGGTATATTTGATATATGTATTGTTAATAAAAGAGGGCCTCATAGAAGATTTGTAACTAAATGTGTTACACTCTGTAAATGAAGACTGTTATGATTACCGCATACATGTATCTCACCAATTAGATTATTCCACTTGTGTGATGAAATTCAGTTGAGACTTGAAAATGATAACATTAACTAGACATGGTGCTGTCACTTTATATTGATATTATTATTTCCAACAGTTAGATTTGAACATTTTTGATGGGGGACTTGAAATCAAAATTTGCTTGTCTTGTCTACAGGTAGCCAAGAAATCAGTGTCAGAGGTAAATAGCGCTAGCAAACATCATGTTGTTAAAGAAAAGGTTATTGAGAGTGAAGGAGCTGTGTCAACAAAGAAGAAGAAGAAGAAGAAGAGAGACAAGCTATATTTAACTAAAGGTAGAATTAGTTTATGTTCATCAGCCAATTTTAACTTTATTAAAAAGTTACATTATCTTCTCTTAACTCATTATTTCTACATAGAAAGGCTGACAATATTGTTATTCATTACTTAAATAACATTTAGCTCCAAGCTGTTTTATACCGCAGCAGTGGTCTAGTGGTAGAGTGTTCCTCTGACATGCAGATTCTTGTGTGTTTGATGCAGGCTGGGTCATACCAAAGACTTAGAAAATGGTACTAGAAGCTTCTTGCTTGGCATTCAACATTTAGAGGAGAGTTCTACGGCTGGTCGGCCTGGTGTCAGTATAATGTGACTGGTTTGGGAACCATAACCTGTATTTGCAGCATGACACTCCGGTATGGCAGTGGTTAAGCTACTGTCTCAAGTAGACATCTTCATGATATGACTGAAAAAAAAGTTGAAAGTCGCCCAAACATCATACAACAAAATTCAATTATATTTTGTTGAATTTACTGCATAAATGGTACTTATTTTTCATAACCTATAAAAAAACCGCTATAAAATCTGCTAAAAAGGATCCCATGGAAGCAACAAGCATAGCCAAAAATAGAAAATAGCCGAGTTGGATTTTATTGAGTTTGTTGTCAATCAGTGGGATTGAAAGTCAGGTGCCCCAGTAAAGCAAAAATACATACATGCTTTGTGTTAGTGCATCATTATAAACATATTTATTCATTGATCAGGGATGCAGACAGTAAATAACAAAGATGGAAAACAATGCAACACTGCCTCACAGACTGATGGACTTAGACCAGGAACCAGTGGGTCAAAATAGTAGTACCCGAAAGTAGTTCCATAGAAAATTGATAGTGATCATTCAAGATGGTGTGAGTGTGAAAATGCACTTGACAGGTACTATTGCAATGTGAATTTGTGAAGGGAATATATTTTCCCAGAGAATGGTGCAAAATTGAGTGGACTGGTAGATATAACACACAGATGGGACTATTTCTTAGACGGTAAGAATTTGGCTGATTTGACCTCTGTATGTGAAATAGGGACACCTACTTTCGCTTTGAGCGAAATTGTGAAATTGGAAGCAGTTAATGCCCATGTTTTTAACTGTTTTTTTGTGTTCTGCTTGAATTGAATATGAATTCTGGAAATTCTCAATGAGTTTGGAGTACAACTGTAAGTGTGACAGTCTAGTGTGCTAATATTATGGTCTATGTGAAATTAATGGTGGTCCAGCTTCTGATGCCCCTCCAGCTGACTCACTTTGTAAAACTTCCAAAAAGAAGGTACATGTTATATATGCATATTGTGTTTAAAAAGTCAAAAAGAAATAGTGTAAATGAGATCTGCGCCATTGTATTGAAGTTTGCATTGTTCTGCTGTAAATACTGCAAATAATATTATGGTAAAAGTATAATAATAGATATTAATGGTTTATTGTATATTGATTGAAATGTTTATCAAATGCAGCTTTACTTACATGGGGAAAATAATATTGAAAATCGGTTAAGGTTTAGTGTCATAAAACTGTTTTCTCAATGCAGTTAGTGCAGACAATTATGTTTTTAGGGTGCTTATGAAAAAATATTGGAAGGCATTATGGAATACTTCATGTTGAGATGGTAATAAGACTTTGAAATTTTTGTCATAGCGTATCTTTTTTCTCTCTGTTACAGAACCAGTCCAGTAGATGACAGGAAATTTATAGTGTTTGAAGACAGTTTGTTGTCACTGTTCACAGTCTGTCTAGAGTGCTTTTCATCAACCAATGCGAAAGTGAAACAGGTTATTGGGTCCTTTATTTCTATTCATCAAGAATGTTCGTGTGGCCGGAGCAGGACTTGGGGATCCCAACTGTTTATAGGGAATATGCCAGCTGGAAACCTTATACTTAGTTAGCAATTCTGTTCAGTGGAAGTGTCCCTTCAAAGACTCTACATGTTTTCGAGCATGCAAATATTCAAGCGATTAGTTCAATGACTTTCTTTAATCACCAGAGAGCATATATCCTGTCAGCAATAAACAAGTTGTGGGAGAAGAAGCAGCACCATATTATTGAAAGTATTAAACACAGTGGCCCTGCAGTTAGTGATGGGGGAGACAGCAGACACTCAGCCAAATATGGATCCTACACAATGATACACCTGGATAGTGGGAAGGTGCTTGACATGCAACTTGTACAGGCACAGTAATACATGTTATATATAGGGATGAATTGTTTGTTTCATTTAAATATCTTTTTATTTCATCGAGTAAGCACGGAAGTTATATGGTCAGGAGTGCCGTAGACAAAATGAGCATTTTCATGAGTGAACAGGGCTGTACAAATACCATAGCCCGACGTCCCAGCAAGTGGAAAATGGCTACGGACAAGTGACCCTTTAAATATTTTTAGTCCTGGGCAAGTGACATTTTTCAAAAATTTAGTCCTGGACAAATGCCATTTTCAGAAATCAATTACGTTTAATTGATGCGCTGCACATGTGAATTGATTAGCCGTGACCAGTTTGCAACTAACAAAGGCCGATTATCTTTGATTATCTGCAGGGGGCATGCCTAGGCATGCGTCGATTAAGCTCCTGTATTCACAACATACAGTGTTAATTCGACTATGTTACTTATTCAGTTAACCAATCAGACGCGTCGTTAAACAATTTTGTGTAAACCGAAAGTTACTTGCCCGTCGGGCTTGTCTTAAAAAATCGGATGAGCTAGTTTTCACAATACACAGGTCTGCAAATATCTCTGTTCGATATGACACAGGTCAAACTGTTGTTCATAGACCGTAACTAATCAGTATAAACAATTGACCCCCACAGTGTTTATCACGTCACATACCCGATAATGCTTCTTTGGAAAACCTCTCATGCATATTCAACTAGCTATTTTCATTCCTCTAATGTGATTGGTGGATAGCTTTGAATATGAATTAATCTATTTTTTATAAACGCTCTGATTGGTCAGATATCTATGACCAAGGTATACGTTTCTTTCCACCTACCTGAGCAAAGATTAAAAAAAAAAGATGATGACGTAATTCGCGGGTGTCTCTCAAATTCTCCATTTGAAGAGTGTAAAATTATCTCCCTTCACCAAAATGGTGACGATTTCTGTTTTTGCAGATAATTCGCGATCGATCGTGTAATGTATTATGTCAGCGTTAGGTTCTGGTAATTTTATTAATATTTCATAGATTTACAATAATTGGAACTGTATGTATATAAATTTTCTTCTGTGAAAACGTGACAGTTGAAATTTAAATTGAGTTTACGGTAAAGAAAAATGTGGGTGGGGTATTATAATAATAAACATATTGCTTTTTGGTTGTGTAGTTTCAGCGTATAATTTTCTATGGCATGATTTAATATAGTATTGAAATAACAATTAAGATCAATTATGGTGTTATTTTTTTTAATATTTGAAATATAGTTGACTAGTTGCACTTTCTAGATATTTGAACTCAATCACAGACTATGCTTTTAGACAGTAGTTTTTTATGATGAATAAATAAAACCAAAAAAAGTAATTGATATTGTATTTATTGAATTTGAAACACATTTAAAACTGTTTTTATGTTGCAAGAAGAAAAGTTACCATCTGAAATTGTCCTGGACAAGTGACTAAAATAAAAATTTGTACAGCCCTGGTGAAATTTTTATTTATTTCGATAATCATTATCATTGATTATTTCACCTTTGAAAGGGGACATTGTTAAAAACATTTCATTAAGAAATCTACATAAATTTTCAAAATGCATACTAGAATAAAAAAACACTATAAACTATTAAATTTTGCAAATACTGGTATTTAAACAGAGGTTGTACTGGTAAAAAAAAAGTACATAATTATGTTTAAATTTATTTTTGATTTGACATCCTTTTGTTATGAAGTAGAAAATGTATATTTTTAGAAATAAACAAAATGAAACAGCATTATAAAATGTATTTTCGAGTACAACAGTTATTAGTATAGGAAGGTTCAGAGGTAATCATTTAACATCATAACTACTTTTTAATAAAGATAACCATGTATCAGTGTATAGTCAAACCTGTATAAGCAGTCACCTGTCTTAAGCAACCATATTTTCTTATTCCCATTTCTATGCTTTCAGAGTGAATTAACCTGTATAAGCAACAACCTGTCTTAAAAGGCCACTTTTGCTCCTTCCCTTGGCTGGCTGCTAAAGACAGGTTTGACTGTTGTCCATATTTTAATGAAATGAATTGAAAATAACAAAGTACCAAATAACTTTTGTTAGTTTGTGTTGACTCTATTTTAGAAATGTGTATGTTTCAAAGCAATGAGGTCAATGGCAGCAACAACATGGAGAAAGAAGGGCTGTTGTAGCTTTCCTGAAGCAGCAGAACCTGTCTATTGCTACCATTGTTACTGACAGGCACCTTCAGACACAGAAGTGGGTTCAAGAAAACTTGTCGGGTGCACGGCACTTCTACGATGTGTGGCATGTTGCTAAAGGTAAGGTTTCTTTACAAAACAATTAGTCTCCTCAAACAATTATAGCTTATCATATTGAAGTCAGTTTAGTGTAAAGTCAAACTGTATACTGTCTTAAGCAAGCGGTCAAGGGAAAGTTCAAAATCGCTTGCTTAACACAGGTTGGTGCTTAATAGAGATGTTTCTTTTACCAACTTATAACGTATATTTTGGGTTTAAAAGTAAAAATAGAATAATAACACTAATGTACATTTATGTTAATAATCCAATGTTTGTTGAACTTGGGTTTTTCCAACACCAAATTCCTCAGCTACTAGCTGAGTACTTTTCCCACTTTCTAAAAGTTTGATGACTTTAATTCAGTCATCTGATGTTAGAACTTTTCTTAGAAGACATACTGAAAATTAGGTTGAAGACTGTTTCAGCCTGTCACTGTAAATAATAACTATAGAATGGTAAGAATTAAATCAGACACGCACTTTAAGATAAAATTTGCTCATTTTCACCCAATCAAATTTCAAAACAATTGGCCGAAATCAATACAATGCACGTAACAAACAAGGAAATTAATGCATGACAATATGACCCAGTCTAGATAAAAACACAGTAATTATTACTTTTTACCACTTTAATTGATGAACAAACAAATAACAATTAATCTTCTCATTGTATGTCTCCTTTGTTGACTCTTATTTGTCCATTTTTAAATTAAATACAGCCTAATGAATAACCAAATAAAAGTTAATTATCTGTTTAATATTTCGCGTATGTTTTTCTGTATAAAATCTGTAAACAATTACATGATATGAGCGGCCATCCTAAATTATTTATTTTTATCTCCCTTTGTTATCGGCATTCACACCAGCCAAAAAAGCACGCTTATACAAGGATTTTGAGTGAAAATGGACGAATTTAGGCGGCGATTGGGCGCGTTAGACAAGTTCACACATAATACAGGTCAATTATAGAATGATTTTCATCAGGGGGAAATAAAATGGCCGCTTAACGGAGGGACACGCTTAGTATGGGTGCCATTTTGTACAAGTTTGACTGTAGTTTTGTATTTCTCAACTGAAAAATACTTTGCAAAAATAAAATTATTTTTATAACCTGTATTTTCTTTGCAAACTAAAAACTTTTTCATAAGTATTTGCATCAGTTGATTCATTACACTACCTCAGTCTATCAACCTATTGATATGCTGAAATTTTGTTGAAAGTGATTCCTATGCTTTATGAAGTTGCTAATATCAAGTTTCACATATATCTTTATTTGTCCTTTTAAATATGTTGAACTTTACATCGTTCACTCTGGTTTAAAGAAAAAGCTTCAGGTGACTGACAGAACAAAAGGCGGTGAAGAAGTTGGTGCCTGGATACGATCCATAAGTAACCATTTGTATTGGGTTGCTGCCTCAACACCAGATAGAGATGGAGACATGATGCTGTCCAAGTGGAAATCTGTGGCCAACCATGTTCAAGACATCCATGAGGGTCATGATGGAAAATTTACAGAGTGCGCCCATGGTGAAATTACCAACAAGAAGTGGTTAAAGCCAAGTAAGTAAAAATGGTCCCAGTTATTTTAATCAGACAAGAGCTGATAATAGCTATTCAGTACTTACTTTGTTTATAGACATGTTATTGGGATGGCAAAGAATGACGTTTCCTCGAATACGAATAATCATCTTCATATCCATTAGTGTAAATTGCAAACAATATATGAACAAAATATAAGCTTAACTGGTTTTAATTCAATTGGTATCAACAGCACTGGATTTAGCGTAATTTTTATGCCAAAAAAAGGCGATCAGTTAACCTAACCATGGTTTCCTGGGATTAACCAGTACTCGAGCACACCCCATCTCCGCAAGTAACTGATAACTTTCCCACTTGAATCAGTGGTGAGAGGCGAATGATAATGAGTCACAATGTCGTATATCAATCACCATGGAGACTGTTGCCAGACGGGTATTGGAACTCATGGCCCCTGGATTCATAGTCAGACATGTAACGGACTGAGCTAATCAGGCCCGGCTTGTGTATATTAATACCTGCAACGAAGTACCTAAACTGCAGAGATAGGTAATTGGTTAACAATTGTTTGATGGGTAATCAATATTCAGTTATTAACTTGATCTGGAGGTATATATAAATGAACTATCAACAAGCTTTATTACATAATTTCTCAGTTGCCACATATTAATTATAGTGTTTTAACATTTGTGTCATATAACTTCAGTACTTTTTTTCTTTTAACAGGTACATTTGCCTGTTCTAAAGTTGAGGACCTGGTCACAAACACGGGGCTATGTAATGATGTGAAGAAATTATCACCAATACATCAGACATCTGAACTGGAGGCCTATCACAGTCTCGTGAACCAGTTTGCTTCCAAGATGATAGCTTTCTCTTACCATGGACTTTTAGCAAGGTAATATTCCTTTTCCAAGTTCAAGATTAATTTCTTGTTATGATTATGACTTACAAAAAACTGGAGACTGATTGGCCAATTTAAAAACTAACTTTGTTTGATGCCAAAAAAGAAATTGATGAAGCCAACATAATTCAAATTTATGTTTTTTGTTAAATATCAGAGATTTCTCACTCAGTGAAGCACTGTTATAATATTTACATTCCAATGGTATTTTACTATTATTTGTCATAAAATAAAAAGTATTGGGTCCAGTGAAATATCATTATATAATTTCACTTGTGAACAACGGAACTGACATGCTCACTTGTGACTTCACCACCCTTTGTTTGAGATATTTATGTGTTTACTTGCAAATTTTTTCTGAAATGTTGATATACAGCTTAATTGTTATTATCATTTTACAGGTTGAAGTTGGCTGCACTCCAATTTAACGAGAACCTCAAGAGAGAAGAGGCATGTACCAAAAAAGAAGAAATTCGCCACGTAACAGTTTACCCTAAATTTAAAAAAGGAGAACCTACTGTACGAGTTCAGAAAGATGCCCAGACATGTTAATATGTACATGAACTATATGTGTAAGTATGTGTACTCGGTATAACATCTCAAAAGTCAGCAAAAAAGGAATATTACACCACCAAACCCAGCCCCACCTCCCTTGTGTAGCAGTTATTCAAAATTAAACAAACAAATGGCCATGCAAACTTTAACAAGCAGATTTGTGAGGACACCACGGGAGAAATTATACCATGACCTATGATGTGGTCCTAGTCCTATGATCAAATAACAATATAGAAATATATTTTGAGATATGAATTTCATTTAGGAAATTAATGTAAATTTAGCAGAGCCAAGATGGTTTAAAAATATGAGAATTCATAATATATAAGACAACCAGAAGTTCCAAGGTCATGGGTGTGATCCCACATCGGTCCGAAATCATCAGGTGAGAATGTTTGTCAGTAACTTCAAAAGGGATCTATTAAAAGTCATTTTGGAACTTCCTCCACTATAAAACTGGATAAGCCATATAGATTAAGAAACCTTTATGTGTGTAAAATGAAGTTACACCTTCAGATGTAGAAATCTCTGTGGCAGATTTGTGTAAGAAAATGAGCTGCCTCAAAATGACTTAAATCATACTGCTTTGGTCATGGGTTCAATCCCAGCTTGGTACAAATACTTTGTGAGACTGTGAGAAATATGTAAATGTAATCAGTTACTGTGTGCACTCTTTTTTATGTACATTCATGGTTGTTTTAATTTTAATCATAATATAAAGAGTAAATTCAACTTTATCATTTTATTGAAATTTTTGGTTCAGGAAGTAGGTGTCTTCGGTAAGGCCATCCTCAAAGAAATGTTCGTTTGCTGTGCTCAGACCCATTTTTTTTTCATGTAGGCAGCTATTTTTTGTCACATTTTGATTTTATAAAAATGGACAGAAATAATGAAAATAATTTAATGTTTTGAAAGTTGGGTAGCTGCAATTTGAGTGTGTAGGTAGCAAACAATCTTATTTTAAGATTGGTCTAATAGACACTACCATTTCTATTTCTTTCATCAAAATGGAAATTTAATTCTTATTGAAGTAACTATTCCAACTGGTAAAATACATTTGTTCATGTATGATGTAAGGAGATACTTGCAAAAGTGGTTTTAAATATTATATGAAAGTCAGTGCATTCTTCTATTCAAAATATTCTGGTAATTATTCATTGGGAATTAACAAACACATTATAATTGTTTACGCAATTTGAAGTAATTTGTTAAAGGTGTGAATGTGCTTATTGTATTTATATGCTTGTATAGTTTATGTATATATTTATGTATTTATTCTTCAATATTGAAGGGCAATATAATTGTTCCAAAAATAAATTCATTCTTGTTAACAGAAATATAATCTTTTCTTTTTTTTGTGTCTAAAAACTGTATATGCGGAGTGCAAACAACATTACAAACACTATGGTTATAAACAGGTAACTGCTATGTAAGTTTGGTGAGAATCCAATAAAAAAGTCGAGTGTCAGTAAGGACACAACAAAATGTTTATAGACGGACGACAGACACGCTGAGATCAGATTAGCTCACCTTGTGATTTAGTAAGGGGAGTTAAAAAAGTTATGAATATATATACATTTATGTTGAGAAATATTCAAAGAAACACTTTCGTTTATAATACATGCTATTTAATTTGATTATGATAAATCAGCAAAGTAACTGTTAATTGTTCATGAAAAGAAAATTTCTTGATATCATTGCAAATGTCCTGGTATATGTGTAGCATACAGTTATTCATCAGACAGATAGACTGGCTGTTACCTTAGTAATGATTGGTAAGCAGTTGTGATGTGTTAAGCATTATCAAACTATAAAAACTATCCTGAATAATTAGGGTTGTATATATATATATACACATAATGTTCCTTTTGTGTGAATAATGTCTCTGTAAAGAAAAATGACACTTTTTTCTGTATGTACAAAGATAATCACATAAAAAATAAATGACATCAACTTATTTTAGTTTTTCTTTGATTTTCACATCAAACTTCACACAAATCTGGTTTAGAGATAATGGTTTATTTTAGTTTTTACTTGTAAATTATGCTCAAAATAACTAGACACATCACCTTAATTCGTATGAAGGGGTGCGAATGGTAGCCTCTTGTTACAAGTTCTAAAAACTAAATTCCGTATACCGGTGTTTATTCCGTAAACAACAAGTTTCAAGTTGTCATCAGCTGGTCCATACATGTCTAATACAGCATGTTCGATTGCTAGTGATCTTCTTGGCGACAGCATCATTTTGCCATTTTCACTTACGTAATTCCTTCCTACAAGTTCTGTAGTAAACAACCTCTGCGCAAGCAACCAAGCAAAGTTTCCTTTTGAATAAGAACTATCAAACACATTTCTCTGAAGAGATGGTGGAACCCTTACTGCGCTGTCTGCCATAACATGCATCATGTCACTATTTCTCTCTATCTCCTTCAGCATGCCAGAATTACATGCTTGAGAAGTTGTCCTCTTTGACACGAGTTTGCGACTTGAAGCAACAGCTGTTCCCTGGTAAGTTGGCGCCGACATCTGGAGTAAGGCTGATGTTGGTGATGTGTCTCTCTGTAGAGGGGCTCGATTAACTGGCAAATTCACAACTGGCTGGGCAATGAAGGATGGCTGAACTGGTTCATTAGTTTGCATATTGTACAGACCTTGCCCCTTAGAGTCTTTGTGACATCCTCATCACTATTGAAGACAACAACCTTTTCTGTTTGGACTCCAAATGACCTATTTCCCTTGGCATGTTCGAATACCTGTAAGAATATGAGATCAATTTGGTCTGGGTTCAGGCCTTCCATATGAAATGAGGATCTTTTTGGCTACTTCCACTTTAATCTCCCGACCCTTCATGAAGAACAGCAATTTTTCTGTAGTAAGTATCCTAAAACAAACAGTGTTCCCCTAAATTTTAATCGTTTAAGTTGTTATTTTATTTATTTTGAATTGTGAAATCTGAATATTAAGAGAACAATACATCTAAATACAAATAAAATAAAATAAACTTGTGAATGCTTGAGGCTTGGGGCTGCAGAGGGCCTGATTGAGAAGTATGTTAGAAAAAACTTCCAACATTCATATAACAAATGTATAATGATTTAATTCAACCATTATATTTTCTGGACAAAAAGGATGTATCTTCTGTAATTCTTGATTGATTTTCAATAGCTTTACTTTTCCTAAAACTACCATGATATATTCCTTACACAGAAATATCAAGAATATTGTAATCAAGTAATACATTGGTTGTGTCATGTTTTAAAGCAAAAAATGTGTATATTTACGCCAAAATAGCATAGCAAGGTACAGAAATCTGTTTTCAATTACCTTGTCCACAGACTCATTTGAATTTTAGTTCAGTAGAATCTATGGTATGATCCATATCAAATTTTGAGTAGTATATAATGTGTGTATGCCTCCAATCACAACATACAACCTTGCAGTTCATGTTTCATTAATTAGAACAGTATATTTACCTCTTTTTCTCCAGTTTTGTTTGATTGTTAAACGTAAGTTACTGTTGGCATTTCTGAAGCTGCTACTGGCAAATCAATATCTAACTCTCTTTCAGGCTGATCCTGGTTTGAATTAAAACAAATTTTTTAAAAGAGCTCCAACATAGTAATGCAATCAATATTAAACCAAAGCAATTACAAAACAAGTTTTTGTGCTATAAGTAATCTTAAATGAGATTATTGTAACTGTAAATGCTCACGGGTTTAAAATAATTCAGGATATAATTTGTCAACAATGGCAACATTTGTAATAGTGTGGAAAGTCTAATTATTATGACTTGTGGTTAGCAACAGTCTTTATCGAAAGAAGAAGACTTTCCTGGCAATAGAACTCTGTATGTAATAAAAAACATTTGTATTAAAGACTGCTACCAATACATTCAGATTCAATCGAAAAATCTTTCAAGAGGAAAAAGTCACTGTACAGGTGTCACTACATTGACGTTGAATATTAACTTGGGTATGTCATGAACTATGGCACCATTTTGTAAAATATTCTTATCTGCGCAAACAATCTGAAACAGAATTTATCGGTGGAACTCTTCATTTTAAAAATCCGGTGAAAGTACAATTAATTAATTTACAATCTTAAATAAAAGTAACTATTATATACAAATAATGTTAGGTTAGATGACTTGCTCATGGACTAAAAATCACTTGGTATTCACCTGGCTTTCAAAATAATAACTTTCTCAATAAAGAGCACAAATAAATGATAAACAATAAAGTTTACCTCGTCATCAGGCCATATACTCAGAAAACCACCATTTACACCAAATATGCCCCTTCGTTGTTTTTCTCTATCCAGGGTATTAGACCTGCGCCACCTCGTCCACTGACTTTCAAAATCATCAAGGTGTTTCTTGGAATCTGAAAAAAAACAAATTTCATTTAACACTTGTAATTTTGTGAGCTTAGTTATTCATATTAAAAGGAGTATACTGGCATCTTACTCCCAATTAGCATTAGAACATATAAATAATACATATTATTGAATGCAAGGTATGTAATTATATATTGCCACTTTATTATATGCATCAGTTTTTCAGAAGCTAAATCATTTGATATGTTTACTGTTTCATTTTGAACGATCTGCCTCCAGTATTCTGGCTAACCATCGCTATGTTTAAATAATTATATACAAATAAAAAGACTTGCCACTGGTGATTTACTACTGTTGCTGTAAACGGGTAAAGTAGCCAATTAATTACAGGAATAATGGCAATAATGAAACAATTTAAAGCAAACGTTTTCAATTATGTGCATAAATGACATAATACCACTACTTCTTCCGAAATGTCATATATCACACTTGCTACATTTTTATGTAATGTCAAATCTTAGTTTGTTTTATGCTTCCATTTAATTATTGACATGGTATATGGCTTCATCACGGAACCTTTACCCCATCTACGGAGAAACTCATCCACTTGAATCGGTGGTGAGAAATGAATGGTAATGAGACACTGTTGTATGCCAATCATCACAGAGACTGGTGACTGGGTGGGGATTCAAACTCGCGACCCAAATCAATATATAAACATTGATAATACTTTTTTGTGTCCTGTGATTAACTATTGTCAATATTCTGATTAGTGTTAATTCAATATCAGTATAATAAATTATGACATATAACCAGTACACATACTATTTTTTGCGCACAAGATATAGATAATATAGGTTTGTATGATATTGAATGTTATGGCAATGAGTCAATTTTATTTTACGTTAATTAAAATGTAGATTATTTAAGGACGATAACAGTTTAATCCCCAATGCTTGCAGTGTTGGTTATATACCAATCTATAATTTCTAATAAAAATTAGTATGAATAGGCAAGTCAAATACAGAGTACCATATAGCATTTTTCACCATTCAGGTGCACCCTGCAGACAACCAAGTTGTATAGTGTCATTGCTCATCATATTTATCCAAGCTCTTGAGGTTACATACAGCACAACACCAACTGGATTAAATTCAATCAAATAAGAATGTGGAAATAGAGTGGAGAAAAATCATTCAATGTTTTGCATACCAGATAGATGCAGAACTTCAACTTAGTGCTTTTTTCCAGCTAGTTGCATCTGTACATGAGCAGACATGCTAACATCAGTCTTTGGATTCAGCTTCTTTGTCTCAGCCACAGCTGTAAAACCATCCCAGTCAAACAGCACCAAAGCATACTTTAGCGTTGAAGAGGATTCCATATCTGTTAAGAAACAAATTATTAATATAACAAGAGCTGTTGAAGAACAGTGTTAACTTGACTATTCAGTTTTAACAGAACAGTACATTATAAATTTATGAACCATCAGAAAACGGATATATCTGTATCAATGCAACCATCTTGAATATGTATTAGCAAAACAGTTTTTACATATATGTGCAAGTATATGTAGGAGTATTAGAGCAGAATATACACTATAAATATATATCTGGCTATGGCTAACTAACTAAAGTTGACATGAGGGCAGTAGAGTATTTAATTCATACAAGACTTTTAACGATAGTATGTCAGGGGAAATTATCAAAACAAAAAAGATTTTAAAATGAATATAAAACAACTTTTGATAATAAACATATTTTTGAAGCATACCCAAATGAGACAAAATTTAAATCATAGTGGAATCGAAACAGGATCCCCGTTAGTAAAATATGTATTATGTACGCACTACATGATGTCATCGCTGACATCAAATTAATTAAATCTAACAATAAAATTACCAATATAATTCAAAATCATTAGAATATATATGGATTTTTTATAGTATATATACATATATAGTATAATAAATTTATTTCACAGACGTAATATGGTAAATTTGTTTTTATAGCCCAGTCTATCTTTGATGCGTAGTTAAACAGGCATCACCGATATCCAAGGTATTTTTCGAATGTAGCAGTAAAACTGCACATACATATCAAACATCATACATGTATATAATGGACATTTTATCTTTTGTTGTGTTTTGTATATGTAACAAGGGCGGATCCAGCGGGAAGGGGGGGGGGGGGGGGGGGGTGGGGGATAGGGTCCGGACCCCCCTGGAATTTTCAAGATATAGACCTTTAGTAAACTGCACTGTGAAAATTTAATCAAACTAGATCTACATAAACTACATAAACTTACAAGCTGGGTGACAAGATATAGTATCTAAATATTATTTAATAGGAATATGAATCATGTGTACAACAATTCTCATTAACAAAGCATGTTACAAACGACAAATAATTGTATCAATGTTTGCGTGCACAATTCATTCTCCATCCAATATAATTACAGCGATGGTGAAGTGTGACGTAATTATTTTATGACGTCACATGTTGCTCATTATACGTAAGCATTCAATCGGAAAAGGTTTTTCGACTTCGGCACTTCTTGAACACTAATTCATTAGAATATTTAACTTAAACTGTTACAGTTTCTCGTTACAAAACATGGATTAATCATTGTATATACAACTTATATTCACATGTCAGTTACCAGAACATATATATCATACAATACATTATTTATGATTTAATATATGTTTTGTTATGTTATCAAATGTATTAAAATACTGAGAATGAACTAAAATGTATGAGTTTATCAATAAATGTGTATTATAATATTTTTTAGTCGTCTGAAAAAAATACATTGCTATGATGATACTCTTAGATAGAAATTAAAGGAAACCATTCACTACTTTAAATTCATAGAATTATTACAATGTAAGTCCATAAACCGTTAAATATTTCATTTGTTAATTTTCTTAATGTCTTTGTAGGTACATGTATATATAAATTTGGAACAATTCTAATAAAGCAGATTTAGTAGGAAACATTTACAGAAAAAATATAAAATCATAGACTCATTGCAAACCTTTAGTGAAGCGCAAGGTCCAGGGATAGAGTATTGAACCCAGGATCAGATGGTCATGGGTTCGACCACCACCCCCACGGCTATGTGTTGTGTCCTTGAGCAAGATACTTTTTCCACATATACTGAGTACTGGTTCTACCAAAGAAAAGCTTCAAACGTGATTTAATAAGTTGTAATAACTTGTTTCACAATCAATGTAAAATGATAAAGTTTATACTAACCATGAAGAGATATCTAGAAAGAAAGCTGCATTCTGTTCTCAACCCAAGGTCAGAGGTCCAAATGTACCTGAAAATCAGGAGTTTGTTTCAGATTTTATTTCAACAGGTCACAGACTTAAAACATAATTTCCTTAAGTCAATACAACAATCAGTCACTGTGTTATCAATAATTCAGTTTTATTTTTTAGTTTTTCTGTTGATTTTCATGTTTGTTGTTGAACACATCTCTGTATGAACTTAAAAAGTGTTTTCACAAAATTTTGAACCCAAAGCCCTCACACAGAATGATGCCATAGATAGTTTGTTACTTGTTTAACTTTTTTAAAAAGCCACATCCAATTTTAAAGATGTGTTTATATTTGTTCTCAAAATTATGTACAGATAAATGATTTTTCTCTTTGTTCATTTGTGTTGGCAGGCAAAATATAATTCAAGAAAAGATATGATTGAAACACCATTTGGGTCAGACGATTTATTTTTGAAAAAAAAAAAAAATTATAAACTGCAACAAACAGGATTGTGCATTTAAAATCATTCAGCGATGACACACTGAATACTGTGTATTAAATTCAAGACACAGAATTAAGTGTGTTCAAATTTAACAAATTTTGTATGACACAGAATGAATTGTGCTGAAACTTCAAAATAGTGCCGACACAAAGTTGGATTTAAAGACGTGTTTATGTAATTTGTTTCTTTTTTATAATTTGTTGAAATTAATCAAATATAATAAAAGATTAAGTTTCATCAAAATCAGTCCATCAATAAAGATTTTAGAGATCAGAAACCGTCATCCAATCAGAGTCCAGATCAACTAATTAATATGCGCCAATTCCATCCATTGTCGAACTTGACCTGGGTCTTGTTGATATAAAGCCAAATATAAATTTTCATCAAAATCCGTCCATAAATAAAGACTTTAGAGGCCAGAAACTATCAGGCAATCAGAGCCCAGAACACCTAATTAATATACAGGGATTTTAATGGAAATCGAACTTGAGCTGTAGTTTATCACCATACATCTTTTTACTAAATATGAATCAAATCCATCCAATCCTTCAAGAGATATCGAGCGGAAACCAATTTCTTGACATTTGTCAATAATCTAAGTCCAAGAAGGGGCATAACTCCATCAAAAGTCATCATACTGGAAAGAAATACAAACTTGACCTGTATTACCTGAATTTGAAGTCACAAACCAAATTTGGTGTAAATCTGTTCATTAAACTAAAGATGTAAGTCGGAAACCATTTTCGTACGGACAGCGGTGATACTATATGCCCCCACCCCCATTGAAAATGGCTGGGGCATAAAAAGAAGTTAATGCAAGGAAAAACTCAACTTGTCAATCAGAACAGTTCTTTTTCATGGTTTACACATTCTGAAATAATTGAACACAGCTATGCATCTAAAATCCTGGGTCCTCTGTGGCCTGGTGGTCTATGGAAATGTCTCAAATTTTACCAACCTCTCACCACTGAGGTCGTGGGTTTGAGCCTAACTTGGTAAAACAAAACTTTATGTGAAAAAGTTTGCCAGGTACTTGTGGAAGGATGGTAGTTCTTCGATACTTTCAGAAGTCATCCTCAACCAATAAAACTGTATGTCATTTGCCACATTTAACATTTAATGCATTGAAAAAAATTACATTTACATTTTATTCAAATGAAAAACAAAAGTTTAAAACCTTATGCCTAGAAAGCAGATACATACTAGGCAATATTTGAAGTCTGGGTCCCGGCCAGTACACAGCCCAAGATACCGCATCACTGGAGAACCTTTGCATTGATATCTTCAACATCCTTAAATATGTCCCGCCACATGTGGAGGACATCATCAGCATCCACAATATTATAAGGCATCTATAGTTTTAATAATAAGCATCATTTTTATACCATCGAGAGCTAACAGACAGTCAGTTTAACTAAACATTCTTTCCTGGGAAGTTAACCAGTATTCAAGCACACCTATCTCCACAAACAAATGATAACTTTGCAACTTGAATCAGCAATGAGAGACAATGTTGTATATATCATTATCAGTCATATGGCCAGATCTGAGCTCACAGTCTCTGGATTGATTGTCAGATTTAACAAATGTTGACAAATATCAAACTTGAACTGTAACTGACACTGAAGGATAAAGAAATATCAGGTGAATTTCATAGCCACATTATTAAACTATTTTAAGCAAATATTTACCGGTTTAGAATATGCAAGTTAAGGTATTTCATTAATGACTTTTATCAACAACAATAATAATATCGACAGAATCGTTAAGGAAATACATTTAAACACATATTTTAAACTTATAACTATATATCGCTTACAACAGTTTGATAATGTGGCTCTGAAATTCATCTGGCTTTATCCTTTCTGAATACACAGTCACTTTTAAAAGTGATTCATAGGGTATCACATGACGGGCGGACAAACAGACAGGGGTGACACTTAATGCCACACAACTTTTATTCAAACGACAGGGGCGTAATAAATTAACAATATTTCTTTTATGTATTATTAATAATTCTACTTTAACCCATCATTCACTACAGGCAGGACCACCAGTACCTATAGTTTTCTCATGATGTAATAACTTCCAATCTGTGACCTGGGTATGGGTGCCGTGTGTTCATCCGATCAATATACTCTTCCCTGCTGATATCCCGGGGCATGGTGGACTGGGGTAGCACAGTGTTTGGAATAAAGTCCATGTGCAATGGCTGTCTACATAAAGCCCCATCTGACACTGAGGAAAGATTCAAAACACTATCTACAGACAATATAGGATAACTTGGATACTGTTTTAAGTGTTGTTGATTATCGTTACTTTTTTACAAGTTTTCAGTTTAATTACATTCAGTTTGTTATTGCAAATATTACTGTTTTATCAATGTTCATAATTGATAACAAAAAATAAATAACTTAAAGTTACAGGTATGGCAATTTATATAAAATCCTTATTTTAAAATTACAATGTAAAAATTAGAAATTCATGGAACATTATCATATTTGTTAGAAAAACTGTAATGCAGTGGATGCATTCAGTATAGATGTTTGTCTAAAAATGCTATTTTCTTGTATATTGAGTGGCAGAAATGATCTATGGAAATAATGTTTTTGAGAGGATATGAACCTATCAATCCATATAAATACAAGTCAATTGTAATATACCTGACAACTTGGACAAAGACTTTGTAATGGGCAGAATTAGGGCCCATAATGATCTGTGACAAGCAAATTCAGTGAATTTATTTAATATGTCCCCACTTTTTCAAAAGATTGGATTCAGGCATTCTTGAGTTATTGCATGGAACCCCCAAAAATATAATTTTTCACAAATAAAGGGGCATAACTGTAAAACGACAAATGCCACAACCCCTTAAATCAAACTTAGCCTGTGTTTTGTTATTATAAACATTGTATTAAAATTTCAGAGATTTGATTCAGACAGTCTTATGTTATTGCACAGGTACCCACAAAAATATGATTTTTCACAAACTAAAGGTGCATACCGGTATAAAAAATATGTCTTTATAAACAATGTATTAAATAATTAAAATATTTGATTCAGGCATTCTTAAGTTATTGCATAAAAACCAAAGTGTGACGAACAAACAGACGGTCAGGCAGACCCAAATTAATGTTTTCCACTTTTCACAAAGTGTACCACTTACTGTACCAGTCTACATGTATATGTACGTACTGTACCAGTCCACATATATTATGTACTTACTGTACCAGTCTACATATATTATGTACTTACTGTACAAGTTTACATATATTATGTACTTACTGTACCAGTCTACATGTATCATGTACTTACTGTACCAGTCTACATACTTTACCAGTCTACATGTATCATGTACTTACTGTACCAGTCTACATACTTTACCAGTCTACATGTATCATGTACTTACTGTACCAGTCTACATTTATTATATACTTACTGTACTAGTCTACATATATCATGTACTTACTGTACCAGTCTACATATATGATGTATGTACCAGTCTACATATATGATGTACTTACTGTACCAGTCTACATATATGATGACTTACTGTACCAGCCTACATATATGATGTACTTACTGTACATGTCTACATGTATCATGTACTTACTGTACCAGTCTATATATATTATATACTTACTGTACCAGTCTACATATATGATGTATGTACCAGTCTACATATATGATGTACTTACTGTACCAGTCTACATACATGATGTACTTACTGTACCAGTTTACATATGGGTAATTCTATATTTTTTGTCTTTTTAATGTCACATTAACTTTATACTTATATTTAAAGCAGAAATCTACTATTTTTTATAAAAAAATATGATAAGATGTGCTAAAATAGTTTCTATAGAGATACACATAAACTATTATATTGATATTTTCGATACAAGTCTCTTGTTGAACATTAACATGCACCAATAATTGGCTATTTATGCAAAAAATGCATGTCCCCATACGTTCAGTATGTTTTTGAAAACAACTTGTTTGTTAAGCATAATAATTTCTGTATTGCTGTTGCTTTTTTTATATTAAATATACATTAGAAACATGGTTTGTATGTGTTTTTCGATACTTTTAACCTTATTTTTTCTCATTATTTTTAAAAACACATCTGTCCCCCAAAATCTGTCACTACCGAAACGTCTCGTTAATTTATTTAACGTGTAAAAGCTAGCGATAACACCGCCCAATACCATGACGTCATCAGGATGTTTTCTTGGCGCGAATTTTTCAACGAGGAGGAATGGATGAAGAATACAATCATTTACAAGGTATTTTATGTTTTGTAATTCGTACATTTTCTTTTTGTCATTTCCGAACAGTCTATGCAATCCTCAAAATTTTGATGTTGAAGATTCTGGACCCGAAGAGTTATTATGTGTATGTTTATGCTGATGTTTGTGTAAGATTTCCATGTATACACTATAAACCAAGATGGCTACCGCTGTAAATCGGTTTAAATATCATTACCGCAACGATCATTACCACAACGCTCCTCTCTGTTGTGGTAATGACCAAAACGTTGCGGTAATGACAAAAAACGTATACGTTAATGATTAAAGAATCTTTAAATGAATCAAAGAAATGAAATCAAGGTGAAAATCATGATTAAAGAAAAAAAAAGGAATGGTTAATTATTATTTTTAAAAATATATTTTAAAAGTATGAACCCCCCCCCCAAAAAAAAAAAAGATTTCTTTCAAGAAGCCCTGTATGATATTTATACAGAATAATACAGATTTTCTTAATTACCTTTTAACTAAAGAAGATTATTTGTTATAATTTATTACAGAACAGATATATTTATTTTATTTTTTTCTATTTCATCTTCTCCCAATTTTCTCTGGAGGGAGAAGTCACTTTTCCCAAAAGTTCATACCTACCTCGGTCCCTGTTCCTTATATTAATTATTGATAATTAAAGTAAGACAGGTAAACTAAAGTAATTGTGCGATTATTTAATACAAGTGTTTGTTTGTTGTTATTTTTATCTTATATTTATCTCATATTTATTCAGTCAATGGTTAAAATTATTTATAGATCTATGTGATGATATGTCCAAAGAAAATCAAAGATATGCATTTTCGACTCAATCTATTATTTAATGGTCGATTTTACATATTCTATTTTAGGCTGTTTATCTTTTTTGTGTTATAACAGAGTTAAAGATCAAGCTGAACAATTTAGACAGGCATATTGGAAAGTCAGAAAGAGTGTTATATACTCTACTTAGAACCAGAAACATCAGAGTATATGCTACAGAAATTTGTACTCTTTACGATAGTATATTAACAAATAAAGAAAAGTGCAGACTGTTTTCACTCCAACTTCAAGATGGCGTTGACCAGTGGCGAGCGTGCAGCACTTTGGAGAAAACGTCAGAAGGAAGATCCTGACAAGCATAAAGCTTATCTTCAGAAGGAAAAAGAACGTTATAAACGAAGGAAAGAAATAGGTCAGATCAAATCAATTGAAAATAAAACATCGAGAGAAAAGAGAAAAACAAGAAGAAATTGGAGGAAAAATCAGAAAGCTAAAAGAAACAGAGACCAAATGATACTGAAACATATTGAGCAAACCTTAAGCCCACCTACAAGTCCGCCGAATTATGACCAAGAGAATATTCCTTTACAAAATAATGTACAGAGAAATGAAAGTTGTATGAAAAATCTGGGACGTAAAAGAGTCAGACGAGATAGAGCAAAGTGCTATAGAGAGCTTTTTAAATTAAGAGTAGATTTGGATAACCAAAGAAGACTTAAAGAGAGATACCGCAAACGAGCGTATCGCTTAAATAAGTGTGATGCTAATAGAGAGGTTCATAAGGAAATTGAAAGTAAAATTCAGGGTAAGGAACTGCAAAAAGCTCTAACATTGCATGTTATCATGACAAGAAATATGAAAGAACAGTATGCAGAAACTAAGTCACAAAGAGAAAAAAGCATCATCAGACAAATCCTTTGGAAGAATTCCATTCTTAAGAAATATAGGCTGGGAAAGTATGCCATGAAAGAGACGGGAATATCAACAAAGTCTAATCAGAACCAAAGGCGTAGACACAGAAAAACATCAGGAATCAAAGTACTTGTGACAGACTTCTTTGAAAGAGATGATAATTCAAGGGTGAAAGGTGGCAAAAAAGCAACAATCACTAAATATGGCATGAAAAAACAAATTCATCTTTTAAATGACACTGTTAAGAACATACACTCCAAATGTCTTGCAGAAAACAACACAAGGATTTCATATAGTTTATTCTGTAAGTTAAAACCTTTTTGGGTGGTGAAACCAAATGAAAAAGATAGAGAAACGTGTCTGTGTAAAATACACGAAAACGTTCAATATAAATTAAACCGCATGTTTCATGAAAAGGTTATAGATAGTAATAATCTAGATGAAGCATTGAAACAGATTGTTTGTGACCCAAATAAAAAGTCGTGCATGTATAGAGAATGTTATGTCTGTCAAGACAAGACTATATACACAAAGAATGCAGATGGAAGGCAAGTATGGTGGTACACGTGGAAAAACATAAGAGTTGAAAGAAAACGAGAGAATGAGAAGGGCGAAATGGAAAGCAAAAAGATATCACGTACAGTTAAAGATAAAGAATATGGAACTCTGGCAAACCTGAAAACTGAACTAATGAAAGAGTTACAAAGGGCTTGCAGACATGTTTTAAACATCAGACGACAGTATGCCAGTCTCAAAAACCTGAGAGAGTCGCTGGATTCAGACAGTGTTATTGTGCACATTGATTTCTCAGAAAATTATGGATGCAAATATGAGAAAGAAATACAAAGTATGCACTTTGGTGCATCGCAGAGACAAATCTCATTACATACAGGTGTTGCCTACCTAAAGACGGACACAGCAAGAACGATTTCATTTTGCACATTCTCTGATTGTTTAAAGCATACACCGCAAGCAATTTGGGCACATCTGTCACCAGTATTGCAGTATCTTAAACATCAATCAGATGCAAGCTGTGTACATTTTGTAAGTGATGGACCTACAACACAGTATAGGTCAAAGACAAATCTGTATCTTCTTTCAAAAGAAATTTTTAAACACGGATTCACAAAAGCATCCTGGAACTTTTTAGAGGCAAGCCATGGGAAGGGAGCACCCGATGGTATTGGTGCAGCTATCAAAAGACAGGCGGACAACCTTGTAAATGTGCAACAGAGAGATATAATGTCATCACAGGATCTAATGGCAGGACTGAAGAATATCGGAACAAAGGTGGTCATGTTTGAAATAGAGGAAAGTGCTATAGTTGCGTATGATAAAGAGGTAGATGTTGCCCTTCAAACTGTACCTGAAACAATGAAGATACACCAGGTAAAATGAAAACCGTTTTGTATGCATAAGTATTACCTTATCAATGTACAAATATAGTAGCATATGGTATATTACAATCTTTATGTATATAATTAGATATTAATGATTGTCATTTCATGTTCATGTTATAGTATAAAATGAAACACAATCTGTATTGAGGAAAAGTTAATAATTTATAAACACTGGAATGCAGTTCGATATACTATATGTTTCTGCTCTGATTGTTACTTGCAGGTTCTGGTAAAGGAAAAATACCAAATTCTGTCGAGAGTGCTGAGTTGCTTCTGCAATGAAAACTGCCACTGTTACAATCCTGTTTTGACGTGTTTCAAAGTGGAAGAAGTAAGATTTATTTGCTAGCACGCCATTTAAAATATAGTCAAGTTGTTAATCTATACATATAATTAATAGCAACAAAGTATGCATACTAATTAAGTTTGTCTTTAGTGGTTTCGTTCATTTTTTACTCTCGCTTATCTCTAATCTTTTATTGCACCAGTTTCGTTTTGTTTAAAGCAACAATAGCACCAAAGGTCGAACAATTCTCATCCTTATTTGAAAGCGTTTTGTCTATGACATCGACAAGATATTTGTCTTAAATAAGCTCTCTGTGAATATAAACAGGAAGATTACTTTATTTGCTTTAATATCGGCAATCCCAAATCACCCTTTTTTCTCAAAAGCGACGACATTTACACAATTTATAAATAAAGTAGTACTTCAAATTAATTACCCGAACATAACTGAGAACATCGACATTTACCGACGTATTAAGCGGGACATTTTTAACTTCCAGTCAAGATTTTCGATTATGTTGTTAAGGTTATTTTACAGACGCAGCGATAGATTTATGTATTTTATTGGTAAATACTAAGGCGTTATATTATGAAGGCAACACCTAGGGAAAATCTCGAATGGTAATTTTAGTGTTATATTTGGCACTATTGCGACTTGAACGTATTAAAGCTATCAGTAATAAATACATGTTCGGCAAACAGGTCAATAATTGTGTATATCGACATAACATAATTTCACTGGGTAAAATTAAGAGATTGGTACAATAATATAGATTCATTTTTTTTTGCATACTACAGACTTCAGATGATAGTCATGGACAGTACAATTCAAGATTCTTCTGATATGAGTGCTATTCAGGTAGGATAAACTGCATTGTAATTTTCATATTTATTTTTCACATACTGTTATTCGTAACAGGTAAACAAGATGCCGGACACTCATCCCGGTTGAAAACCCAACTTTAGTCATGATCCAATATAAATAAATTAATTTATAATTATATATCATAATGCATTTCTTATACGTACGACAGGAAATTTATGTTGCAATAATTTGTTTGTAAACGTGTACTCTAGTTACTAGAAAATTGTGTCTTTCTGATATCATTGCAGAATGATGAGATTTTAAAGAAGGTCACCATTGTTGACGAGACGCTTTTGGGCTGTTTCTGTGTCATGAAATACGACAGTCTCCCATATCCCGGCATTATTCTCGATGTAGATGACAACGAAGTAGAGGTCAATGTGATGTGTAGAATAGGACCAAACCGTTTCTTTTGGCCACTTGTTGAAGATCGGCTATGGTATAGCAAATCTGACATTGTGACCATCCTAGACAAGGAGCCAGATTTGGTGACGACAAGACATCGTCAGATAGAACAAGCTGTATGGGAAGCAATTGTTGATGAACTGCAACTTGATGACCAAGGGAAAGTCATCTCATAAAAGCAGACATGATTAACGCTGTTTACTGTTAATAATAAACGCTGTGTTTCAGTTGTATTAGTTCAAATAATTCGACTTTTGTAATGGAATCTGACATTGTTCAGTCTGAACAAGTTTTGATCACTTAAAGATCCAAAACTTACTTCATGCTTTTAATTAATTAAAAATGGTTTTGTTAACCCTAAAATTAAGTTTAATTGTAAAATGGCTAAACAGTCATTTTGTTCGTCTCTATTTTTATCGGAATTTTCAGTTTGCAATATTGTGTCATTACCATCACAAAGTACGTCATTACCACATCGCTATGTCATTACCAAAACATTTTCAAAATTGTGGTATTACAGTTTAAAGTTATTATACTTTAAATAGGTTTTCTAATTGATCATGTTTTATAGCTTTGTTTCTTGAAGATCATCAAAAAAGAAATAAAAAAATAGCTATTCTCATCCATTGAAAATATAATAAAGATTGAAAATGTGAAAAAAATAGGAAACTCAGGGCATTTTATTCAGTGTATCAACTTTCCGAGTTTTTTTACAAAGATATTACAATGTGTGGTTATTATTTGGAAGTGCTTATTGCAATTGAATAAAATTATTTTTAAAAAAGAGTTTCGTTAACATTTTTATTTAAAAATATGTTTTTGTTACGGTAATGACAAAAATAGATTACACATTTGTGAAAACAATGCGTACTCCATCTGTAAGGGATAATAAAGCACTGCAAAGTGATATAATAGTTGGTTTATACTTCGTTGTATTTAGTGAATGCATGATAATACGTATCAAACAACTTTAGAAATCTTATATCCCAAAACTTGAAAATGATAATAAATGTAGAATTACCCATATATTATGTACTTACTGTACCAGTCTACATACATGATGTACTTACTGTACCAGTCTACATATATTATGTACTTACTGTACCAGTCTACATACATGATGTACTTACTGTACCAGTTTACATGTATCATGTACTTACTGTACCAGTCTACATGTATTATGTACTTACTGTACCAGTCTACATGTATCATGTACTTACTGTACCAGTCTACATACACGATGTACTTACTGTACCAGTCTACATATATTATGTACGTACTGTACCATTGATTGATTGATTGAATATTTAGCATCCTTTTTATGCCATCGAGGGCTAATAGATGATCATTTAACCTAACAACTGTTTCCTGGAATTAACCAGTAATCGAGCACACTCTGTCTCTACAAGTAACTAATAACTTTCCCACTTGAATCAGTGGTGAGAGACAAATGATAATGAGACACAATGTCATATATCAATCATCACGGAGACTATTGCTGGGCAGGGGATTTGAACTCACAACCCATGGATTGATAATCAGACGCCTAACCATCTGAGCTAATCGGGCCCGGCTGGTGACCTTGACATTGAATTTATAAATTTGTGAACCTTCCCATTGTTCTAAACATTTCTGCCAAGTTAAATGAAATCCTTTTATGTAATTTTACAGTAGAAAACAAGACACGATTTGTGATTAACAAACTTGTGACCTTCAAAATTGACCTTGAAAGCACAAAACTGACTGTTGCATGCTACACAAATTTTCATTATCTGGACCATTTTTGTGAAGACTGATGGATTTCTTTGTATTAGTATTAAGGTAACAGTAAAGATCCAGATTTTGACAGACCAATGTTCCCAAATTTGGGAGCCAATTTATAACAGAATAAAAAAAAAAAATGTTGTAAATTAAACAATTAACCGCTTGCCTTTTTTAAATATTCTTCTTTAATTACTAAAGCAAGACAACTTGATTTATGTAATATGTAAGTCAGGTGTTTAAATTTTGTTAAAAATAAAAGCAATGCTTATGAACACAAGCAGACACACACCTTTTCTGGATTTTACCATTGCTGCCACAATATTTTTGGGTCATCACGAGTAACTGTCATGGTGCCTCCAGGTTGCTTGGTAAGGAAGGCCTGGACACCAATTATATGTTACATCTGAAATAAACCAGTGAGATATGTGAGATAAAGCCAACCCACATATGGGAAACTGACCATTCAAATATATTATACACCAACAGAACTGTAGTTATTTTCCTTGCAGGTTTGTCAGAATATGACGTGGATTTTAGGTTTTCGGGTATAAAAAATTCAACTTAAGGGATAACTGCTTTGGCGGGAATGACCAGGTGGGGATTCGAACTCACGACCCTTGGATTTATAATCAGATGTGCTACCGACTGAGCTAACTTGTTTTCTTAAAATAGTTGTATAAACATGTCTGTCAATATGCTATATATATGCATTTTCAATAAAATATTATTAAATATTATTTACAACAAAGCTATTGAAACTCTTCTTCAATAGGATACTGTAACATCCAAATATATGAATAAGCTTATATGCTGAACACAGCACAAAGCCCTGAAATCAAACTTTTCAGACAAATCCTGAAAACTCAGAATTAAAACCTCAATTATCTTATTAATATTGTAAATGTAATTTCACTAGAAGTTTTCATCACATAGTACAGACTGGAATATCTTTTATTTCATTATATAGTACAAGTGTACAACATCATTTGAAATAGGTCATTATAAAATATTTGTGATCAAACATTTCAGAATATTGTTATTACAAATAAACAGGTTGTAACATATATGTCATATCAATATTTAATATTAATACAAACACTGCATCACTTTGGTACCTGTGTACCAATATATTTATTTTAAAAAGGAACTACTCATCATTTACTATCACAGTGTAAACGACTCAATTTTGCTCAAGGATAATAACAACATTAATTATCCACTTTAACCAGTCCAAAACTTGTCCAAGATACTATGGTTACATAACAACTGTGTAAGTTTAATGAAGACAAAATATAAACTGTGAGTGCTAGTGATTGCGCCAAGGTTTCATCCGTTTTAAATATCCGATCTAGAAAGCTCTCGCCTCCTGACTCATACCGTTCAACAAAATCATGAGAATCGCTGACCCATTTTTCCAGTTTGTCCAGTTATGGTAGCCTCAGGACCCATCAAGCACTCACTTTGTTCATGTTCAAATCTTATTTTAAAATCCAGTGTATTATTGAAACAGAAACATCAATCTCAGCCGAAAGATCTCTTACAGTAAATCGCCTGTCTTGACAGATAGCGTTTCTAACCTTTTGTGGTAGCGAATCTCTGACTGATAATGATCTGCCACATCTAATGTAATCATCAATAGAATTCCGTCTGTTCCGAAATTGATCATGTAATTTAAACACTAACAAACGAGTGCATTTATGTTTCATTCCTGTTTTAATCATTTGTATTGTCTGGATAGGTGTTTTATTTAATCCAACACAAAACTTGAAGACCCTCTTGTTTCGACGTCCCCAGTTGACGTCATATTCATTAATTTCAAAATCAACACTTCTCAACTTCATGTTGTAACTTTTAGATTTTTTTACATAAACTTCACGTGCTCCAGGTAGAGTGCACACGGTCACATATTGCATTTTTCAATGATTCATGGGCCATGACTCTGACATTAATTATCGGATTTTGCCAGTTAAAGATCTTGTCTGAGATAATTATGGTTATACAACTACTGTGCAAGTTTAGTGAGGATTAACGAGGATTAAATGCGGGGGCTAGAGTCCACACAATGACAAATATTGCATTTTTTAATGTTACAAGGGCCATAACTTTGACATTAATAATCTGATTTGGCCAGTTCAATAACTTATCCAAGATATTATGTTATAATACCTACTATGTAAGTTTATTGAAGATCCAATGAAAAATGCAGGTGCTAGATTGCATACAACAAACAGTTCACGGACTGATGACAGACAACGGACAATAGTCAACAGGCGATCAGGATTATAAGCTTGCCCCGAGCTTTGCTCTGGTGAGCTAAAAAATGATATACGTATTCTAGAACATTTTCTTAAGATTTTTGAGACTTTGAAATACCAAAATCATTTGTATTTTATTTATAAATGATGAGATCCTTTGTATCCAAGAGTTACATTTTTAAACATTTATAGTGAAATTTCCTGATATACTACTAGTCTGATGATTCGTTCACACCAGGGGTTGCAAATGCATGCTGGTTAAGACAAAAACATTGTAAATCTAAAAATTAGTCAAATTTGAAAATTTTAACTGTTTGAATTTAAATATAACAAATTCAAAAATAAACAAACCTTCAAGATTTCTGATATATTATCCAATTTCCCTGTATTTCACATGATTGAAGTCCAAATTTCATGTTGATCCGATAAAAACCAGCTTCTTAATTCAATTTCTTCTATTTTCACTTTCTGTTCATATCTATAGGTGTCACACCTGTACAAACCCCCTCTATATAACTTACAGCAAATTGTCAATATTGTTCTGTTTTTGACCAATTCCCAGACCTTCCGTTCCATATACTGGTCCTGTTTCCTTGTACAGCAATTATATGTCTCAAGAATTATCCACAGAAAATGATACCATTAAGGTTTAACTTTTCCACAAATTGGAAATTTCTCAGGTCACTGTCAATATTTACACTGCACAGCTGACACTTCCGCTGCATAACCCCCACATCTCTGACTGCATGTTCCCGGAAAGTAATTCTGAAATACAACAAAGAAATACCTCTGATTTCTCAACAACACCACTAAAATAAGTAATTCTGAAATACAACAAAGAAATACCTCTGATTTCTCAACAACACCATTATTTTAGCTCACAAACATATATATCTGCACTTAATTAGCATTTTCAATAAAAAATATGACCATGAAACCTACAGTTAATTTTACTATGGACTCATTTCAGGCCCTCTACGACCTGGAAGCACTTCCGTTGTGCAGGGTTTCCCCCAGAGTCATAACCCATGTCTTCAAAAGATTTGGTTGATAAGTGATTTAATCCCTTTAGTAGCCCGACATGCCTGAACTGTTGCTACTACCATAAGATAATCCCATTACACTTGCCCATCAGTAATTAAACAAGTGACCCCATGATTAATTGACCTATTTCACAGAATTGTCAATCACTCGTAAGTGTGATCTGAGGTGTGTACAGGTAAGCCAATCAGAACGATTCATTTGAAGGTTACTCCGCCTCAATATAGAAAGCGGTGTCATGTGAAATTTCTTGATCCGAGATTGTTTTTCACAAGATATAAAATCAACTACTGACCAAGGTGTCGGCATTACCTTTCAATTGATTCATTAACCTCCCAATCACGTGTCTATGTAGTATGTATGCAATCAATCGGAACAAAACACTTACGTGTGTCACGACCATTTCTCAGCTCAAGACAACTAGAAATAGATTGCAGTGTATAGTAAGGGCTTTATGCAAGTAAGCAAAACCATGAAATCGTAAAGGGTTTTCTCAGTATCTTATTTCAACAAAGCTAGAATAAAATCCCCATTTAAAATGGTTTATTTTGTACATAAATTGAAGAAAAAATACGAAAAAACGCCTGGATGTTGCCTACCGGATGTTAACAATTTTGAGAAATCCGGTCTAAAAGTTGGCGCCTTCAAAAGTTCTTTCATAAAATTTATATTTATTTGGAAATACACAGACACCTAATGAAAATTACAGAATCAAACATTAAAAATGCAAACTTCTCAATTGTATTAACTTTAAATATGACAAGTTGTCCATTTATAAACACTCCTTTACTATGTTTTTATGGCAATACTATTCTAATATTGGGAAGAAACATATATTTGAAATGCACATAAAAGGATAATTGGATATCCCCGGTTTCTCAGCATCTTATTTCAACAAATAAAATCCCCACTTAAAACGGTTTAAATTCTTAACATAGATAAAAGCATTTTCGTTCATTGGAAATACCGGATGTGGTGACAGTCAAAAATTTGGTTACTGTGGTTACTATGCAGGATATTTAGGGGATAGGGAAAAAAAGAATTTTTAAGGATAATCTATTTGTGTTTACTCTTATGAAATTGGTATTCATTTGGAAATACACAAATTCTATATGAAAAATATAATTTGCCTCTATATTGAATCAAACATTAAAACATATAAATTGTAACATTCAAATATGACTTGTCATGAAGGACTTGCATAGAACAGGATAGGACACTTGTATTGGATAGGAAACTTGCATCTCAACATTAGATGTTGACGAAATAGCACACAAAGGATTAATTATTTGGCTAGATATTGAAGCTTGAAGGAAAATTAATCATAATTAATAATCATAATTATTAATAAATAATCATAATTAAGTTGTTATTTTAGCTGCAGTAAAGATATTTTGTAATCAAAAGTGTTTCAGCAATTTTAAACACAAATTTCTGGGAATGGTATTGTTTTGATGAGAATATCTCGCTGCAATGCAAGAATTTTTAATTTTTGAATTTGAATTTTAAATGGAAGTTAAGATAATTGAAAATGAGATATTGCGAGATTTTGTGTAAATACACAAACGTTCATAAAATCTCAATCAGTTGCCATTCCTTCTCTATATAATTCCTTGCTAGTCATCCATTAAAAAAACTTTAAATTTCTTTGTACGGTATTCATTTTATTTCAGCAATATTCAAAATAGAAACACATACTTAAAAATGCACCTTTCATGAGTGTCAAACTTAAAAAAAATCAACACAGGAGGGGACACCCCTCCCTCGCATTTTTCGCAACATGCCTTCAAAAATTCCTGGAAGAAACCCTGTAGTGGTGTGACACCAAAAGTTATTCTTACTGTGGACATATTGTATAGAGTTTTTTGCCTCGAGAACTCTTCAGTAAAAAAAAAACATTTCATGTACGTCATTCTGACATGAGAATTTTTAAGTTTGTGTTTTCACAATTAATCTTATAAAACTGCGTGGCCACATAATGTACGTTACTTAAATAGTTACCAGTATATCATTGTAAAATAATGACTCCGATGTATAATCATTATCATGTAAACACTATTTTGGGAATACTTTGATTGCAAACATAAGAGGTATTAAAATGACATCTTACAAGAGCGTGTTCGAAACTTCGTCGTATTTTTGTGAAACAGGTTTCATACTCAAATAGTTCATTGTTCTTAGTTTGTTTTTTGTTTACTTTCAGCTTTTTACCAGCTTCACTATCATCACATCACTTGAATGATTTCATTGAGAGTTCAACCATGTGTTGTGTGTGATATTGGTTATGCCATTTTGCTACCAGGCAGAATAATTATACCAACAATGAACTGATCCGTACTAGAACTGTCATTTTTATTTTATGATATGATCTTACTGGGGATAAAAAGAACCTAATAACAGATGCTATAGTTTATAGTTATAAGTCGACCTATCAAAATATATGCAACAGGGTTTTTAAATGCAGAAATATGTACAGCTGCTTACTCTCTTTATCAAACTTCTGGCCTCATTGCTTAAGTATGGAGGTAGGCTCAGCTTTGCCTTTAATACATGAAATACAGAAGTCACCCATGTCATTCTCAAATGTGTTTTTAATAACTTATAGATAAATATTTCGTGTTTTTTTTTATACTTTTTAAAAAAAAAATCAAATAAAAAAAATATATGGATAAATATTTCATTTTAATAATCATCGATAAAACTGATACATACAAATAACGAAGACCCCCGAATAGAACGTGCAATATTTTTGTTGGAGAAACATGCACTCTTATTTAACCCTTTACTCCATAGATACACGTTTTCCCGCACCAATCACAGAAGGCTTTTGAAAACATTGCAGGAATAGTTCAGATTGCTCGTGACGAGCAATCTGAACACTTCCTGCACCGTTTTCCACTCTGTCAGTTAATAAAAACACAATTCACCCATTGCTAATACGTGGTGAATTAATGCTTTCTATATTAGAGGGGTCCAAAGGCGTCTAAATGAAGTAAAGGGTTAAATGGAACCAAGGTTGTGTGTTTGTTACAGATTGTATCGAGATTATTTTACCCTTTACTCCATAGATACGCATTTTCCCACACCAATCACAGAAGGCCTTTGAAAACAATCATTATGAGCAATATGAACTCATCCTGCACTGTTTTCCACTCTGATCGTTAATATAAACATAATTCACCCAATAATTCAAAAGCCTTCTATATTAGAGGTGTCCAAAGGCGGCTTTATTAGTGGGGTCCAAAGGCGTCTATATGAAGTAAATCATTTCTAGTATGATTAAGGATTATCGTCATTTGACAAAATCCTTACTAAAATAATTTTATAAATGTGAATATTTCACAGGAAATGCATCATTTCCAATTTATTTATTCTTAGCGAATCTTTCAGTGTCCATTCTTGCAGTGTAGGTATTTATAAATGTGTTCACAGGGCCTGGATGGCCCTGCTGTATTTTAGTAACAGCTACATGTACACATATTAAATACATAAACCATAAAGTAATTCTTTAGAACCAAACTTCACGCACAAACGAATGGCAAGACAAACGGACAGACAGACAGGGTTAACACTTGGTGCTCCTTTGGTATTCTTCGAATAGAAGGGGCATAACGATCATTTTGTAAAACATTACAAAAGAAAACCAGTTACTTAAGACTAATTACAATTTGCATTTAAATGAAAATAAACATTGAGTTATTTCCCTTCCTTTACAAATTAAAGACTATATTATTGTAATTATTTTAGTTATTGTGCTGTTTAGTATGTGCCATCCTTTCTGTTACTTTCCACTATTTTTGGTCTTTACACCTCGTGGCTTCGACAGGAGGCAGACATATTTGATTGAATCCGGTTGGTTGGGTCAACGTGGCTTTGTATCCGCTATTTTGTGCCCTTATGGTGTAAGTTTTATTTAGAATTACACTTTATTTAATCTTACCAATGCCTTTGTTTATTTTGCAATTAAAGTTTATTTCCATTTCGCCTCTTATTGCCTTTATAGAATATTTACGCATTGAGCAGCACATTTTGCCCCATGCTATTTCGCACCCATAATAAGTATGTGGTTGCTCTGAGGGATTTGTTTTTGTTAAGTAACTAAATATTAATGGAAAATGTAATTAGGTATATTATCTGGAGTGTTGATTTATATCTACAGGGTATTTTCCATGTATGTTGCATTTTGATTCTTCTTTCATCGAAAACATGATGAGTGAAATATATGTATATTTATCTCCAATTGGAATTTAAAGTAATAGGGTTTTCATTTTGTTTCTTTGCAGCTATTTACCAAGCTATCACACATCACATACCTTGTCAGCTTGTGCAAGAACAATAAAGTGGAAAAACGGTTAACTGGCTGTCCTTTTATTTGATGAAGCATTATCTGGGGGACTGCACAGTTATGGTAGCCATCATGGAACTCAGATATCCTGAATTTGAGTTTCAACATTTCTGTAAAGTTTAATGAAAATTAAATAAGTAATTCAGGAAGAGTAGTTGTCATGAGAAAAAGTTTACAGTCATACAGCTGGCTGCTTCTGCTGGGTTTTTTTTCAGTTAAGCTGAAATTTGAGACAAATAGGTTATATGAATGACCTAATTGACTGTAACCTCACAAACAGTAAGAAAACCTGAAATACTGTATAAAATTAAAAAATATAAACTCCTGGTCAATATGTCTGTTTTATCGTTCAATATTGCAGATCCTCACCACAAACTTCAGTTGATTTGTCTCTGTAACCTTGTATGTTGCCTCAACTCCTGTGTGATGAAGAAACTTCAAGAAGTGCAATATTGGTGTTGATGATGAGATTACCATCATCCAGGGGTAGAAAATCTCTGTAAATATCATTTAAAGACGTTTCTGCGGGTTGTTACTGCGCATCGCTACGCGCATAATTCCTTTCTGTTACTTTCAGTTTCGGGGTCTAATGTCGCCGTTTGGTTAATTAAAAGTCGAGTCGCATTAGGATATTTACAAAGCGAAGTATTTTCATTTCGAGATGTCAGAAATGTAAATTTTGTCAAGGAAGCGATCGAAAAGCACGGAAGAGTATAATGTTTTTCGTTCTAAACCACCAGAAGTGCCTGTACATAACGAAGTCGAAGAAACAACTACGAAAATATAATCAATACTCGTAGTGGTAACATTTCGGATAACTCGTTTTTCGGATATGGATCATTTGTGAATTTGTTCCAAAGCGCTGAATACATGTCATAATGAATTTACCTGAAACAATATTATTCATACCGGGATGGAGACAAGGAAGAATAAATCTTGAATTTTGACATTTAGCTGACCTGATGCATGTAAAAGTTTGGTATTGAAGGACACTATGGAATATACTTATATGAGTCAACGTTATACATAAACTGTATATGTGGAAGTATAAGAACAGTGGAAACAAACAAGACACATCGATTAAACAGGAAAAGTTCAATATCATTTGACATCAACACAAAGCAATTGAGTATAAGGTTAGTTGGTGCTTTATCATAACTCACTGATCAATATTAATGTATCATATAAAATGATTACTTACTTTATGATTTCTAGAGATGAACAACTATAAAAAGTGATTCATTGGTTGAATATTTACATCATTTTCATGCCATTGAGGGCTAACAGACGATCACCTAACCACTGTTTCCTGGAATTAACCAGTATTTGAGCACACCCCATCTCTGCAAGTTACTGATAGCTTTCCCACTTGAATCAGCGGTGAGGGACGATTGATAAAGATACATAATGCTGTATATCTATCATCCTTGAGACTGTTGCCAGACGGGGATTCGAGCAGTATTCTTACATTGAGTAAATGTTAAAAAATAAATTTATACACCGTCATGTTCTGTGTTTCCTGTTAAACAGAAAATTGTTACATGAATTATGAAAATAAGAAACTATTCAACACATTTCAGGAATGCTAAACAGAGGCTCAGGTTACAGATGGAGTGAGATGTCAGTGCTTTAAATACCTGTAGTGGTTTCATTAACTATGAAGAGACAATCAATATCGTGACATAGACAACGTGTACAGAAACACTAAATGAAAGAGTGACAATCATCAAAAGAGGCCAATGGTAATTATTAATGTAATTTAACCGTTTCAGCTTATTTCTATTATGGATTACAACAAAATAATCATGAGCACAACAGATGATCTGAGGGGGATCAAACCTGTGACTACATGTTTGGCACACCCAATATCCGTGCAAATAACTGACAACTTTCCCACTTGAATCAGTGATTAAAGATGAATGAACATGAGACACAATGTTGGAATTTGCATATATTTAAATCATCACAGAGACTGGCCAAGTGGGGATTTGAGCTTGCAACCCCTTGACTGCTTGTTACATAAATAACAGTTTCATTCAGTAAAAAAATGTCCACATACATGTATGCAAGTTTATAACCATAAGATTTTGTTCAATGGTTTGAACATAGATATCATAACAGGAATTGCTGCTCAGTTATAGCCCTTGAGTTGTCAAACTATACCCATATATTGTGCTGTTTTATTAAAATACATTGTCATTTTTTTAGCCAGACCGATGAGCTCAGTTGGTAGAGCACGATACTTCTAGCTCAGGGTTGAGAGTTTGATACCTGAGACTGGCTAACTTACAGTGCTAACTGTCATTCAGATGGGACTTTAAACTGAGGACTTTTATGATGGTGCTATACACCAAGCAAAAGAATCAGGTGAAACATATGATTAGGTTTCTATAATATTTGTTTCCTGCACAATCCCCCACAAACCTAAAAAGTCTAAACTGTTCACTCTTCTGGGTGCATCACCCAAATGGGAAACTGGTGATGATGTAAATTAGGCTTACATACAAACAAACATTGTCATTTATTTCTTTATCTCATATAAGCTTCCTTTAATTTTCAGTGATGAAGTCAGTCAAGTAGTATAACAGGACTAGGCCAATTTATTACAATATGCGTTGCCAGAAGAATGGATTGTGACAGTAAATCAGATACTGGGACCATGTTAACAAAAAGTATTTGAAAAACATATGATGTTTTTCCAGAAGACTAGGAAATGCACATATTATGAAAAATTAAGAACAATCACTACCAGTTCACCAGGCAGTGTTCTAAAATTTTAATGACAATTCAAAGATTAAAGTTGGAAGTAGCCCAGTACAGGAATAAAAATTTCAAGTTAATGTAATAATAATGGATGACAGTGCGACTACTATAGCCAAGATAAATACCAGAAAAAATGACTTGAATGGACTCGTAGATAAAACTCTGAAGATATTATGTTGAGTAGCAGGTCACTGGTGATCCAACCTTGATTGACAGTACATGGTTTTACCACTAGGCCTCTAACATTTCAAACTTTTACAACTATTGATGTTCATCAATTATCCAGTATATATGAAATGTATAAATTTAAAGCAATTTAACAGTAATTACATTACAAATATTATAATTGCTATTTAGTTTGTCATTTAGAAATATGAAAGTTATTTCTGCAATGAAACTTCATTTATAAAAATTTACAACAGATAATTTTTACAATTTTGACAATTTTAGGCCATTTTATGAAAAGGGAAGTTAACATTTAGCACTGTAGCTTGGTAACAAGCAAGGTCACATGTATTTTTTATTTTATTTCATGATATTGTTTGTTGTTGTGCTTCTTTGTAGAAAGAATGAAACAATTCTCCACGTAGAACATTTTTTTTTATTGAATTGGTGTGAAAATGCATCGATTGCAACCATTTTATGAAAACGGGAGGTAACATTTAGCACTGTAACTTTGTAACAAGCATGGTGACCTGTATTTTTTATTTTATTTTCTGACATAGTTTGTTATAATGCCTCTTTGTAAAAAGAATGAAACAATTCTCCGCATTAGAACTTTTTTTATTATTGAATTAGTGTCAAAATGCATCATTTACGGCCATTATATGAAAAGGGAGGTAACATTTAGCTCTGTAACTTAGTAACAAGCATGGGGACATCTATTTTTTGTTTTATTTTCTGATAGTTTGGTTTAGTGCCTCTTTGTAGAAAGAATGAAACAATTCTCCGCGTTACAACTTTTTTTTATTATTGAATTAGTGTAAAAATGCATCGTTTGCGGCCATTTTATGAAAAAGGGAGGTAACATTTAGCAATGTAACTTAGTAACAAGTAAGGTAATATATGTTTTTTATTTTATTTTCTGATATAGTTTGTTAAAGTGCCTCTTTGTAGAAAGAATGAAACAATTCTCTGCATTAGAACTTTTTTTTATTATTGAATTAGTGTCAAAATGCATCGTTTACGGCCATTTTATGAAAAGGGAGGTAACATTTAGCACTGTAACTTAGTAACAAGCAAGGGGACATATATTTTTTTTTTATTTTCTGATATAGTTTTTATGGTGCCTCTTTGTAGAAAGAATGAAACAATTCTCCGCGTTAGAACTTTTTTTATTTTTAAATTAGTGTAAAAATACATCGTTAACGGCCAATTCTATAATCGTAGAAATTTATGAAAATTACTGTATGAAATGTGAAACTCAAAAGAGCATCATGACTTTTTCTGTTTTAGATACTTTATCTTTTGTTACATGAGTGACAACAATATTTTGTTGAAATATATCACTTTGTTAGTAAATTAAACAAGATTTATAACTTACACCAATTTGCTGTTTTTTATTTAAAAAATGTAAAACGGTGTATTTTAAACATAGTCATAGCAAAAAAACAAGCATGGGGACCTATATTTTTTTTTAGTGTTTCAAACTTGTCTTACTTCAAAGTACTTGTGTGCAAAATTTAAAAAAAATCTCCGCGCTAGAACTTACTCGAAGAAACGTCTTTAAACAGATAATGAAAATCAAGAAAAAATTAATTCAATTTATTCAATCTATATGAAATACAAAAAGTAAATTCTTAAAGCTGCTAGCTACCTGAAAAAAAAAAACAATTTGGAAGATATTGTGAATTATAAATAGCATATAGGTACTCGTATAGTTTCACCAAAAAACAATAACAAAAAGAAGGTAGTATTATATTTGAGGCGTCAATGGCCAAGTGGTCTAAGGCACTGTCTCATTTTACCTCTGACCCACAATGTCATAGGTTTGATCCGCTCCCTGCAAAAACATTTTATGAGAAAACTTGCCCATTATTTGTGGAAGAATAGTGGTTTAGTCAGATTCATTCTGAGGTCTTCCTCTACCATTAAAACTGGATATGCCACAGTGTTTTTTCCAACTCCAATTGTTTGGGGGTCATTGATGACCCACTACCTAAAAATCTGCGGGTCATTTTCAAAATCTTGGGGTCATCAGTTGACTAGTTTTAAACACAACCAACTTGAATAAATGGAGTTAAAAATACATATTTTACTAAAACAGTTTTACTTCCTGTTTCACACAAATTTCTACATCAAAACTGCAACTTAAGTTAACAACTTCAAAACAATTTAACTTCAAACGAATGTTTCACTTCTGGCAACAAGTTACAACAACTAGAAACTAGTTCTTTTTATGATCATGGCCACAGGGCCATAAACTTTTTAATGTCATGGCCACAGCTCAATCACCATTGCCCTAACTGTTTTAATGTCATGGCCACAGCTCAATCACCATGGCCCTAACTGTTTCAATGTCATGGCCACAGCTCAATCACCATGGCCCTAACTGTTTTAATGTCATGGCCACAGCTCAATCACCATGGCCCTAACTATTTTAATGTCATGGCCACAGCTCCATCACCATGGCCCTAACTGTTTTAATGTCATGGCCACAGATCAATCACCATGGCCCTAACTGTTTTAATGTCATGGCCACAGCTCAATCACCATGGCCCTAACTGTTTTAATGTCATGGCCACAGCTCAGTCACCATGGCCCTAACTGTTTTAATGAAAAATTCTAACATTATTTCAATAATTAATATTTCAGCTGAGCTATATGTTTAGCGTTACCAAGCATTATTATACTCTTTGGAAAACAAAACTTTGTTGTTTTCTTTTTCCCAAAAGCATTTCTCTTCTGGCTCATAGCTAGACACATTTTAGAGCAATGTAACCTTAAAAAAATAATATAAAAACATTTTAATGGTAACAAAAATTAATAACATTGTTGTAATTATGTAATCATTTTTTAAAATGAATATAATTTTCTAAAATATAATTTCTTTTTTCCATAACCTTTTAATTGTCCGTAAAAGAAACATAAACGGCGCCGGGAATATAGTCGTAAAACTTGGACCGGCCGATGTTTAAACTGATATTATAATGTCGCGCATGCACGCCTCGATACCTGATAGAAAAAAAAAAGTTTTTCAGATAGAATATCATCTGTATATTTAAAACAACTTTTTTGACAAGTTTGACAATTTTCACATTTCATCTTTATATACAAACAACCTAATACTGGGTATATATCAGTGTTATTGTTGCAGCATATGTTTGTTTTCACAGATGTCTTCAAACTACAATATTGCTTCATGGAAAATTATGTACGTGATCATAATTGTCTATGCGATTGCATCAATATAGCATTAATAACCAATTAAAGCATTTACGTAATTAAAGCATTTACGTAACTTAGTGGAACTGCATGACTGGGGTTTCCCTGAATCAGTCAGCCTGATCAGTCTAGCTAGCATTGTAAAAATTACTCTGAAACCATCTTGCCGAAACAAATCTGCGTAATTTGAATTTTTGTATTTTAAGGTTGCATAACAGTGGATTCACTGAACAAATTTGATTGCTTTAAATGAGATTTAATTGCGTCAAAAACGCAAGAAACGTGCTCTGAAGAAAACACTGATGCTGTATATAACCTGAAATGTGTATAAAATTGCATTAAACCCCATTCAAGTAATATATTGTAAGAATCCTTTTTTAGCGGTAGTATTTATGTAAGTGGTTTTATTATTAAGGTGCTGCCATTTTATACAGTATACACGTATAAATTTAGTTGAGTAGTTTACATAACAAGTGTATCTAACTCAGTATCAACACGCATTATTGACATCATTCCCAGCAACCATCAAAACACTAGAATATTAGTTAGATTTTTAAAACATATTTAGAATAGCAAAGTCTGTGGTCAGGTATTGTGTGTATAGGGCACATTCATCAATCTCTGTGTGATAATGTAATCCTGAAAGCAGATATTTATCATATTTACAGGCAAAGACAATTGCTTTAACCAAATAACCAGTTACAAGAACTGTTCATTTCTAGACAAATGTACTAAAGACTTAAAATCTGACCAAATTTTATACTGCCGCTATTTCAAAATCAGATTAAAATCAGGCCAAATTTATAATGTTCAAAAATTTTAATTAAAATCAAGACTAATATTGTCTATAAATTCAGCAACTTCAAGAACCAATTGTATAACATCAGGGGTTCTGCAGGGTTCTATATTAGGTCCATTGTTATTTTTACTGTTCATAAATTATTTCCCATTGTTTACAAATACTACGCTTCAACAACTGACCTAGTAGTGCAACATTTCCCATGTCTCTAAGGAGCCTTTTCAAGGTATGTTATTTTGCATCTGCCAAGCCAGCGTTATGGACAGCAGATCGGATATCCAAATAATAAAAATGCTGTCTATTACATCTATTAAATCAGGCTACTGACCTATATGTGATGCATTCAACATGGTATGGTAATGAATACTGACAACATCAGAGTAATGCTAATCACCTCTCGTCAGAAACCAAGGCATTGAAATCATATCAATTTACAACTCACCTACAACAGTACAGTATTAACTGCTACAACAGGCAATAAAATCGTTGGAATATATGTTTATAATTGCCATACAATGGATTAAACAGTTACAATCTCACTCCAAAAAAGTTTCATCAATCAAAGGTAATTTAAAATATTACCTTTCTTAATCAACCATAGAATGTTGTATTACAAAGTTTATACACAATCACATTTCAATTATTGTTGTACAAATATTTCAAAAAGAAATATAAATAAGTAAATTAAACTGCAGAGGCAAACATGCAAATATTATTTTAGAAAATGAATATGAAAGTCTATATATTTCATTCAAAAGACTGAGTACTTTGTCTATCAATCAAACTGTATTTATATAAACGGTAAAACTCATGTGTAACGTAACAAATGGTACAGCTCCGCCATATTTGTGTTAACTATTCAACTAAGAAGAGTCAAATAATAATGAATCCATCTGTTATATTCAAGCTCAAATAAATAAAAATGTCTTCACACCACTCCCACCCTACCCCCGAGATTTTAAATAGAATTGTTTAAAGGTAGTCTATCATATTCAGGTGCATTTATACCATACCTGTATATGGTTACTAGTTTTTGTAAAGATATTTGCTTTTTGTTTGTGTTTGTTTTGATTTTATTATTGTTGTGTTTTTTTACCAATATATTCAAGTTTCCATGTAGAATTGCATGTGTATCAGAATTGAAATACCAATACAAAAAGCGAGATATGTGTGCGTGTAGAGGAGAGATGACATCACAGCATGTTGCAAGATTTTTGGTTATCTATAATGTGTGATATATGTAGAAAATGAAAGTTATTTCTTATCTTTTTGACAATGTATATGTACTTGTTTCTTTATACGAGGGCCTAAAGGAAGATTGGTTTACCAATTGAGTGACCCTCTTTAAATAAACTAACTAATTTATTTACTAAGTAATGACTGGGTGGAGTATATGAAACTCACAAAATAGTTATAAATGCTCAGTAAGACACAGCAACTCTGCAACTTTTGAATACTAATGAACACTGGATTTCCTTTTTAAAATTTAAATTGGTTGGCAATTTAAATACTTTCATTAGAAATAACTAGATCTTTTTCATAATAAATTCAACAGAAATACAAAACAACAATTACCAGTAGTTTACAATGGTGAGCTTCATCTTCACAAGAACATCTCATGCTCTGTGGCTGAGTGGTCTAAGGCCCCGTCTCAAGATCACTTACCTTCTTACCACTAAGGTCATAGGTTTGAGTTCTGTTCGCTCCAAAAACTTTATGTGAGAAAGTTTACCAGTTATTTGCGGAAGGAGGGTGATTCTACTCAGGTGTTCGTCCACCAGTAAAACTAGATATGTCATATAATGTGTTGAAAATGGCCTTAAAGCACATTCAAAAAAAATTGTAAAATAACATAAATGGAGGTAATAAATACTTTCTCTGAAACCATGAAACCACTACTAGGCTTATACTTCTCATGGATATGAATGTGAGACTATACACAACATTTAATCATTTTTAAGTTGGCCATCATTATAAAAAATATCAGTAGTAAAAATACCAGGTGTAAAAATCTTAAAAAATCTTCTTCTCATAATGAAACTGCCAAATAAATTTTGAAAATATTCAATTAGAAATCATCACCAAATATAGTTCTACTATATCTGTTGACATGGCACATTTGTCCATTGGGTCAAAATGACCCCAGTTTTTTCTTCGGATTCAGATTTGTTAAAATGACTTGGTTCCACTGTCTTATGAGGAGGGCCCAAAATATTGGTATGTTTAAAAATCCTTTTTCTCAAGAACCAGTCTATCAAATTTGTTCTTATGTGGCACAGATGTGACCAATGAGTAGGGGATTCAAGTTTATATAAATCAAGGGCTCATATTTATAGGGGTCTTACTAAGAAAAATTTTCATTTGTTCATCCTTTTTTGCAAACATTTTTTTATTGAGTTTTAAGATCTGAAGCATCATCTAGTCATAACATACAAAATTTGGGTAAAAAAAAAAATCAGGTAGGTTCCCATTTAAATATATATTACAGATTGAAATATCTTCAGTAGAACTGAAGTTCTTCTGAATAAATGGTTCAGTCAATTTTTGTTTGTAGGAAGTATGAACTCAGGCAAATCTGGGTCTACACTGTCTGCAATGGGGCACCATTGCTACTGAAAGCCAAGAACACTTTCTCATGTCAGCATGTTAACTTTAATTCTTTAAAACAAGAAGGGTAGTGGTCTAAGACGCAACTCAACATCATTTTCCTCGCAACGTTGGGATCGTGGATTAGTGCCCTGACTGACCCAGAAACTTTATGTGAGGAAAGTTTACCTGTTACTTGCAGAAGAACTATGGTTTCTACTCTGCTTTATTCTCACTTCTTCCTCCACCAATAAAATTGGATGCAATACAGAACCTGTTATGTGTTGGAAATGACACTGAACAATATTAAAACAAGACTCACCTGGTACACACTGGCATGAGGGAGGACAAATCTGCACCATTCCACTCAGTCTTAGTACATCCCAGTTGTTGCCAGTCCAGTACACCACAAATATATATGTAGGTTTCAGCCACATCTTATAAACTGTCCATCATTCACACTCATCCACGTCATCCTGGCACTTGTCACCTAACAAACCCATTATACAGGTGCATGTGGGACAGACCTTAAAATGCCATAATTATGAACTTTTATATAAGCAAATTGATATTTGTTTTACTGTTCTGTAGAAAAACATATTATGATAGTAAATCAATAAAGATCAATACAAATATAATTTTATTGACACATTAAGCAGATTCTTTGCAAAGATTTTCATACTTTTACTTTTAAAAAAAAATCCAAGATGAAAATAAGAAAATATCAGTGGAACCGATGGATGCTCCCCAAGTGAGTGTTTGCCACAAGAATTTGGTCAAAATTAGAATCAAAGGGCCACAACTCCGTGAAAAATCATCAAACCGGAACACAAAGACAGTATGCGCATCTGCACTTGCTAATGATACATCCTAGCAAGTTTCATAAAATTCCAACCAGAGGTTGTAGAGAAATAGCCCGGACAAGAATTTGGTCACAAACAGAATCAAAGGGCCATAACTCTGTGAAAAATCATCGAACCGAAACATAAAGACGGTATGCACATCTGCACTTGGTAATGATGCATCCTAGCAAGTTTCATAAAATTCCAACCAGAGATTGTAGAGAAATAGCTCAGACAAGAATTTGGTCACAAACAGAATCAAAGGGCCATAACTCTGTGAAAAATCATTGAGCCAGAACACAAAGACAATATGCAAATGTGGCTTGGTAATGATGCATCCTAGCAAGTTTCATAAAATTCCAACCAGAGGTTTTAGAGAAATAACCAAGACAAAAATTAGTGACGGACGCACGGATGAAGCGGCGACTATATGCTTCCCCCCTTTTGGGGAGCATAAAAAAAAGACAGTATGGGGTCGGGACTCAATTTTAGGGTCCGTCAGGTAAACAGTCAGGTATTTTTTTTGGTTTGGCCTTATTATGTTTAACATCTGTACTTCTTGTTTGATAAATATTGTTGTATTTGACTGTATTATACATCACGTGGTTATCTATTTATATCAATAAAGAATAAGCACACCTTCTGATGTTGCATTTGTGAGTAAAGACGATTTGTTTAAAACAATACCTCTATATATCTGAACACAGCTTCCTCCATTGTCACCTCCCGTCACTGCGCATCCATCATTCTGACTGTCACATGTGACTCCCAGGTAGATGCCTACACACTGGCACGTGGAACCAACTGTATTGTATTCTCCACACATGTACCTTCATGTTGCCAGGGCAATGACAACAGTAGGCTATCTTCACACCTGTCTCCTACAAACAAATCCACAGATACATAATTATATATTCTAACAACGTAAATCCAAGTAAGCCGGTGACCATGTCTGAGCAGGTAAGGTAGGGTAAGAATGCGTTTTAAGCAGAAATGGTGAGTAGCTTCGAGGTGAGAGTTTCATCAAAATTTGTATCATGAGAAAATGCATATAGACCATAAAAATAGTCATACCAGCAGTCTATTATTCGTTCTGGATTTTTTTAGTTTATCTTTAAAAATAAATTCATTGCCATTTTTTTAATATCGTTTTTCTTTTCTCTTTTTAAGTTTCCAGAAACCCCTTTTGATCTATTTCTGCTAATTTATCAATTCTTTCATATCATCTCATTCAAACAGCTTACCTTCCCGTCTCAGTTCACATGTGAACATGTATTTTTTATAGTTTCATGGACAGTCATTTTTTAATCACTCGATACATACAATATATCAGTGATTTATCAATCAGTATATGGTCGATCATATTTGGAGTTATATTTATCCCTGGGATATGTCTAGTAGTGTAACAATAGATCGAACTATCGTTGCATCACGATAGTTACATGTTGATATTACTATATCGCTATTCAGTATTAAATACCAATAACTATTGCAATAGTTCCATGGACAATCGATGTATCGCAATAGTTACATGTTGATATTACTATATCGATAGTCAGTATTAAATACCAATAACTATTGCAATAGTTCCACGGACTATCGATGCATCGCGATAGTTACATGTCGATATTACTAAATCAATAGTCAGTATTAAATACCAACAACTATTGCAATAGTTCCACAGACTATCGATGCATCACGATAGTTACATGTTGATATTACTATATCAATACTCAGTATTAAAAACCAATAACTTTTGCAATAGTTCCACGGACTATCGATGGTTTCGATTGTGTTAACTTTATTTGATTCACCCATCCATTTTATTGTTCGTTATTGTTTTTCTCTATTTTCAGCAAATGACCATTCAAAACATACCTTACAGAGTAGTCTTCTCTTTTTGAATGACTAAAAGTTAGCCATACCAAAAACAGGGGCTAAAGTCAATACACGTTTCTTTCAGAGTCATAATGCACGTTGCATGCGACATCCCTTCAAAAGATGTTTGATTAGCGACATCCCTTAATTGCCCCGACATTAAATAATCACATCATTTAGTAAACAAGTGACACACGAGATGTACCACACTGATAAACTGACCTATGTTATAGACAGTCAATCACTTGCAAGTGTGAACTGAAGTTGTGTACAGGTAAGCCAATCAGAACAAGGCATTTGAAGGTACTAGCCTCAATAAAGAATGTTAAAAGAAATTGCTTGATCTGAGATCGTTTTCCAAGAGATTTAAAAATAGATTATTGATTAAAGTGTCAGCTTTAATTGGTTTGAGCATGACCTCTCATTTCATTAATTAACCTCCAATCATGTTTCAAGTCTGTGCAGTATGTATGTAATCAATCAGAATGAAACACTTAAATAAAGTATTTAGCCCTGACCGCAGCTCTCAGATCAAGACAACTAAAACTAGACCTATCACTGTAGTGATGAATACCCCCGAACGCCGCCATGACAGAAAATGGTTAACCATTGTATGAAGTTTTATTAAATTATATCCAATGGTTTTAAAGTAATGCTCCAGACAAAAGAAATTCTTAATAAAAGAGAATGTTATGGATTGAGTTGTTTGTATTGTTAATTTTTTTATGGTTTTATTAAAATTAAAAACGGTCTTTTTAATTATTGTGCAGTGTACAAGCTTTCATGGCAATCAATAAATGTTATACTTTTTCGAGTGTAGTTGAGGGACAATAATTTTATGGATAAGAAACAAACAAGAGCACTAGGAATACAATATTGAACCTGCTTTGCTCCAATTCCATATATACATCAACTTGGTTCTTTCATGAACTTTATTAAACTGTTATCACTGATGGCTTTAAAAGTACTTTAAAAGTACTGCACCAGACAAGGGAAATATATCAAAGGGCAATAACTCTGTAATTAGCAAGAATAGAGTTATGTTTCTTGTACACTGCACTTCCTGTCATTATATTCTACCATTGTATGAAGTTTGATGAAATTCCATCCAGTACTTTTAAAGTAATGCTCCGGACAAGGGAAATATATCAAAGGGCAATAACTCTGTAATTAGCAAGAATAGAGTTATGTTTCCTGTACACTGCACTTCCTGTCATTATATTGTACCATTGTATGAAGTTTGATGAAATTCCATCCAGTACTTTAAAAGTAATGCTCCGGACAAGGGAAATATATCAAAGGGCAATATCTCTGTAATTAGCAAGAATAGAGTTATGTTTCTTGTACACTGCACTTCCTTTCATTATATTCTACCATTGTATGAAGCTTGATGAAATTCCATCAGGTACTTTTCAAGTTATGCTCCGGACAAGAAAAAATATCAAATGGCAATAACTCTGTAATTAGCAAGAATAGAGTTATGTTTCTTGTACACTGCACTTCCTCTCATTATATTCTACCACTGTATGAAGTTTGATGAAATTCCATCCAGTACTTTAAAAGTAATGCTCCGGACAAGGTAAATATATCAAAGGGCAATAACTCTGTAATTAGCAAGAATAGAGTTATGTTTCTTGTACAATGCACTTCGTGTCATTATATTCTACCATTGTATGAAGTTTGATGAAATTCCATCCAGTACTTTAAAAGTAATGCTCCGGACAAGGGAAATATATCAAAGGGCAATAACTCTGTAATTAGCAAGAATAGAGTTATGTTTCCTGTACAATGCACTTCCTCTCATTATATTGTAACATTGTATGAAGCTTGATGAAATTCCATCCGGTACTTTTCAAGTTATGCTCTGGACAAGGGAAATATATCAAAGGGCAATAACTCTGTAATTAGCAAGAAAAGAGTTATGTTTCCTGTACACTGCACTTCCTCTCATTATATTTTACCATTGTATGAAGCTTGATGAAATTCCATCCGGTACTTTTCAAGTTATGCTCCGGACAAGAAAAAATATCAAAGGGCAATAACTCTGTAATTAGCAAGAATAGAGTTATGTTTCTTGTACACTGCACTTCCTCTCATTATATTCTACCATTGTATGACGTTTGATGAAATTCCATCCAGTACTTTTCAAGTTATGCTCCAGACAAGGAAAATTGCGGACAGACCGACCGACTGACCGACAGACCAACCTCAGGGTGACTCCAGTATACCCCCTCAAAACTTCGTTTGTCGGGGGTATAAATAGATCGCAGTGTGTATAAGTAAGGGCAGTATGCAAGTATTTAAATGCCTAGTATGGTATTCAAAGCATTGTAACCAGGGTCGACAACTGATGGCCAAATATCAGAATTTTCTACTTACACAGATTGATCTTCACTGATGACTATTTGCGCAGATTGACTATAGGACCTTCATGTATGTAAAAGCTAAGCGACTTATACACTTCACCTAAATCAGTATGGAACACTTCAAGACTATCCCAGGGCTGTCTCTAAAAGCTGGCAAAATCCGAAGTTAATTTTTTCATCAGGATTTCACATATCAGAAAGATAAAATCAGTAAATAAACCATGGATTTATTAATACCGGTACAATCATTTTATCAAATAAACTTCCACATTTAGTAACCCAAATCTATACCGATAAATTGAAAATATTTCTAGCGTATGGTATGTGTTCCTTTTCTATTGTTTTAACTTTAACGTTTTCAGATGCTGATTTTCAGTCACAGCTTATGTTCTACTAGTTTGCCATTGGTTATCCAACTAAATTCTGCTAGTCTGTTGTAGACATGAGAATAATTATATTCAAGTTTAGTAACAAATTTTGCTAATGTGCCAAGACCGTTTGACAGCTACGTAGAGTCATCTGGGTTGATACCTTTGATATGTTAGGCCTGTATTTTACTACATACTATTTATTCTTCATTGATCTCTTCCAGATCAGACTTTAAAACAACTGTGAATGTGTTTAACTTATTTTTTTGTTTCTGCAGCACCAACTTTTAACACGTTAATCTAAGACTGGTAATAAGCAACATTATTTTTGAGAATGTCCATATTGTGCAATAGATCAGTATTAAATCTTGAAGTTGGTAATATTGAGTTTCGTTAGGGAAATGATTGGTTTGTTGCAAAGGCGGATTTTTGAAGTTCTTCTATATCAGTAAGGTTACCTTCCAGAAAGTGATTTAAAAGATAGCAATCTTGTGCGTATTTGTCAGCAATTGAAAACTCTGAAGAATTAGGTCCATCCTTTAAGATTTCAACTTGTGGATTGTCACAAGGCCAATTCATTCTATTGAGGGCTAAAGTTTCTGGCCCTTGACTGTAATGGATAATACTTATGTAAAGATCTTTAGGTAAATCATGTAGTCCATTATCCAAACAATCATGTAACACAGTGATTACACATCCATAACTCGGGCAATGAAAACCCCCAGCATTCTTTTTCAGTATACAGTCAAACCTGTCTTAAGCAGCCAGTCATGGAAAGGATCAAAAGTGGCCTGTTAAGACAAGTTGTTGCTTAATACAGGTTAATTTGCTCTGAAAGCACAGAAATGGGAAATAGCAAATGTGGCTGCTAAAGACAAGTGGCTGCCTAATAGAGGTGACCGCTTACACAGGTTTTACTGTATAATTATATATAATCCATATAAACCACTCACTTGTTTGTAACACAATTTAATCTGATCTCCATTATATGCCTATGCTTTGTCTGTTGCGTTTTACTTACGTTTTAATTTATATCTTATTTAATAAGATATTTCAGACTATTTTTGTAGTCCAATTGTAAATAAAACCATAGAAAACGTCCATTTGTTTTAGAGCTCAAATAAGCCTGACTGCCATTTACACACACCACAAATTTTACAACCCTTGGTTGGCATTTTAACTTTGTCAAGCACTTTTATTGAAAACAACTTTTTAAATAAATCAGCTAGTACAAGTAATATTCATCAATTTACCTTAATATTATTTTTCATCAATTTTAAGCATACATATTCCATTATATGTACATAGTCGAGTGGTCTAAAATGACAACCATTTACATCCCTGAAGTTGTGGGTTTGAGGCCATTGTGTTCCAGGCGCTATATGTGAGAAAGTGTGCCAGTTACTTACGGAAAGACAGTGGGTAAAGTACTTAAAGGCTCATACTGATGTGTTCCTCCACCAATATAACTTGATATGACATATATATATAACCTATCAGGTGTTGAAATGGTGTTAAACCCATTGTATGTATTCAGTGAAACAGTAAGTTTGTTGACCTTTCAATGATTAAGTGTGTATAGACAACAACCAAATGACTATAACACTGAATTATGTGTTGGAAAGTGATATAATAATCATTAGTTATTAAAATGTTATATAATATATATATATATACAACTACCTAAATGTTACCATTCCAGAGACACTATCCAGCGCTGTGGTTCCTCGCTGACACATTCCACACATCCACACAAAGGCATCATTACATGGCAGACTGCATGTGACATTACAGAGAAGTCAACAACATGTGGGAGTAGTTAACATCTTGCACATATGTATACAACTCTGTGATGGAAGTTTCTGGGGGCTGTATACTCACAACATGACAGCACCCAACTGTAAACAAAATGTAGAATAATTACAATATATTCAAGTAGCCAACTGCGAGTGTAACATGTCAAGGAGCTCTAATAATGTTAAATGTTTTCTAATTGTAATCACTTTTTACAATAATTCAATAAATCCATTTATATCATAAACTATGAGTTTAGTTTATATATATAATAATACCAATACTATTTCCAAACGTGACAATTTATTTCCATTATAGTACATGTACTTTCACTAAGGTTCAGCTTTTCTACAAATTTAAAGCTGTCTTTATTAAAACACTAGGGTATGTTAATTGGTGTTTTAAATTGGTTCTACATAATTCTATAAACGTTCCACATGCTGAAGATTATTATTGTTTATTTATTTAATTGTTTTATCACACAGTATGAGACTATTTTAATAGCATTGACCACCAAATATGGAGCGCACATTTCTCTTGTGGACAGCAATCCTTGACTATACTTTTTTATGTATTACCCTATTTACATTTTGAGTGATGTATTTATCTAGCCCATCAAATGATGCATGTCTTGTTCTCAATCAACTGTCCAAGCTGGAGATTGGGATTTCAAACTTTTTCGAATTAATTATCTGGTAACGTTACATTTGTTTTTTTTTATGAAATAATAAAAAAAAAATACACACACAAACTATGATGATCTGTATAGTCTAGGAGAACTGAAGCTGAACCTTGCAATAGGGTAGATACAAGTTTTTTTGCATTTTCCAGTTCTTTATGGTGTACTTAATGAGAATCCACTGTATGACACTTTGTCATCTTTGGGGAATTTATTTTATTTAAGGAAATTCAAAATGGCCACAAATGGTCATCGAGTTTCAATGTTATTTTCTTTGAAAACAACCAATAAACTAAAGAAAATCCTTATACTTTATTGTCTACCAGCATGAGCATGTGCAAGCACATGGATATGAAAGCAAAGTTCAGTGTAGTTTTTATCATTATTATTATTTTAATTAAATTATTGATTTTATCCCCAAAAACATATGCTTAATTAAAGGGTTATAAGAAATCAACAAAGCAAGATGGAAATATGATTAGTATGCAGAGCATAATGCCATGTATGGTTTTCTTTTTTCTAAAGAATAAATAAAACATCTTGTTTTTATTATGTTGTTATTACTTATATTTGTAACGAGGATATCAAAATTCATGTTTAAGTTGCAGAGAACGTATAAACTGGATAGGAAATATCACACAAATTTCAGCAAAGACTGATTAGATAAAAACAGTGGTTTAAAAAAAAACAAAAAAACTCAATGTCATTAAATGATGATTCCTCCACACACAATAATAAAAAGTGAAACAACAACATCGTATTTAAGGATTTAATTGTTTTGATGTCTTCTCTGATTTTCTCATTTTAGAGCACTTGATAATTTTCACATTAGTAGGTCTACCCGTTAAAATATTTTTTGAAAGTGTCCAACCCATTTTCAGCTCAACTGATATAACATTTTCCATTTATATACCACTGAAATAATTGTCACAATCACGTTCAGTGTTTTCATCACTCATTTAACCTTACTGTATACTCATTCTTGCACATGTCAGCGCAACATTTACAAAATCATGTACATGCTTTTCACTTTTTTAACTACATTGATTTCTGTCACGAGCGGGTCTGAAGCACGACTACAAGCTATCAACTGCTTCTTGTTTCCGACATTTTTCATGAAGATATTTCTTGAAGGCAATGACATTTCCATATCACAGGTGACAGTTCCACCTATACGATGCGTTCATGGGACTTGATGGATCCGTCAAAGTACCAACCAACAACATAAACACTGTGGTCTCTCGTAACTGACTTAAAGTTTGTGGTTAGGACATCAACGGTTGCTATCTTTGGTCCGTCTGAGGTGTCATTAATGCTAACTTATTCAAAAGTAAAGTTTTATTTCCTTTTCATAGATCTCCATATGCATCAAACAAGTTCAATGGTAGTGAAGTTAACTCAAAGCTGAGTATCACTTGGAGATCAATGTTTCTATGTGCACTTGTCACCAACATGCTAGCATACAACTTTTCAATATCATATACACTTTTTTCTCCTACTCCGACTCCTTTTCCATTGTTTACAAATCTTTCTAGTATGCATCATAAAAACCTATGTGAAGTTTGCTCTTGAATTTTTCAGCCATTTCATTTTTTCGCTCACCAATTACCACTGCCTCTTTGACATTGACTTTTTATTTGTAATATGGCCATAAATGATGTTCATTAGTTTATCTCCTGATGTTTTCATTGGGTGTCTGTTTTTCTCAAGTTTCTGTTGTAATTTTTTCTATCTTCTGTATCAAGAGCTTATCTCTTAGTTCCTTTCTCTTCGTGCTGCCATGAATATGGCTCATGCTTTGAATTTTCTTCACAACAGAACATTTAATCCATTGACAGTGAAACACTGTTACGCAAATTTTACGATAACTTCCATCGTGATACTTGATCATGAGAAAGGGTGATACCTACAAGGTCACCTTTTGTTTTTCCATGACTGATATAGGTTTGTTCTCAAAACTGTCATTAAGTATATTGGCTGTTCCTCTAAAGGCTGCTTTCAGCATATCCTCAATACAATACCCTTTCATAAGAGTATCAATGCAACCATTGAACGACATGAGCATATGCCACCTAAGATCACCCTCAGATCTTCTCATTCTTTGTGACTTCTGACTACTTGAAGTTGATTCCCTCTGTCCATGTTCTTCTTATATCTGGATATATATGCAGAGTCGATGTGTATGTAGAAGCACATGACTTATGGTATTTAATCTCTAAATTTGAGTCTTTTGCTAAACTCTGCTCCAGTTTTCTGTATAGGTCATCATGTCTTTGTTTACTTGCCAATATAATGCTGCTTATTGTTTCCGGGCCTGCTTCATAAAAAAGTTTATTGAAGACGTCACACTTGAATAGGTATGCGTGTGTCATTCCGGATTAAAATGAATATATTACGCAATGAAGAAAGAAACAAATAATGCTACGACTATATGACAGTGAAAGTTAATAACTAAAAACAAAACAGTATCGATAACTGTCAATGATATGAATTCTTCAAAATTATGACTGATATTGGCTTCCATACATAGGAATTTTGAGCGGAACTCCTTCCATTTCACGTTATTCGATTTTTTTAATTATTTGGTAAATAAAATAAATAAATGGCTGTAGTCATCTACACTGAAGACACTGACATGAAAAATATTTTACATTAGCTCACCTGTTGCCAAATAACATATCTCCTTATAAGTTTCACCGTCCGAATCATATGTCGTCTGCACTCAATAATGCGGAAGGTCGTTGGTTCAATCCCCGGCCGGGACATACCAAAGACTTTAAAAATGGTACTAGAAGCTTCCTCGCTTGATGCTCAGCATTTAGAGGAGAGTTCTAGGTCTGGTTGGCCCGGTGTCAATATAATATGACTGGGTGGGGTATCATACCATGTGTCTGCGGCATGATACTCCAGTGTGACAGCACTTAGAATACTGTCTCAAGTAGACACCATCGCGATATGACTGAAAAATTGTTGAAAGTGACGCTAAACACCATACAATACAATACAATGCACTCAATAAACGAATGTCCAAAAATACAAATTTGACCTATTATGAAAGGACTGTTCATGGTGTATAGATTGTATGAGACTGTTTATCTTCATAATATATATATATAACTTCTTTAGATCATCTTCCCCAACTTTGTAGTGCGTTTTGTGAGTTTATTTGTTGTAGTTGTTGTAAAGAAACATCTCCTTTCTGAAGAGTATCAACTATGGGAGGCTGAAAGTGTCACAACTTGTTTGCTGGGAGTACACTGCCAGGCCATGGTGTTGCTTTGTAATGAATGGCATTTATTTTGTAATCTCAAAAGCCGCCTTAATGTCAAATTGGTTTTAGCTAGACTATTTGTGTGGGTTCAAATAATTATGTTTGAGACAACAAATAAAATGTGCGATTATAAAAATATATTACATCCCTTTTCTAATGATTATTTTAACTTGAAGTGTGAATCTCAAATCTGTATTCTTTTTAAACGATTACCTTCCAATCACATCCTTTTTAATATCAATGTTATCAATATATTTTAATGTATTCAACAAAATAACAAAGTTAAAAATATTATTAAAAAATTACAAATAATGATTTTGCGGTGAGGTAATATAATGGCCGATAAAATATTTTCCTCAATGATGCCAAGGCGGCATACAGCGGATTCTTATTCAATTCACCCCAAATAACAGGCAACAGCAATAAAACAATGTATCTACCCTATTGCACGGTTCAGTCGATTTTCTCTATTATTCTCCTGGACTGGTAGGGAAAACATAAAGATAAGTTAGTGTAATGTGATTACCCGCAAGTATACTTGGGGTTCTGGAGATGTGCCTATTTACACAGGTCAAAGTATCATACACTGGACACACCCACACACAAAGTAAATCTTGTATTTATGTGTTTTATGGCATAATATGTTCATTTGAAGTAAAAAAATAGACTCATAATAATATCTTATATATACATGTATATAATATTTGAAATGAACATCAAACACACAAATACAAGATTTGTGTTTTATTTTTCTGCGGTCCAAGTTACAATACCTGTGCATATTTAAAGGGAACATATTAAGAAAAAATGCTACAAATGTTTCAAAATATAAAAAAAAATTCAAAAATGGTTAAAAAATCTTATTATCATTAATAAACAAAATCCGAATGACTGATTATGTAAAATCCACCTAAATGTGACAAAACTGCTATTTTTATCGGATTGGTAAACTTGGAATAAAATCCTCATTCTAAAACTAAAGGCACTTATATACTGCTCGACCTTTGCGTCATTAATCAGACTCTTTCCAAAAGGAAACAATGTTTACTACATGTTGACCTGTATAACGGATCAAATTGAAATCAAAATATAATCAGAAGACTCATTTAATACGTCAAAAAAAATGTTGCAATTTTAAGTGGGAAATCTATTTTAGTCTATTAACCTAGGTGCATAAGCTGAGTTTGGAAACCCCTTTTCAATATAATATTTTGGCATGTTTAAATAAATACATGTTTTGCAATACGTGGTCAGTGCGTAATTATTGGCATTATATATTGGGAAACTTTAAAATTTAGAAAAATCCTGATAAATTCCCTTTAAAGTCTGCCATAAAGTAACTGACTTTTCACATATCATCCAAGTATATGCAGATGTTGTGAATGATTGTCTCCTTTTAAATCAAACAGTGTGCAACACTTGCGTTTGCACGAGTGACCGGAATATGTTCTGCCGTTGTGTGCACACGTCACATGCCTACTGTAATTCCCACTACTGGTGGTGGTTACCTTACACTGTTTACATGAATATATACTGATCTTGCTTTTTGATACGGTTTAGGAAGATGCCTCATTTCCATTTTTTGTCCAAACACACATGTATAGGTTAGAAATTATTTGGCTGGTAGAAAATTCTATGTACAACATTTAACCAGCTTAGTTGATCTATTTCTCTTCCTGGAAAGATTTCGTCGGCTTAAGAAAGAGGTCAACATCTACCATCGGTCTTGACATTCTATGTATAATGGATTGTTCTATTTTGAAAAATCTGATTTTATTGGCTGAGAAAATAGGACATGTTATCAATGATAGGCGTTCATCAAGATCACAATACAGTGAGGAATCTTCAACAAAAGACAGGTCTAGTCTTGCCAACAGTGTCGACTAGAAGCTGTGACCCTGTAGGGGAGAAACCATGACATTTAAATCAACATTGGCACAAACCTGTGACACAGGATGCTTTTTTTCAAATGATATTTCTCACTTAGTATATGTAAAAAGTCAATTAATTATTACTCTTTTTAAACAAAAGTACTTATACAACAGTTATCAATGGTATTCTGAACTGATTGATGTTTTTATTGACAATTTCACTTCTACCATGTTTTACATACATATTCAGCCAGGATTTGTTAATTCGTGAGTTTTAAAACCTCTACTAATGCACACATGATTGACTGGAGCTTCTAAAATACTAATTAATATAAGGTAAAACTCAATCGTGTAAAAAAGTTTTAAATTTGTAGCTTTGTCCATGTGAATCAGTGACAAACTGTCGATGCCAACCACTCCACGTTGTGACAGAGTTCCCTGACCATGTTACTTCTTTTACCATAGAAACAGACTTGAGAGTTACGACCTTATTCAGGAACCAAACAAATTTAAATTGCTGTATTCACTTATAAAGCTTGTCTAATTTTAGAGCACAACAAGTCACAACTGTATCATGAAGACTTTAAACATTTAATATTTAATACAAACTACATAATATTATATAACTTATATGAATTAAACCAGGACAGATACTTTCTTGTACAAGTTGTGTAATTGACCTGATGCGAGAGTGATATCACTCCACCAAATGGCCACTTGGCATTGTTTGTCCAAATAAATACAATGTAACATAATGTTATTTCGCTTGCCTAAGTTAAATGGCAGTCCTGGAAAAAATATTGATCGCTGATTTGATTATCAACATGTTCAATTGCAGCCTGCGTCAGGTCAATTGATTTTGAAGGAAAAATATAGAAAGAAAGTTTTAGCTAATGTACATACATGTACATGCAAACTGAGATTGCATAATATAGAACATTACAAAAAGTAATTCTTCAAAATATAAATCTAGTTATGATGCTAGTGCACTAGACATTGCCTCATTGTGCTTTGGAGGCAATAGTTTGTCCAACCCTATATTTTAGAACTGGGTATGTAGGTAGGTAGGCTTTTTTTCTTTTTTTTTTTGGAAATCCATAAAAAAACATACATGTATAAGATAAACAGAGAAACTCAACATTTTATTAACTGATATGGCTATTTTAATAACAAAATATAATTTATATTACATGTATTAATTGTGCTCAATACTAACTGTATTGCTCCTAAAAGCGTAGGATTGAAAACTAAGAAAAACTGTAAAAATAAATAAATGAACTGGATATTGTAATTAAATTAAGGTGACTTATAGGTCCAATGGGCCGGGTGCTCTTTATATTTGTTTTGTGTTCTATTGTATTGTTTGTTACAAATTATGCACATGTCACTTTAATAAAATACTTGCTTGCTTGCTTACTTTTTTATATATAATAAACTAAACTGTGTTTATTATTTTGATTGACAAAACGAAACTATGAAACTGTATATAAAATAATAAGTATTAATCTGTTGGCATTATTTAATATAGTACATTGTCATAATTTTTAAATGCTAACAGTTTTAGTAACTGCAGTCAAATTTTCTAGTATAAGTCATTCTATGTATACAGTTTCTGAACATTGTTTCAATATCAAAATAAACTAGCAGTAGTAGTACTAACTTGCCCTGATCAAAGATTCACTTGCCCAGATTTTTATTACCAATACACTTTGCGGTATAATATAAAATAATTAAACATAAATAGTCTTAAATGTATTCATTTTTATGTAAAGTTAGCTCCCCATAACATTAAGCATGTGTAAATCACAAGTTTCAGATTTTGAATAAGACTGGGAGAAGTGACAGAATTTCAGAGAGAACTGACTATGTCTCTATAAGTATGACCGACTTATAAAGTTGCATTAAGTCTTTATTCTTTATTGACTATCATTTCTGTTCTGTAGACTCTGTAGCAATGTGGGAGCAGGTGTTAATTCAAAACATTATTTTAAATATCTTTCTCTTCTTTTCTAATGATTGCTAAGTATCAAAACATAAAACAATGGCAATGTCAAGCCTACAAAGCTATTCAATTTATCCAAGAAAACTTGGCAGTCTATGATCTAGAAAAGTGCAACTAGTCAACTAAATTTCAAATATTTAAAAGACAATTTATCTTCATTGTTGTTTTCAATACTATATATTTAAATCATGATATGATTGACAAAGAAAATTATATGCTGAAACCACACAACCCAAAAGCAGTAAGTGTATTACTATAATACCCCTACCACATTTTTTCTTTACCGTATACTTGATTTAATTATCAACATTCATGTTTTAACAGAAAAAAATTTTAGGATTTGAGAACATCCGCGAACTATATCATCATCTGTTTTTAATTCCTTTCTCAAGTGCACGTACTCTGATCACCTCAGCCTTTATGCTACACATAATAAGGTGCCATTTTGGAACTACTTTCAGTCACAAGATAAAATAAAATGGTGGGGCCTTATGCCACCTTTGTGGAAACTTTTATTTACTGTTTGGGAGGAAGAAATTTCCCTATTAACATGACACATGTCAAGTGTATAAATAAAAAAAATCGATATAATAACGCCATATATTCCATTTAATGACAGATACATAATTTGTTACTAAGATTCACGAGAATGAACACAGACTTGTCACACAGGCGAATAGCATTGGTGTATTCCAGAGCTATACACGAGGTGTATTATATGGAGGATGCAGAAATACCCGATGATTCACGATTGGGGTGCACCATAATATGTGTGTACCTTGGTCGAACATATGCGACCAATCATAGCGGTTATTAAAAATAGATTAATTTATGTTCAAAGCTACCCACCAATCACATAAGAGGAATAAAAATAGACAACTGAATATGCATGAGAGGTTTTCCAAAGTCACAATATCCGACATGCAGTAAACACTGCGTGGGTCAATTGTTTCTACTGATTAGTTACAATCTATAAGCAACAGTTTCATGTGTGTTGTATAGAACAGAGTTATTTGCAGACCTGTGTATTGTGAAAACTCGCTTGTCCGATTTTTAAGACATGCCCGGAGCAGTAAAAAAATATAAAAAAAAAACTCAGAAATTTTTCCCAATAATTTTTTTTTCAGTCAGTGCTTTTTTCTTGGGTCGGTCACGCTAGGGGATAAAAACACTATTTTTATTTATGGTAGGCCTCATGGCAAAATCCGATTAAAACTAGAAATATTACAATAGGACACATATGTCCCTGCTATGTGCTAGTATCGGAAACTTGCCTGACCTCATGTAACAAAAGACGAACCAAGGGATAGACTGGGGCAACATGCAATGCCCCTTCACAACTCTTTGAAATGCTGGGGCATAAGAATAGTAAATTCTCTCAGCAAAGGATAGAAACACATTCTCTACAGCTCCATTTTTTGAATATTTATGTTGAAACGGAATATAACGTTACATCCATGCCATTTCAAAACTTTAAATATGCTGATGCATAAAGTTGTGTCTGCTTTTAAAACACATTGTAAAATATATAGTTTTGTATTAGCCAATAATGTTACTATACTGAAAAGGTCATGGTCATAATTGCAGCTCACTTACTTTTCAAGGCTCAATTAGCTCAGTTGGTAACACGTTTGACTACCAATCCAGGGTCATGAATCCCAACCTGGCCACATTCTCCGTGATGACTGACATTGTGTCTCATTATCATTCTTTTCTCACCACAAGTGAGAAAGTTATCAGTTACTTGCAGAGATTGAGTGTGCTCAAGTTTTGGTTAACCTTTCAAGATTACAGGAAACAGTGGTTAGGTTAGCTGATCATCCATTAGCCAGCCTTTGAATGATGCTAAATATTAAATCAACCAATCACTTACTTTTCATTCCCTGCAGCATATAATCCATAACAAGTGACCCATTTTGTGCCTAAGTTGCTCACCTGATTTCACCTGTCACTTCTTGTCAAATTTTGAGAATGTAAAACAACCTGGATAAACACAAAAATAGATATTATATACTGGCAAACAGCAGGTGTGTTAACCTGTTGTCCAACGACTTTACCTTTACAGAAGTGATCAGCCGACTGAAAATTACTTCATACTGAATATTAGTTTATTGTAAAATTGAAAATCACATAAGAATGCTGCTACTATGATAATTATTAAAACATCAACATGATAAAAAATATAAATGCAGTTTAGTACAAAACGTTTTCAATTCCTACTGTACCATGACTTACACATCTGTTACCTAAATGCAATATAAGGTTTACCTGAAAAATGTAGTACGACTCAGTTGGCGACTGGTTCAAAGAGATACCACAGGTATATATGCATATTACTTCTGTCTCACCATAGCTTTCATGTTAATATCAGTAGAGTGTTTGCTTAGCACACCAAAGGTGTGAGTTCTAGTCTCTGCAGAGGTCACCTGTTTTTTATCTGTTTTTCATTGTAATGTTTACAGCTGTGTTTCCTCTAATGCACAATATGCTACATGTTTCAAGGGAAGTAACTTATCTGTCTATCCTTTTAAAATGGCCAGCAACCAAACATATTAATATATAACACAGAAAAAATGATTATAAGCAAACAAACCTGTCAGACCATAAGCCTCTGTTTAGCACACAATATACATGTATAAAGAAGTTATGCAGTATACAATTTACAAGCATTCTCATGACTGTAAATCACTCAACACACTTTCAGAAAAACACTTACAATTAAGTAATGTAAACTTGACAAGCAGCAAACTTTATATGCACAACACCACATTGAAGAAACACTACATGTTCTGTGGATTGCCAACAACATCTGATATACACTGCCATCACCTTGAGATCAGAACCTACAAATAAACAACTTGGATTATGATATTGAAAACCCCCCAAATCTTTGTAAATATTAAAAAATTATAAAAAATCACTGTTAAGTTTCACATGAACCCCAAATGGTCTGTGAAAATAGAAATATATGATCACTTGTAGCAAGTATCAATAAAATCCATCAATGCATGACAAAGTTACAGGCCGGAAACGAAATCTCACACAAACTCAAAGTGTTGTCAAACAAACTCAAATTGTGACCTTGACTTTTGAGGTATGGGTGTCGGTCTTACTCGCGACACGTCGTCATGTTATGTTGATCATTTGTAGCAAGTATCAACAAAATCCATCAATGCATGACAAAGTTACAGGCCGGAAACGAAATCTCACACAAACTCAAAGTGTTGTCAAACAAACTCAAATTGTGACCTTGACTTTTGAGGTATGGGTGTGGGTCTTACTTGCTACACGTCGTCATGTTATGTTGATCATTTGTAGCAAGTATCAACAAAATCCATCTATGCATGAGAAAGTTACAGGCCGGAAACGAAATCTCACACAAACTCAAAGTGTTGTCAAACTCAAATTGTGACTTTGACCTTTGAGGTACGGGTGTGGGTCTTACTCGCGACACATTGTTATACTATGTTGATCATTTATAGCAAGTATCAACAAAATCCATCTATGCATGACAAAGTTACAGGCCGGAAACGAAATACCGGACGGAAGGACGGACGTTCTCATAAATGGGTATTTAAGTGGCTTCTTTGTGTCAATCATATTACTTGTGTGGCTAAATTTTAGCCACGTAAGAGAAAAAAAGCCACCTAAGAGCTGTTTTTTAAGTGTCTAGAACAGCCACTTAATGTTTTTTCAACAGCTTTTCAACTGTCCATAAAAATTACTAACCCTAAACCCTAGACACTTAAATACCCATTTGTCCGCCCGGACTGACGGACAGACGGACACTGCGATTACTATATGCACCCCAAAAATTTTTTTTGGGAGGCATAAAAACAACATTGTGCTCTGCACACTGCCGCACTGTCCAAATTACAACTTACAAGCATTCTCATGAATGCAAATAGCACAACACTTTTTCAGAAATGACATAAAAAAACACTTACAAGTAATGTACACTTGACAAGCAGCAAACTTTGAATGCACGACATAAGTGTAGGGTCTCATGAATGAAGGAACACTGCTTGTACTGTAGATTGCCAACAACTTCTGATAAACACTGTTATGCACCTTGAGGTCAGAACCTACAAATAAACAACTTGGATAATGATATTGAGAAAAAAAATCATTGTAAATATTTAATAGTTATTGTTGTATGGTGTTAAGCGTCGCTTTCAACAATTTTTCAGTCATATCGCGACAGTGTCTACTTGAGACAGTATTCTAAGCGCTGTCACACTGGAGTATCATGCCGCAGACACATGGTATGATACCCCACCCAGTCACATTATACTGACACCGGGCCAACCAGACCTAGAACTCTCCTCTAAATGCTGAGCGTCAAGCGAGGAAGCTTCTAGTACCATTTTTAAAGTCTTTGGTATGACCCGGCCGGGGATTGAACCCACGACGCTCTACCACTAGACCACGCCGCAGTAAATATTTAATAGAAAATTATACAAATAACAATTTAGAATTATGCTTTGGGCACTGAACAAACATAAGTTTACAATTATCTTCTGAAAATAACCAGTTATGCTCTGTACAAGAGAGCGAATGGGAGGACGATACTGTAGTGGATAGTGCTGGCTGCTCATCCCAGAGGTTGGGTGTCCGATCTCAAGTTCGACCAGGCTCCTGTTTCACCAACATATACTTAAATCAGTGTCCAATTAATACTGCGCCACTGGCGTCTTTAAAACATAGGTGGCGCAATTTTAACAACTACCCAGGCCATGTCAACGCAATACAAATGCCACTGATGTTCCGGTTATTTCATATTTTGTCCGTAATCAATTGCAATAATCATCAGCTTTTATTCCGATTGGAATGCAAATGAAATTTTCTAAAAGCGAATATTTGTATACAGCGGAAGTAATGTTGCAGATAAAATAAAAATTACTCCAATAATGCCAGCTGAGGTATATTTTACATGTATACCAGTCTATATTTATATGCAAGCATTTGTGTAACTGGTTTTATAACTTATACAAAAGTGTTGACATACAAAACTTCACTTGTGCTATGTTATAATGCGCCTTTTACTGGGGAGAAATGAAAAAAATATCAGCATCTTTATCTTCTATTGTTAAATAAAATAACTAGGCAATGAAATCGCAACTGCTGTGTTCTAAGGTTGACGAACTAGGTTTGTGAAAAACAAACGCTACAAACAATCTTGATAACAAATGATCGTTTTAAGGTCTGTTTACTAGTACAGTTCTTTAACAAAACCAGTCAACAACCAAATCAGACCCCTTTACTGCTGCTAGTACCAAGTACAGAATGATTAAGCTTTTCAGACGAACATCTCATTTGTTATGTTTTTCTTGATGGCCCCTTTTTTTGTGAATGGCCCCCTGTATTCATGTGAAGTGGCCGGGATTGCAAGTCCCCTTTGCTGCAATCCTAGATTGACCACTGCTTATATACTTAAAAGCTTAAATCTAAGAAAAGCAGCTAGGTGATCATGATGTTAGACTGATTCCAGTAAAACTGCATATGGTTTCATTGATATAGATTATTGTAATATATAAATAACCAGTCATGTTTTTAAGTGTATTTAAGTAAAATGTTGGTGAAATAGAAGCCAATATGCCTTCCAAAAACAACACTCGGTACTGGTTCTACCCTGAAGTTAACTCATATTTATTAGCTTTGAGCTTTCTTTGCAACCAAGCTAAAATAAATTAGCCAACTGTCCTTTTTATTTTTACTGCCGGCCTTAATATTTTTTTTCAATTTGTTTTTATTCATCAAAATGATTTCCATTACATCACAATGTCACTACATTATGCCTAACGAAATAATGAATTTTGAATACACTAATTTGTTTGCTGCATAATATGGTCACCAAGAGTGACAGATTCTGCCCAAAGTAGACAACATCCCGATATGACTGAAACATTTTTATTATTTGTATTCAGAACAGTACAATGAATCTTTTAAGTCAATTATATAACATGGTTAACATATAAATTTTATATAAAACAAAACAGTGGAATATTGCAAGCAATACATAAATCCCCTACCTATTGACAGGTAGAACTTTGCTAACTTACGTATAGATGTGAGAAGAAGGACTTTCTGTAAAAATTATCATCATCATCAATGCCATCATCTATCACTTCATCATAATCAATCATCATCATCAATGCCATCATCACTTCATCATAATCAACCACCATCATCAATGCCATCATCTATCACTTCATCATAATCAATCATCATCATCAATGCCATCATCACTTCATCATAATCAACCATCATCATCAATGTCATCATCTATTACTTCATCATAATCAATCATCATCATCATCAATGCAATCATCTATCACTTCATCATAATCATCATCAATGCCATCATCTATCATTTATCATCATAATCAATAATCATCATCAATGCCATCATCTATCACTTCATCATAATCAATCATCATCATCATCAATGCAATCATTTATCACTTCATCATAATCAAGCATCATCACCAATGCCATCATCTATCACTTCATCATAATCAATCATCATCATCATCAATGCAATCATCTATCACTTCATCATAATCAATCATCATCACCAATACCATCATCTATCACTTCAGCATAATCAATCATCATCATCAATGCCATCATCTATCATAATCAATCAACACCATCAATGCCATCATCTATCACTTTATCATAATCAATCATCATCATCAATGCCATCATCTACCACTTCATCATAATCAATCATCATCACCAATGCCATCATAATCAATCATCATCATCAATGTCATCATCTACCACTTCATCATAATCAATCATCATTACCAATGCCATCATCTATCACTTCATCATAATCAATGCCATCATCACTTCATCATAATAAATATTCATCATCAATGCCATCATCTATCACTTCATCATAATCAATCATCATCAATGCCATCATCTATCACTTCAGCATAATCAATCATCATCAATGCCATCATCTATCATAATCAATCATCATCATCAATGCCATCATCTACCACTTCATCATAACCAATCTTCATCATCAATGCCATCATCTATCACTTCATCATTATCAATCTCCATCATTAATTATATTGCAATTATCATCAACAAAACATTGTTGTAGACGAACCGGTCGATTGACGAAACACCGTAATTCGTCCTCACTCCTGTCTTGCACGAAAAAGGCATTGTCGGGTCCGTTGTAGGTAATATTTTACATGGACAGTTGTATAGAACTTACCTGCAACAGCCGTAATTCGTTATCTGAATGTCAGGAGATACTGCCACCGTAAAACATAGTGTTGCTTTATTTTTGCATAAAGCAAAACACACGAAGATCCAGACGATATTTGGGGCATCATGGGAAATACTTATGTAGGACATTATGACGTCATGCTACAAAACACATGTGCTCACACAGGGCCGTAGCCACGCTCGTAGCCACGCTGGGGCAAACGGAGGCACTTGTCTACTGTAGAATTTGTTCAAAATATTTGTGTAAACCATTAGCAACTGTATACAATTAGTGTTATCAATTTGAAAGGTGTAACATGTGTCTCTCAGACATCAGAAAACCACAAAAAGTGCATTGTGGATGCTAAATATTTTTCAACGACGCATCCCCAGGGTCGTAGCCACACTGAAGCAAATGGAGGCATTTATCCCCTGTAAAATGTTCACATGTCTTTTGTAAGAGGAATAAAATTATGCCCAAAATATGAATTACTCTTGCAAAACTATGACATATCCTTCGCATAAAATATTTCTTAAAGCGTATTTCTAAGAGTTGATACGTTTTATTATGTCGGGTCTAAAAAGCTCCCAATTTGTGTATTCAAGATAATAGATCAAGTGTAAAAATAGGTAATTGTATAAAATGCAGTATTTGTAATATAGATTTAAATGGCTTAAAATGTCTCTGAAATATCAGAAAAGCGCAGGAAATGCCAGGAGCTTAATGTTATAACGTAGGGGCATGCCTCCGGACACCCCTGGCTAGGTTGGGATTGCACCTCCTGTATAATCAAACTTTGGCTACACCCTGTTCTCACAGATTCGATTCGTCCCCTCGACAATCTCGTAATGTCCGTGCTCGCGCAACTATTCGTACACGTTGCTGACCGAATTTCGATTCTCACTGAAAGGAATTTTAAAAAAAATAGAATCTATATGGTAAGTAATTTATATAATATAGTGTTTGAAAAAAATACTCCCAATTAAAATAACTACTAATAAATCCATGTAGATATATTGCATTTTTCTATTTTTATGCCCCCCCCCCCCCCCCAAAATGTTTTGGGTGGCATATAGTAATTGCACCGTCCGTCCGTCCGTCCGTCCGTCCATCCGTCCGTCCGTCCGTCCGTCCTTCCTTCCGGTATTTCGTTTCCGGCCTGTATCTTTGTCATGCATAGATGGATTTTGTTGATGCTTGCAACAAATGATCAACAGAACATGACGACGTGTCGCAAGTAAGACCCACATCCGACCTCAAAGGTCAAGGTCACAATTTGAGTTTGTTTGACAACACTTTGGGTTTATGTGAGATTTCGTTTCTGACCTGTAACTTTGTCTTGCATAGATGAATTTTAATGATACTTGCTACAAATGATCAACATAACATCAAGACATGTTTGGGGGCATGTGACACTTAACAGTGACATTTCTTGTTTTTTCTTTATTTAGATAAAGTTATTAAACTCAGAACTTATCATCATTATCATAACTAGAGGGCACCCATTTAAACTATTTAAGAATAGACCAAGAACAAATTTGCGGAGGGATCCTTTAGTCACAGGGTGGTGGATACAAGGAATAAACTCCCTGGCCATACAATCAACTCCCCTACCCGTAATGCTTTTAAAGCTTCATTAAACTTCCGAAATGCACATTTTTTTATAATAACAAAAATGATTGTAATTAAATGTATTTATAGTATTGCTAAAACCATTCCTGTAGATCCATTAGTGACTGTTATTAAAAAAGCGAGAAAATAAATAACTTCGGTCGAAATATGTATTTCTTAATCGAGCGGACCGAGCTTTTAACTTTTGATTCTGTAATGATTCGTTTACTTTCCGACTGTACCTCCGCCAGTGTTCGGAAGTACGCAAATGCATACTGCAGTGATAGTGTGCGGATTAAGACGGTTAGATAAGGGGTTCATTAACAAGAGTAGAATAGTGACGGCTTCACTAATATCATGTATCGTTATTGGGTTGTTTTTTTTAAATGTATTGATGTCTGCAATAAACCGTATCGAACTTATATAGTACGATATTACTATACACACTGAAAAACATTGAGTACGGAATACTAGTTTGGTATTTGTAACTCTTGCTCAGGATCCTCACTTGCATAGATACTATCGCACGCGCTCAAGAAACAAATTTCTGACAATATTACGTTTTTAATCAGTGTTTAACCGTTTTTTAACTACAATGAGAACTCGTGAAATATGATGGAAAACTATGTAAATAAGGATGACAGAAAAAAAGGTGTTAATATTAATAACGAGTGAATAGTTCTGATATTAACAGCATACGAAAAGTGTTACTATGTAAAAACACAATATAAATCAATGAAAACACTAAAAAAAAAAGGAGCATAGAAACCTCTGGTTTATGTACGTTTGCACAGTCTACTAACAATATGAACAACATGACATGAAACTAACAATGATATTGATATATGTAATGTAAGTCATGTATGTCTATAATTTAAAGGTAGTCTGGTTCTCGGACTCAAAATGTTCGCATTTTATTTACATGAGACTGAGGATGTCAATTGTTTGGATTCTAAAGTCGTGAAACTCTCCCAACGGTTTCCATTGGGAGTTTCCGGTATGGAAAATTCGCTTCCACGGTTGCACGTCTCGGGAGATGTAAAATATGTAAAATAAACAAATCTTGAAAGGGAGTCATGATATCAGGATAACACGCTATAAATTCAAATGAATAGGGCGTATCAATATCACTAATAAATAAAATCCGAATAGCTCAGTATGTTATATCCACCAAAATGTGACAATCGGAGTGGTAAACTTGAAACGAAATCCAAATTCTGAACATAGACAACACTTAAATACTGCTTGACAACCGTAGCATCGTAATTTAGATTTTTCCTAAGATGAAACAATGTTTACTACGTGTTATTCTGTTTGACTAAGGAAAATGGCCACTGTTTTCAAAAACCGAAGTGTTCCGCTCGCTGAAGCAAATACCGGTTGCTGATTGGATAATAGATTTGTTTGATTGACATCCCGCGGCAGGGCTCGGTTTCACTAAACATCTCAATCTGAGGTTCTCCTCAACTAAAACAATCAGTTTTTCAAATTGAGTATTTAAACTGATAGTCTTTTAAACAACCACACACAATTGAAATGAGAACAAATGTTTACTTATAGGTAAAGGATAACATGCAAACTGATGAAAGTAGAAGTAGATGTGCTATTGGTCTGTTCCGCAACTCATGCCGGTATTTATACAAATCCTTTAGAGTATTATATTGTCGACCCCTTTTTTTTCTCAAGCTTTTATATAATGAAATACGTATTGTATCATTCTCATGATTATCTAAAGCAATCATTGTATAACTTACATTTTAGTCTGGTTTTAATTTTACTTTTACTAGATTCGGGTGATATTGAAAATAATCCAGGCCCAGTTAGTTCTGAACATTGTCTATCAGTTTTGCATTGTAATATTAGAAGTTTTCGAAACAAAGTGGAGTTTATAAAAGACTCATTTCTTGATTTTGATTTGTTATGTTTTACAGAAACTCATCTTGATGCTCTAGTTACAACTGATGAGATTCTTCTTACAGATAACTACGATGTCCCATATAGAAAAGATAGAACAAACCATGGTGGGGGTATTTTGATATATCTGTCGAAATTTTTGATTCATAAAAGAATACCAGATACCTTTTTAGTTCTTGTCAAAATATGCATACCATCCAAAACGGTTACTGTACGCCCCAATGATAAACCTTGGTATAACTCCACTATCAGTACATATTCAAAAATAAGAGATCGACTGAAATCCAAAGCATTAAGATCAGGAAATCCATGTGACTGGTGTAAATATAAACAATCTAGAAATAAAGTTAATAATTTGCAAAAACACGCCACAGAAAATGTCTTAAACACCCTGGATCTTACTCTAACTGATTTGCAATTCAATGACAAAAGAGGTTTCTGGAAAGTTATAAGACACTTTGTTAAAAATAATGACACCTCTGGTAATATACCACCATTATGTCGTGCCACAACAGCAGGTGAAACTGAGTTCTTTCTAACTGATCATGAAGAAGCTGGCTGTTTGAATTCCTACTTTGCATCTATCTCGTGTATTAATGAAGATAATGTTCATCTTCCCCCAATTTCATTGAAAACTCATAATGTTCTTGATAACGCCATGGTAAAAGAAACAGAAGTAGAAGATGTAATTCTCTTATTGAATCCAAATAAGGCAAGTGGGTCGGATATTATAAGTCATAAAATGTTAAAGATAGATAGAATCTTTATTTCCTCCATAATTGGAGAGCATATAATAACATATATAAAAATTGCAGTAAATAATTACATATAAATGAACAATATACAATGAGTTACAAGTGAAGAATGAACATACGATACGCCTAATATGATGTCATATTGTAAGAGTATTCATAACATGATGGATTTGTTAAAATAACTAAATAAATTATGATTTTATAAAAATTAGTATAGCTTTTTTAACTGTCATATAGTGTACCTTACACTAATATAAGTGAAATAATAACATTGTCCATCTATAATGAATCTTACCGAAATAAAATGCAAGACCCAGTGATAGACTAATGACAACGATGAACCTTTTGTATCTTACCGAAACGAAATGTAAGAAATTAATCATACACTGAGTAACAAACAGTAAACATTAGCAGTATCGATAAAAGTTACTTTAACATACTGTGAAGTATCCCAATATTGAACAATAATATATCTTCAATCTGTTCAATGTCAGATAAATATTCATTAAGCCCGGAAAGCAGTGCATAAATCTGATCTTTAGGCGTCTTTTTAATAAATGAATTAAAGACCTGAAGACCACAAGTCGTTATAACTGCGTCCCAAAGCTTATTTCTTTCGACAGTGTTTGCAATACAAAAATGAACAATATGTAGTACTAAATTATCTACAAGCGTATTACATTTGTTACATAGCTGTACAGCTGTAAACGATTGCAGTTTACTTAGTAGTGACACTGCTGTAAAACATTGTGCTTTTACATACTGATTTTTCCTACTTAATTGCCATAGGAAGCAAGGCCTATTTATGCTAAACATATTCATGACATATGATGGACCCATCTTGTCACCTAACCTCATTAACATTGTATTTGAGTAATGTATTAGCACTTTTTGTCTAAGAATATATTTCCATGCATACTTGGATGGAAATATTGCTGTTTTAGAATAATTAACCAAATAATTATATAGATCATACTTCGTTAATATTCTATAGATGTCAGGAATAAAACCTAATGTTTGTTTATCATCACTAAGATATCTTAACAGACGATTAACAAATAATTGCTTAGCAATATACTTATTCGGGAGTCTGCATAATTGACCAAAGAATTGTAGCTTCCTGTAGTCGATTTCCGTTTCAAGTGAAGTTACACCAATAGAGCTTAAAGCAAAATCCGTATTTACATATTGTGGGATATTTTGGATAAATTTTATACAGAATCTATGTCCTCGTTCTAGTTGTATAATATTTGATTTGGTAAATGAATTCCATAATTCACAACCATATAGGGATTTTGGTATTACGATTGACTTATATATTGTTAATGTTGTCAAGGGATTAAGACCATGCGGATGTAAGCCACTATTAATAAGACTTAAAAAAAGTCCACGTAACTTATTATTTGACTGTCGAATATGATCACTAATACACATATATTTGTCACATATAATTCCTAGATGTGTATAATTTTCTGTTTCATGAATAATGTTACTAGATCCTAGTTTCCATGATCTGCAGTTTTTATCAAAGTTATGTTTGGATTCATTAAAAACAACAATAGCACATTTTAATGGATTATAATCATATCTCCATTTTATGGAATATTTGTAGCAGATATCTAGCATTTTGTCTAAACCTGACTTTGAATACGATACAAGAACCATATCATCCGCGACGGTAGGGGTACCAACCTTCAAGTTAAAAATACACAACCCAAGACTGCTACTTTCTATGTCTTTTATCAGACCATCAATGAAAAGAAGATATAATATTGGTGAACTTTTACCCCCTTGTCTTGTTCCTTGAAGAACATTGAACCACTCAGAAATCGACCCTTGGTTTCGTACACAGCTTTGCATATTACGATACATATTAAAGAACGACATAAATATATAGTTTGTAACGCCGTTATCAAACAATTTGAGCATAAGTCCATTATGCCACACCCTATCAAAAGCTTGACGAGCATCTAAAAAGCAAACAAAAACCTTGCTCTTGTGCTCTCTGCCATATAAAAGTCATCAAACAACCGAGTCCTTCCTGAAACCCCCCTTGTTGGTTACTTAAATTAGAAAGAAGTTTTTGTTTGGAACGTGAAAGAAGTATATTTTCATATAGTTTAAGAGCAGTAGGAGTTAATGTGATTGCTCTATAATTATTGGGATCATCCTTACGTTTACCTCCGCCTTTATGTAATGTTATAATGACGCCTTTGTTCATGTTTGGTGGAATGTAACTTTGGGACAGCATAGCTGTATACAGTTTTGCTAGTGTATTAATAACTATATTTCCGCCAAAAATGTAATGTTCGTAAGAAACATTATCGATCCCACTGGCTTTGCCGCGATTACACGATGCAATTGAGGTTCTTACTTCTTCCTGTGACACATTAATGACGTCAGCAATACAAAATCTAGACTGCGATATAACAGAATTTATTTTTTCGTCAACAGAAGCTTTCCAGATATTATCATAATTACTATCAATTGACAGGGTATATAACGATTCAAAATATTGTTTCCATTGCTCTGTAATACTGTCGTTATCCCTATACATTACGCCATTGAATTTTATTTCAGGGCCTGCTCTACTTGATGACCGTTTTCTTCGCGAATTCACTAATTTCCAAAATTGTTCTTTATCAAGTTCAGCGGTTGTGTCAATTTCTTCATCAAGATTTTTTAAATACTCATTGGCAAAATACCTGTGTTTTTTTCTGAAATAACATTTTGCTGTTTTATAACTTTTATAAGGATAATGTGATTGATCTCTTGGTCTATCATTTTGAATCCAGATTTTCCGTTTTTCTAACATGACTTTATGTAAATTAGATAACTCTGAATTCCAATACGGTTTTAAAAAGTGCTTAAATCTCGTCTTGCGAAAACACTTATCTGAGCAAGAAACAACAGTCTCGCTTAAAATTTTATACATATTATCAATTTCAGCAGGACATTTTAGCGGACAATTTTGTGCTTTTATCAAATCTTCTGATGCATTGAGCATGTTTTGATAGGATGTAATATCAACTTGTCTTACTTTTTTCCAGTTAATATTATATGATTGCGAAATATTTACATTCGACATATCGTCATTATAACCAGTCGAAGGCATATTCAGACTACATTTAATAGGTCTATGTCTTGAAACATTTAGACAATCGTCATCTACTATTACACAATGAGTAATACAATCTGTTTTCTCAACTGGCAAAATGATGAAATCAATAAGCGATTCACACTTTCCATCGTAGGATACAAAGGATGATGAAGCACCGGTGCACATATCCAATGTATTAGCAGAGATCATATTAGTATCATTCAAGAACTGTGTGAATGATTGATCTCTGCTATTACTTGGGAATTTTGAACAGGTTGCATTGAAGTCGCCCATAAATATAACAAAACCATTTTCTGAATATAAACTCCATAAATTGAAAAGCTTGTCAATATAATTCCTATAGCTTTCAATGGGATGGTTACTGCATGGTAAATACACTTGAAATATAAACAAAAAATGACTGTGTGTATATTGAATTTGTATACCAACTATTCTATCATCATCAATAGTTATCGGTGTCACAAACCTATCATATTTAATATGCCATAGCAAAGCTACGCCACCTTTACCGACTCGTCTGCTACCTTTAACATTTAAACTAGAGTCAGTAACAACATGTGCTTTATAATTATTGTCTAGAGAACTTATAAAATGTATATTATTATCTGATAACCAATGTTCTGAAACACCACAAATATCTATCGATAGTCCGTTCAAAGAATTGCATAGGTAAGTGCTACTAGACATTAAACCTGTTGCATTCCACGATAATAGGTTAAGTTTCTTAAGATTTATCATGATTGCAGATTAAAAGAATATATAATAGCATATTATAAACTAAAGACGCTTGAGTAAATATTACATAATTCCGTTTATAGCTGCTGCATACTGTATCAAACAAAGGTAAGTTATAGCCACATAAGCAGTCCGAGTTCGAAGAACATCCTATGTATGCCAAGCAAATATTCAATTGAATACAATGACAATCACGATTATAAGTTACACCAGTCGTGTTCAACGATAATAAACTAATTTTCTTAGTATTACAAAAAAAAACATGAACATGTTTATACCATTGAGTAATTTGTTTGAGATTAATATACTTGATTAATCTAAATTACAGTACCTATTGTAATCTTCATAACTCGGGGTAGGGTCACACCAAGCATTATAATTGCCGGATCGGTCCGCAAAGTGACGTTCGCCCGATTTACGTTTTTTGATTAGTGAGTTGCGCGACAACCACTGTTTACAAGTTACACCGCGTGGCCAAAAACCTCTTCCCTCAAGTAAATAGCACTCAGTATTAGCTTCAACATTAAGTTGAATAATGACCCCGTCAGGAGTACGTTTTTCTGGAAATATACGTATCATGGTCACTTTTGGACCTTTTTGTTTAATAAACGATCTTAGTTTATCTTCAGTCATCAAATTTGAAAACCCTCCTATGAAATATCGACGAGTTCGCTTTCTCACGTAGACACTAAAATCTTCATCAATCTCGGTATCGTGGCGCCGAGTGATTCTAACGGGAATGCCATTTTTCCGTGGTACTTCTGGTGTTCCGATAGTAGAGACTATATCGGCGAATGTCACTTTGCGACCGTCCTTTTTATTTTTACCATATTTATGATAGCGGTTACCGGAATCTGAAACATTGTCATGCTTTGTATTTGTATGTTTGATGTTGGAATGTGTTGAGCTGTTAGTTTCATTTGGAACTCTGCAGTCTGAAACACGTTTAGTCCGCTCAGTTTGCAGATCTCCAAATGAACCACTCATATCATTATTACCATTTTGAAATGGATTGCTTTCATCACATTGAACTGATACATCTATAACTGTCTTATTTGGTGACACTGTTACCCGTTCATCAGCAGTACATGTTGATATTTGCAAGGTGGTGATCAGTTCCGTGGTTAATTGCGTCTCATTGTTTACACACAAACTGTCTGTTATTTCATTTACACTAGCTTCCATATCATTATTATTATGTTCATATGGCATATCCGAACTTCCAAAATTGTTTAAAGGAGCAGTTGTCAGCCCAAACTCACCCTCGTTACCAGATCGTAATGCATTGGTGGCTAGATCTGATAAGGAGGGTGGGTTGAGGAGGGACACCACAGGCACATTTACTTTAGTTATCAGAATTGTATCGTTTTTGTCTATATACGTCTCAATAACGTCAAGTCTCTTCCTGACCAAGTTAAGTGGGTCGGATATTATAAGTCATAAAATGTTAAAGGAGTTGCCAAATCAGTATCTAAACCATTAACATTATTATTTAATCGCTCTCTATCAGAAAGTATTTTTCCAGATAGGTGGAAAACACCAAATGTAATTCCTATATTTAAAAATGGGGATAAATCCATGGTTAGTAATTATAGACCAGTGTTATTATTAAGCTGCACCGGAAAATTATTAGAAAGATTAGTGTTCAAATATTTGTATAATTTTTTAATTAGCAATAATTTATTATATAAATATCAATCGGGTTTTTTACCTAACCACTCGACACATTTTTAACTTATTGATATATATCATCATATTTGCCAATCATTTGAAAGTAAACAGCATTCCTGTATGATATTTTGTGAAATTTCTAAAGCATTTGATAGGGTCTGGCACAATGGTTTATCATTTAAACTAAAAGAAAATGGGGTAAATGGCAATATGCTCAATTGGATTAATAACTTAGTGATAGAAAACAAAGAGTGGTGATTCAAACGTGTAACTCTGATCTCAAATCTATATCGGCAGGTGTTCCTCAAGGCTCGATACTTGGCCCTTTACTGTTTCTTATTTTCGTCAATGACGTAACAGAATCATTGTTAAGTTTAACAAGATTGTATGCGGATAACAGTTCACTTTTCTGTTCAGCCGCAACTCTTCAAGATAAAGAAGGGATTATAAATCATGATTTGAAAATGGTCTCTAATTGGGCCAGTCTGTGGCTAGTTAAGTTTAATCCAGATAAAACTGAAGCTATGCTACTTACTTTTTATCAATGTGAGGCTTTGCCTCAATTTATGTTTAATAACACACCAGGCACTTTTGTTAATAATCACAAACATCTTGGATTAACTTTAAGTAACACTGGTAAATGGGATACTCATATAGAAACTATTAAAAAATCAGCATCTAAAGTGTTAGGATTAATGGGAAAATTGAAATTTACCCTTAGTAGAAATGCCCTAAATCAAATTTACTTAACATATGTTTGACCCCTTTTTGAATATTTATCAATTTTTTGGGATGGATGCCCAAATCATATTGCTGAATCACTTGAAAAATTACATAATGAAGCAGCAATAATTGTAACCGGATTAACAAGATCAGTGTCTTTACAAAATCTTTATACAGAGTGTGCATGAGTTTCTCTCAAAGAAAGGCGAAAGCAACAAAACTTATGTTCATGTACAAAGCCACAAATAATATGGTCCCTTCCTTTATAGGAGACTTGATTCCTCCATTGATTCGCAACACTACTGATTATCATTTAAGAAATTCAGATAATGTAGTTCAACTCCTTACTGCAGAACTGAAATAAGTAGGAAATCTTGTATGCCTTCCTCGACAGCATTGTGGAACAAGTTAGACCCAGCAGTAAGAGCGATAGACTCAAGTATATCTGCCTTTAAAAACAATATAAGAATGTCACCTAAAAAACCTAAAAGTTATTACTCGGGGGGAAACAGATACTTATCAACTCTGCATGCTAGAATCAGAAATAACTGCAGAAATTTGAATAGTGATATGTATTTTAACCATTTAAAAATAATATCGTCTGTACTTGTGGATATTTGACTGAAGATGCTGAGCACTACTTTTTTAAATGTGACTTATACGTAGTTTCAAGAATTGAATTTTTTAGCTCAATTAGAGCATTCCACCCAATAGGTTTAAGGTTAATATTATATGGCAATTCTAATCTTGTATACGATGATAATACTAAAATATTTAAAGCTGTACAAGAGTTTATTAAATCTTCAAAAAGATTTGAATCCGAGTATTAATTAATAAATCCGTCATAAAAAGCATTGTTATATCCAATAAGAAAAAAAGGGGGGGGGGGGAAGCTTACTATAACGATTGACAAACATTCATAATCAATATTGATATATATCTAGAATATGTAAACAATTACTTTAATGACAACAATGTAGATCATACAGGGTTAAAAAAAATTATTGTTGTGTTACAAGTCTGCATAGTGTCTAAATGCATCTATTGCATTCCTATTCCTTTTCCATTCTTCTGTTTTTTTTTAAACTTATAAGAACTAAATGGAATTGATATTACTGATTTTTTAAGAAAAAGTTATTTTCAATTGGTATTAACTGATGGATTATTGTGTACACACTGTGGTACGTCTCTTTCCATTTTGTATTAACCCTTTATCATGTGTTATGCCATGGCAGGTTTTTTTCTTCAATTATTTGTAATATTTTAGGGAAAGGGCCGTAACTAATGTTGTGAGAACTTATGGCCCAACCCCATTGCTGCAATTATAAATGCAATAAAATATGATTAATCGATTAAACGAATGAAAGTAGATGAAGTTATAGCATTTCAAATATTTCAGTTGAGGAAACTCTCAAGTTGAGGTGTATGAAGTGAAGCTGGGGCCTCGTCAATTGAATAAGTAATGTCGGAGTTATGGCCCTTCACTTGTCAAACAGTAATGTCTGAGTTATGGCCCTTCACCCGTCAAACAGTAATGTCGGAGATATAGCCCTTCACCCGTCAAATACTACGTTAGTTGACGTTGTTTGCAATCCAGCACCCGCAGTTTTCATTTGATATTTGTCAAACTTACACAGTAGTTACACAGTCAGGGAACTCTGTCACAACGTCTGTCACTGACCGTGAGTTCTGTACCTCTTGTTATAAAAGTTATATGTTGCTAGTTGTTATGCAGAGTGTTTTTTTATCGTTATATAGTTACCGTTCCTTAACGTCTAATACAAAATTGTTATCGCTATATAGTTACCGTTCCTTAACGCCTAATACAAAATTGTTATCGTTATATAGTTACCGTTCCTTAACACCTAATACAAAATTGTTATCGTTATATAGTTACCGCTTCTTAACGCCTAATACAAAATTGTTATCGTTATATAGTTACCGTACCTTAACGCCTAGAACAAAATTGTTATCGTCATATAGTTACCGTTCCTTAACGCCTAATACAAAATTGTTATCGTTGTATAGTTACTGTTCCGTAACGCCTAATACAAAATTGTTATCGTTATATATTTACCGCCCCTTAACGCCTAATACAAAATTGTTATCGTTATATAGTTACCGTTCCTTAACATCTAGTACAAAATTGTTATCATTATATAGTTACCGTTCCTTAACGCCTAATACAAAATTGTTATCGTTATATATTTACCGCCCCTTAACGCCTAATACAAAATTGTTATCGTTATATAGTTACCGTTCCTTAACATCTAGTACAAAATTGTTATCATTATAAAGTTACCGTTCCTTAACGCCTAATACAAAATTGTTATCGATTTTCGGGACGGTCAAACCGTCCACTTCGGAAAACTTATCCGGATTTTTGGGACGCTTATGATTTGAAGCGTTTCTTATGTACAGTTACGTGGTACAAGTGCACGAAGTACATTGGATTAAACAGCAATACCAGATATTATCATATATTCAAACTCAGATAATTTTATTATATTCAATCGACATGTCCGTTTCACTGAGAGGGAGAAGTGGCATGACTTTGTGGTACAGAATGATGATGATGTCAATGTCTTGTCTCCAGTATCATGGAGTCAGCCAGGGTGCAGACAATAATAACCCTCCTATCTTTTTTTATATTGTCATTTTTTTATTCCTATTTACTATAATTTATTAATATGTTTATATACTTTGTTTTTCTTTAAAACATTATTATAATTGCCTAAATTCAAGCAGAATATTTACTACTTCTTCTTTGCAAACGTGTGCCGTATGTGCGTGCTCATGCAAGTGAGCGTGTTTGTATGCGTGCGGAAGAGAGTGATATGCTTGTTCAAAAGTGTGTATTGCAAATATACCATGAAACTGTAGTTTATGCTGACAGCCCGTATCACGATTACGTTTGACAGCCCGTATCACGATTATGTTACAGCCCTGCACCGTGAAACTGTAGTTTATGCTGACAGCCCTTATCACGATTACGTGACAGCCCTGCACCGTGATACTGTAGTTTATGCTGACAGCCCGTATCACGATTACGTTACAGCCCTGCACCGTGAAATTGTAGTTTATGCTGACAGCCCGTATCACGATTACGTTCCAGCCCTGCACCACTGCACCGTGAAAATGTAGCTTACGCTGACATCCCGTACCACGATTACGTTACGGCCCTACACCGTGATACTGTAGTTTACGCTGACAGCCCGTATCATGATTACGTTACCACCCTGCACCGTGAAAATGTAGCTTATGCTGAGACCCGTATCACGATTACGTTACCGCCCTGCACCATGAAACTGTAGTTTACGCTGACATCCCGTATCATGATTACATTACAGCCCTACACCATGAGACTGTAGTTTACACTGACAGCCCGTATCACAATTACAGTACTAATGGCCACCCGAAGGAGTATATAGTACATGTATGTCTGGACGGGAGAGCCGTCGAGATCAGACAGTGCGGCAACTCTGGCGTCTTCGATACAAACACGTGTCAGTATCATCACAGTTTACCCAAGTAAGTAACGTATATTAACTAACATTTAATCACAGTAACGTATTATTACCGTGACGGTTACTATATTTACGTTACCTTGGACACTTGTTGTGTTTCCTGTCCGTGTGATTTCTTTTGTACACAGTCACATTGTTTTATCTGCGAGGTACTCTTTGTACGCATACATTTCTTGATAAAGTCCCTGTTTTTGCAGCTGGTTCCATATTTGATATTGTGTGACTTTGATGTATTAATACATTATATAATTATCTTATTAAGCTTACATAACTTTTAACAACTAAGCCATATTATTTATGTATGCTATGTAAAGCACATGACTAAGTTGCTGTAACACTTTAATTTTGTCGGTGCAGTTAAAAGTTTTCACATCAAGTATACAATTAAGGTTAGATATAGCACGACAGTACAAACGAGGTTAGATATAGCACGACAGTACAAACAAGGTTAGATAAAGCACGACAGTACAAACAATGTTAGATATAGCACGACAGTACAAACAAGGTTAGATATAGCACGACAGTACACACAATGTAAGATATAGCACGATATTGCACGATAGTACAAACAATGTTAGATATGGCACGCTAGTACAAACAAGGTTAGATATAGCACGACAGTACAAACAATGCTATATATAGCACGGCAGAACAAACGAGGTTAGATATAGCACGACAGTACAAACAAGGTTAGATATAGCGCGACAGTACAAACAAGGTTAGATATAGCACGACAGAACAAACAATGTTTGATATAGCCCAACAGTACAAACAATGTTAGATATAGCAAGACAGTACAAACAATGTTAGATATAGCACGACAGTACAAACAAGGTTAGATATAGCACGACAGTACAAACGAGGTTAGATATAGCACGACAGAACAAACAATGTTTGATATAGGACAACAGTACAAACAATGTTAGATATAACACGACAGTACAAACGAGGTTAGATATAGCACGACAGTACAAACGAGGTTAGATATAGCACGGCAGAACAAACAATGTTTGATATAGCCCAACAGTACAAACAATGTTAGATATAGCACGACAGTACAAACAATGTTAGATATAGCACGACAGTACAAACGAGGTTAGATATAGCACGACAGTACAAACAATGTTAGATATAGCACGACAGTTCAAACGAGGTTAGATATAGCACGACAGTACAAACTAGGTTAGATATAGCACGACAGTACAAACAAGGTTAGATATAGCGCGACAGTACAAACAAGGTTAGATATAGCACGACAGAACAAACAATGTTTGATATAGCCCAACAGTACAAACAATGTTAGATATAGCACGACAGTTCAAACGAGGTTAGATATAGCACGACAGTACAAACAAGGTTAGATATAGCACGACAGAACAAACGAGGTAAGATATAGCACGACAGTACAGACGAGGTTAGATATAACACGACAGCACACACGAGGTTAGATATAACACGACAGTACAAACAAGGTTAGACAAAGCACGACAGTACAAGCAATATTAGATATAGCACGACAGTACAAACAATGCTGTATATATAGCACGACAGTACAAACAATGTTAGATATAGCACGACAGTACAAACAAGGTTAGATATAGCACGACAGTACACACAATGTTAGATATAGCACGATATTGCACGATAGTACAAACAATGTTAGATATTGCACGCTAGTACAAACAAGGTTAGATATAGCACGACAGTACAAACAAAGCTATATATAGCACGACAGTACAAACGAGGTTAGATATAACACGACAGTAAACACTATGTTAGATATAGCACGACAGTAGAAACAAGGTTAGATATAGCACGACAGTACAAACAATATTAGATATAGCACGACAGAGCAAACAATGCTAAATATAGCACGACAGTACAAACAAGGTTAGATATAGCACGACAGAGCAAACAATGCTTAATATAGCACGACAGAACAAACGAGGTTAGATATAGCACGACAGTACAAACGAGGTTAGATATAACACGACAGCACACACGAGGTAAGATATAGCACGACAGTACAAACAAGGTTAGACATAGCACGACAGTACAAACAATATTAGATATAGCACGACAGTACAAACAATGCTGTATATATAGCACGACAGAACAAACAATGTTAGATAAAGCACGACAGTCGAACAATGTTAGATATAGCACGACAGTACAAACAATGTTAGATATAGCACGACAGAGCACGACAGTACAAACAACGTTAGATATAGCACGACAGTACAAACGAGGTTAGATAAAGCACGACAGTACAATGTTAGATATAGCACGACAGTATCAACAAGGTTAGATATAGCACGACAGTACAAACAATGTTAGATATAGCACGACAGTACAAACAATGGTAGATATAACACGATAGAGCACGGCATAACAAACAAGGTTAGATATAGCACGACAGTACAAACGAGGTTAGATAAAGCACGGCAGTATCAACAAGGTTAGATATAGCCCGACAGTACAAACAATGTTAGATATAGCCCGACAGTACCAACGAGGTTAGATATAGTACGAGAGTACAAATAATGTAAGATATAGCACGACATTTCTGTTACGATTGTGAAGCAAATAGTCATCTAAGATATATTTCAAAATTTCAGGGTTTTAAAAATCAACTCATGAGCACAACGCGCACAGGAAATGTTGTCTGCATAAATATCGTCCATAACTACATATAGCCATGTACAATCTATGTATTCCAGTTGTATGCACAACCTCTGGAATAAATCATGGGTGCTATCTTAATGCATGTGCATATCCCCCTTGATATGTCGCGTTGATTTTGACTTGTCTTCTTCCAGAAATGACGATCCCCTACTGTGCTGTCTACCGGAATGCGCTGATGCCTAACCCAGATACTTACGCACAGTTTTACGACTGCCGGCAACAGAATAGAATGTTCGGAAACTATCTTCGCGAATGTCCGCACGAACAGCTGTACTCAGTTCTTGACAAAACCTGTCACAATTTCGAGCGGATAAGGTGTATATGATGTGTATACTTTGATATAAAGAAGCATTGCCAGTCCCCATATCCACTTGATTGGTCAACTTAAATCCACATGACAATATGGTAAACGTCAAAGTTTGCTAAGAATATTTGGCCACGCACGGAATTCCGTTTTAAAAACAGATCCCATACTTCTGTATGTGGAGATATCCGGGATTGGAGACTTGTGTAAAGCGAGTAAAAAACTCAGTCATGCATTGGAGTGGGGAATGTTTGCAGTAAGATAGGTATTTTACGGGGTCTTGCTTTCCCTACATAAACCAACATATCACACTGATTCATTATATAAATGTAAAATACGCACATGAGATACTAGTATACTTTCCTATACTCTAAAAGATCTTTGATGGGGCTTTTTTCTTTCTGACAATTATCTCCAGAACAACCAGTGCTACGACCCGGCCGGATGTTCTGCATACAGCATCAACAAACCCAGCTGTGTTGTACTTCCGGACAGCAACAATCCCTTCCTTAATAGGCCAAAGGAGTTTATTGTGTGCCGAGCGGATAGAACTATCGCCATGGAGAGATGTCAGTATGAGTTTGACACTCAGTTGCGACAATGAGGACAAGGCAGGACGTATGTAAGTGACATGAAAAATAACGGAGACTGGGTTTAATATGGCAGACGACAATTTTGACATGAATTTCGAAAATTATATAATAATATCTACAAAATACAAATATGAATTTTAGGGTTTTCCACGACCCTTAAATTATGCATGTTATTTTTTTGTGTTACTAATGAATAAAATGACTCCATGTTAAAACACTGAAATTTAAAATACTCAATTTGTATTCAGATTTTTAATTGGAAAAGTGTGCATACGTTTTATAAATGATCGAAACATTACGATTGATAGATGTTTTACAGATTATGTCTTTTAACAGCAAATCCTAGAATATTCTGCCTGGGGAGACCCCAGGGGAAGCTTCCCATTCCATACACAGTGCCCAGTTTTAAGACTGCCGCTTACAGGCCGCGGCTTACGGTGATCAGCATTAAACAGAATGTACGTACCCTCCATTACATTATATGAAGAGAAGACTCAGGCGTGTCTTGATTATAAAAATGTTGCCTGCGGACAAAGAGTGGAACCGGGGTCACCGTGTAAGTTGCACATATTTAGTTATTTACATTAGTATTCTGTTTTATACTGTGCATGTGTCCGTTTTACAAAAAAAGGGCATTTCTACTGACGCGGTTTAAACTATACAGCATGTTCGCAGTAAGCGTGTGCAAACAAAGCCAATACGTTTGAGAGCCATTTATATTAGTACTACCTCCGTGCAACATCTGTTTCTGACAATAGCTACTACTGCAGCTAACGCAGTTGTTACACAAAACAAACAAGTCGGGAACCATCAACTGTTACAGCAGCTAACACAGTTGTTAAACAAAACAACCAAATCGGGAACCATCAATTGTTACAGCAGCTAACACAGCTGTTACACATACCAACCAAATTGGGAACCATCAACTGTTACAGCAGCTAACACAGTTGTTAAACAAAACAACCAAATCGGGAACCATCAACTGTTACAGCAGCTAACACAGCTGTTACACATACCAACCAAATTGGGAACCATCATCTGTTACCGCAGCTAACACAGTTGTTAAACAAAACAACCAAATCGGGAACCATCAACTGTTACAGCAGCTAACACAGCTGTTACACATACCAACCAAATTGGGAACCATCAACTGTTACAGCAGCTAGCACAGTTGTTAAACAAAACAACCAAATCGGGAACAATCAACTGTTACAGCAGCTAACACAGCTGTTACACATACCAACCAAATTGGGAACCATCAACTGTTACAGCAGCTAACACAGTTGTTAAACAAAACAACCAAATCGGGAACCATCAACTGTTACAGCAGCTAACACAGCTGTTACATATACCAACCAAATTGGGAACCATCAACTGGGAACCATCAACTGTTACAGCAGCTAACACAGTTGTAAACAAAACAACCAAATAGGGAACCATCAACTGTTACAGTAGCTAACACAGCTGTTACACATACCAACCAAATTGGGAACCATCAACTGTTACAGCAGCTAACACAGTTGTTAAACAAAACAACCAAATCGGGAACCATCAACTGTTACAGCAGCTAACACAGCTGTTACACATACCAACCAAATTGGGAACCATCAACTGTTACAGCAGCTAACACAGTTGTTAAACAAAACAACCTAATCGGGAACCATCAACTGTTACAGCAGCTAACACAGCTGTTACAAATACCAACCAAATTGGGAACCATCAACTGTTACAGCAGCTTACACAGTTGTTACACATGCCAACCAAATTGGGAACCATCAACTGTTACAGCAGCTGACACAGTTGTTACATATAACAATCAAATCGGGAACCATCAACTGTTGCAGTAGCTAACACGGTTGTTACACATACCAACCAAATCGGGAACCATCAACTGCTACAGCAGCTAACACAGTTGTTACACATACCAACCAAATCGGGAACAATCAACTGTTACAGCAGTTAACACTGTTGTTACACATAGTAACCAAATTGGGAACCACCAACTGTTACAGCAGCTTACACAGTTGTTACACATAGCAACCAAATCGGGACACATCAACTATTACAGCAGCTAACACAGTTGTTACACATAGCAACCAAATCGGGACACATCAACTGTTACTGCAACTAACACACTTGTAACACATGTTATGTAACCAGTAATTCGTATCATGTGTGGGTCGTCCTGACGGTAACAATAGCTACTCGGGGAGGACATGAGCCCAAAGTTTGTCAAAGTTTATCTCGCTCTAGAAATGTAAAACTGTCGGGGATAGCAAAACTAGGTTCTTTGACCCCATCAGTAGAGTTTGTGGCATAAAACATTATTCTGGTAAAACAACTTTTAAGCAAACGTTAATGTTATGTAGTATTTTACATTTAACATATTTCACATAAACTCAATAAATTGTTGCGGTATCAACATATGTACAACTATACAAGGCAATTTATAAAACAAATGATATGTTATTTATAGAACCGGTAAAATTAAAACATAGAGGAACATTTACTTATTCAAACATGTATTATTGATGCACTTTGATTTAGAAGTTATATTTTTGTATTTTCTATTATTAATTCACTGTATTTCATACATAAATGAGACCACAAATGACTGTGGTGGTCGATCCAGTTGACGACCCGCCTATCCTGAGTCTAATTATCTACCATTAGATCACGCCCTATACTAGTACTCAGACAAACGTTTACTGAGCCAAGATACCATTATCTATCCGTTTATAACGTCATTCAGTGTCGGTACAGAAGATCCTGGCGCCATCTTGGCCAATTCTCTCAACTTTGCTCAGTACTTTGGCTGTAGCCGGCAGAGGGGACGTTTCTCAGAGAGTATCCATATCCGATGTTGTTCTCGCGATTAGATCTCGTCTGTCAAAACTTTACAGACGTGACGTGTGGTGACAGAATGAAACCAGTTGAGCTGTGTAAGTAGTCACTTAACTAATTTTCTAATTGGTCGCCTGCATTTCTTAGAATATATGGCCTGGAAATTGTGACAAGTATATAAATGTTATTGTTTTCAATACAGTAACTGCATTTCACGAGGAAGGCATCATGACAATTTGGTGGAAATCATACACAACCATGAGGTTATATTGGTTTAAAGTTTGTAGAACCAAAACCAAAGTCACAATAAATTGAAATTACCATTCAAATTCCATAGAAAACGCATTTAAGATAAATTTTAGAAAATTAATGACGAAACATATCTAATTATTGGATAACAGTATATCTAATGAGTCGCAGTAACACATCCTTTCAATGTTTCATATGCTTCCTTATTACGTTATAACAGATCGGAACAGATTGACAGCATGATTTCATATTTATTCTATTAAAGTCGTTGTAAAAAAAGTGTTACTTTTCGAAATGAGGGTGATACATTTTACAGTGATGGAAGTTTTTATTTATAATGTTATTGTTATGAATTGATCATATATAATAGCAATGAATATATGTACACGGTCTACTTCTAGTTGTTATGTTTACTATTTCCATTTTTGAGAAAATCTTACAAGATGTGAGTGACCATTTAGAAATGAGTGTAGGGCAAAACACTTCCCGGATATAACACCTCACCCTCAGTTTTGTATAAGAGGACAAAACACCTTCCACGAATTTTACAAGGCGGACAAAACACCTCAAGCAGATTTTCCAAGATGGACAAAACACCTTCCACGAATTTTACAAGGCAGACAAAACACCTCAAGCAGATTTTACAAGGAGGACAAAACACCTCCCACGAATTTATCAAGGCGGATAAAACCCCTCCAGCAAATTTTACAAGGAGGACAAAACACCTCCAACGAATTTATCAAGGCGGATAAAACCCCTCCAGCAAATTTTACAAGGAGGACAAAACACCTCCCACGAATTTATCAAGGCGGATAAAACCCCTCCCGCAAATTTTACAAGGAGGACAAATCACCTCCTACGAATTTATCAAGGCGGATAAAACCCTTCTGCAAATTTTACAAGGTGGACAAAACAACTCCCACGAATTCATCAAGGCGAATAAAACCCCTCCCGCAAATTTTACAAGGAGGACAAAACACCTCCCAGTAATATTGATTGTTTCCAAATTAATCAAAATGTGTTCAAAGGCAATTCACCTGTGTATACCTGTAGTGTGATCTTAAATTAAGAATAAATTGAATTGTAAAAATATATAATAGAGATATTCAATGTGTATGAAAATTACTGAAAGAGTGGAAAACATTGTAGGAAGAGTTCAGATTGCTCGTACTCTGAACTTTTCCTACACTGTTTTCAAAAGCCTGCTGTATTTGGTGTTGGGAATTGTATTTCTATGGAGCAAAGGCTTAGTGTAATATCTAATACATAGGATAGCACAAATTTTAAATTAATAATAGCAAACTATTTTCAAACATATACAATATTCACAAAAGTATTGAAATAATTAATAATAGTAGATTGTTTTCAAATATATATAGTATTCACAAAAGCACCGGGAAATCATTTTTGTAACACACAAAGCATTTTATTTAACCATTTTCTCCATAAGCATGTTCTTGGATTCTTTCAAATTGTAAGCACTGACAGAGTGGAAAACAGTGTAGGAAGAGTTCAGATTACTCGTAACTCTTCCTACACTGTTTTCAAAAGCCTTCTGTGTTTGGTATGCGAACTTGTGTTTCTATGGAGTAAATTGTTGAATTAAATGCAGTCTTATGCATTGTCCCATAGAGCAAAGGGACTTTGCCAGTCATATACTTACTGATTAACTGCTGGCACAGAGCCATAATATTATGACTCCCCCACACGTAGAAAAATGACCCTCACATAGAAGTGTGACCCCATGTAGAATAACGACCCCCTAACCCATCTAAGGTACACTTACGACACAATTATCCCCCGCCGACAGGCATCGGAGGAGAACATGCTAATGGCACCCGTCGGTGCGTGCGTCCGTGCGTGCGTCCGTGCGTGCGTCTGCGCAACATTTCTTTGACCGCAACTCCTCAGTCATTATTGAAAAAAAATGGGATTTGCTCAACCCGTTCTGGAGTTATGGCCCTTTTTCAAATGGCATCGGCTGGAGATATGGCTGTCATTCGACTGCAGCCCTTGTTTTGTTCTAAGAAGTGGTCCTTAAAAACACATTACAACTTTATATTTAAGTCGTGATGGGTATCGTAACAGAAATCTAGTTAACATATTGTGCAATGGCTTTGACTGTTATAAAAGGGTATAATTATTGCTCAAGACGTGTTACTTAAAAGCTCTTGAAAAGTGACAAAAATCACTCAAACCTCCAGTGGAATGACTATATTTCAATATTATACTGAAATTCGAACAACATCTTATTGTCATTGGCGTCACAGGTCAATGGGACTTCCCCAAAACCGATTTGCATATTGTATGCCTTATATTGGTATAATTGTTGACATTTTCTACTTAAAAACGCCTAAAAGGTGACAAAAATTCCCAAAATCCAAAGAAGGATGTCTCTTCACCAATATACTGAAATTTAGATATTTTCTAACGACGAGGAGCGCCACAGGTAATAAAACCACTTGGCTACCCCACACCCGTTTCGCCTATTTTTGGAGGTATATATGAGTGACATATAGGTGACAATATGAAGGTTAAGGGTATTTGACATCACTTTCAGGGGTGGCATAAAACATTGTGCTTTTCCACTATAAATTGCCTTTTTACATTCTTGCACTCCAGAAAATGAACTATTTTACCGTCAATAACATTTTTCGTAATGATGTTGTTGTTTGGTGTTTAGCGTCGCTTTCAACAATTTTTCAGTCATAGCGCGACATTCTACTTGAGACAGTATTCTGAGCGCTGTCACATTGGAGTATCATGTCGCAGACACATGGTATGATACCCCACCCATTCACATTATACTGACATCGCGGGCCGACCAGACCTAGAACTCTAAATGCTGAGCGTCAAGCGAGAAAGTTTCTAGTACCATTTTTAAAGTCTTTGGTATGACCCGGCCGGGGATCGAACCCACGACCTTCCGCATGCGAGGCGGACGCTCTACCACTAGACCACACCACGGTCTTTTTCGCAATGAGCCCGCGAGCCTATGCTATTACGAAATTAGTGCTACATGTAGGATGCAACAACAAAATGATGTTTCCTCTAAAATTTCGGACAAAATCACCAATGCTATAAGTTCCAGAATGCTTACACTACATTGTACAGAAGGTAAATTAATAATATATACATGTATGCGTAACATAAGTATACGTTATACCTTGCATATAATGCGATGTCACAAAGTTACGAGGCTGTAAAAGGAACTATCTCACCGAATCTTGGAAAAATCTTGGAAGCATGAAACTTTTATAGGTAACAAAAAGCCATGCACCTTTAAAGCAGGAGTTTCGTGATCTATGTTCTAAGTATGTTCTACCGTGTACCTTGAAAGTTGCAGGAGTTCCAAGTTGCAAAAGGATTCCTTTATGTATCCCCCTTCCATTAGATTTTCTGTTTCTATTGACAAAGGTTTGATACGGCGAAACAATATACCTTTGATGAGACCTATCCACTTTATTAAGCAAGCGCGCTACCATTGCGCCACCGAGGCTCACAAAAGCGGTAAGTATTTAAAAGAGGATGCGTACCGGTAATTCGGCCTCAACCGGGATAGCTGTTTTTTAAGGTGCGTTGTTATGCCACTGCTATTCGAAGAATGGAGTGAATTATGGTGGCGTGCCAGTCTTCTTTGATAGTAATGGTCGAAAAGTAAAGATATCGTATGAGAGGTGAGGGGGTTATTATTTTATGATGGGTGTCAGTATTTTATAGAAAAGGAGTCATTATTCTACGGGGATCAGTTTACAACGTTACACCGGCTGACCCTGTTGATAACTGTACAGTTCGGTTTCCACAAGCACTGCACCTGTCTTCAAGCAATCAATAACAATCCACAGTGACGGGTTGTTGTGTCCAGCCAGATGCTTGAACCCGTTATTCCAAGACTCACACATGTTGTTAGTGCGGTGCTGATCCGTCATGGAGGCATCATGGACATTCCATGTTGGGGGGCGAACACATTGGCGCTGTTCGACGAAAGCGTATGGTACCACCACCACCATCACCAGCTACTGTTCTGTATGGAACGCCAGAGCTGTCTTTAATTCAGTATTGACATCTTAATGGGTCATTTAATCATTGTGTTGGGTTGTCTCATCATTATGTTGGGTTGTCATAGCATTATGTTGGGTTGTAATAGCATTGTGTTGGGTTGTCTTATTATTATGTTGGGTTGTCATAGCATTGTGTTGGGTTCTCATAGCATTATGTTGGGTTGTCATAGCATTGTGTTGGGTTGTCTTATCATTATGTTTGGTTGAAATAACATTGTGTTGGGTTGTCTTATCATTATGTTGGGTCATCATAACATTGTGTTGGGTTGTCTCATCATTATGTTGGGTCATCATAACAATGTGTTGGGTTGTCTCATCATTATGTTGGGTCGTCAAAACATTGCGTTGGGTTGTCTCATCATTATGTTGGGTCGTCATAACATTGTGTTTGGTTGTCTCATCATTATGTTGGGTCGTCATAACATTGTATTGGGTTGTCTAGACACATCATTATGTTGGGTCGTCATAACATTGTGTTGGGTTGTCTCATCATTATGTTGGGTTGTATACTCATTATGTTGGGTTGTCATAGCATTGTGTTGAGTTGCCTTATCATTATGTTGGATTGTATATTCATTATGTTGGGTTGTCATAGCATTGTGAGGGGTTGCCTCATCATTAGGTTGGGTTGTATATTCATTATGTTGGGTTGTCATAGCATTGTGTTGGGTTGTATGATCATTTTACTGGGTCGCCATAGCATTGTGTTGGGTTGTCTCATCATTATTTTGGGTTGTTTCGTCATTATGTTGGGTTGTAAAATCGATGTGTTGGGTTGTCAGAGCATTGTGTTGGGTTTCCTCATCATTATGTTGGGTTGTATAATCATTTTGTTGGGTTGCCATAGCATTGTGTTGGGTTTTCTCATTATTATGTTGTGTTGTATACTCATTATAATAGGTTGTTAAAGCATTGTGTTGGGTTGTCTCATCATTATGTTGGGTTGTATAATCATTATGTTTGGTTGTCATGACATTGTACTTGGTCGTCTCGTCATTGTCGGTTATATTAACATTATGTTCTGTTCACATTTAATTATGATCGGTTGATATGCTATTATGTAATGTTCACAAGTCATTATGTTCGGTTGACTTGTCGTTATGTTGTTGAGCTAAAAACCAAGGAGAACGAATGAAAGAAAATGGCGACGGACATCGCACGTCTGCTAAGGCAGACAGGAATGGAGATCTTTATTGATCGTTTTCAGGAGGAGAAGATTGAAATAACAACAATCTCCGACAACGAGTTGATGCGGCTGGGTGTTATGACAATTGGGGACAGGATCCGGTTGAGGGAGGCTGCAAAACAGGTATGCAAATCTAGAGCGTTATCAATGGTATCGGCCATTTCTAAACAGGGCAGACTCTTTCTTTTTAATGTTATTATCCAACTTTGATGACATTTCCATAAGTTTTTTGCGGGATTTTTTTTCAAACTGAAGAATAGATCCACTTCATTTCAACAAGGAGGGAAAAACTCTTAAAATTCCTTGATTTCAACCATAATTTCAATCCCAGAGGTAGATTTAGCGTGTTCCGTAACAAAATTGCCACGCACAAAATAAAAATACTTAAGTACTACGTACGTTTAGAAAGCATAGAATCATTTTCTAAAGTAAATATTATATGCTTCAGTCCGTTTTTGTTTACTTAAGAACAGTTGTAAAGATACAATTGACCGATACAGGTACAGGACATTTCGTCCCAAAGACAACTTGTCACAAGTTTCGAAACAATTCGTTTGTTTTGTTAAAAAAAACACCAAAGAATTAAGAATATAAATGGTAATGACATAACATATCTGTATGGTCCTAATTATGATTGCAGTAGGAATGGAGTGACGAAATAGCGCAGTGGTTATCATTGTGGTTTATACAATATCAATGGACTGGAGTTCCACCATCATCAAGTTCTTTTTATTCATTTTTTTAAATTATTGTATCTATACTGTAGTCTATATGCAGGGACTTAATTATGTGTCTGCTATATATATATAAACCAAAGAAGTCATACATTTACTGACAATTCCGTATTACTTATTTTTAAAATGAGCCTGGTCCAATTAGCTCAGTCCGTAATACGTCTGACTATCAATCCCGGGGTCATGAGTTCAAATCCCCACCCAGCAACAGTCTTCATGATGGTTGATATACTACATTGCGTCTCATTATCATTTGTCTCTCACTGCTAATTCAAGTGGAAACATAAGTTACTTTAGGAGATGTGTGTGCTGACGTACTGGTTAACTTTTGAGGATCCCAGGAAACAGTGGTTAGGTAAACTGATCGTCTGTAAGCCCTCGATGGCATAAAAGTGATGCTGAATATTTAATCAATCAATCAAAATAAGCCATCCAGCTGGTTCAAAGAAGAAATAGCCTATTTAGCTGGTATGGTAATTAGCTGAAAAGTTCCCATGTTAATACTTGTTCTGCTAGATATCTCTAAATAATTTGAAAGTTAGGAAACATCTTTGTTGTACTAATTATTAAGCATATTCATACTGTGAACTTAACACTCATTATCATGACAATTGCATTCTTAGATAAGAACTTCATCTTGCGTATTTCTTATTCAATGTTTCACAAATATGTTGTTATATTGTAATAATTAGAAATGAAATTTAAACTGAACATCTTTTTTAATCATGATTCACTGTGCCTCCTACCAGTTTTGTGAATGTTATTGCCTCTGGGTCTACCATTCAGATCCCAGTGGTGCCAATAAGTTAAAATGCACATTTATAGTTAAAATATCTTCTCTTTTAGAAACAAATACCATGAATGGTTATTTTGTCCACTTATATGGCTCTTTTATCAAAATTATTCCATTCATGACCCAGGGTACTCCATGGCCAAGAAGTCTAAGGCGCTGTCTCAAGATCACTTACCTCTCACAACTACGGTCATAGGTTTGAGTCCTGCTTGCTCTAAAAACTTTATGTGAAAAAAATTTGACAGTAACTTGCGGAAAGATGATGGTTCAACTCAGTCTGAGGTCTTCCTCCAACAGAAAAACTGGATAAGACATATACATGTATAACCTGAAATGTGTTGAAAATGGCGTTTCAAACCCCTTTTAAAAAAAAAGAAACGCATTTACCGGGTATGACCTCTATTCCCATTTCAGGAGAAAATATATATTGCACAATTTTCTCCACTGGACAGCTGTCTGGATGTAAATGCTATGCTTAGTTATAATGTCCACAAAGATCTTTACCAAAACTGTCAAATTCCTTGGTCTTCTGTTGATGCCCAAAGTGTCGGGCTAATATGTCACTCAGGTGACCGTTAAGGTCCATGGGCCTCTTGTATTGTTTCTATTAAGAAAAAGGCTAATAGAGAGAGAGAGAGAGATTGAGATTTATTTCTTCCAATATTATTCCCTCAATGAGTTACTTTTTAATAACAATCCCTCATAGATCAATATGTCTATTTCAAATTATTGAAGAACTTAATATTTCAATATTCCAAGTACGTTTCATCCAGGGGCTGGATCAGTAACGGGGCCTGATATTCCATAACTCCACTGACATAACTATTTAAATGGGATGTGCAATATATATCAGGAGACCAATCTTTTTTAGTGGTAAATAAAAATATGTTACTTTTGATTATCTGAAAACAAATTTAAAAGCAAAAACTGATTTCATTTGGGAAAATTTAGTGACCTAAGGCACTGTCTCAAGATCACTTACTGCTCAGGCCATAGGTTTGAGTCTCGCTTGCTCCAAAAACTTTATGGAAGAAAGTTTGCCAGTTTCTTGTGAAGGACATTGGTTCTACTCAAATTCATTCCGAGGTGTTCCTCCACCAGTAAAACTGGATATGCCATATGTAACCTGAAATGTGTTGAAAATCACTTTTAATAGGGATAAAATATTGTAATAAAATTTCAAGTAAAACTTTAAGTATATCTTAATATAGGCTTTTAACAGAAATTTCTGCGGTTGTTGTTTTAAATTTTCATTGTTCATAATTTGGCCACATCTTTTTATGATACTTTAAAAATTAGTCAACCAATTTTTAAAATGATTTTTTTTATTTACTTCTAAAATTTAGATTTTTTCCTCACAACACTGTGCACAGTATTTCAATAAGTTGATCATGGTTTCAGATTGACTTCAGTTAGATGGTTATTTTCCAAAATGTTCATTTTAGGTAAAATAACCTTTTTTTACACTCTCATGGTCTTAAATTACAAATTGGAGGCATTTCCTTAATAAAAAAACATATTTTTGCATGTTTATGCTTCAAATAAAGCATATTATGTGCATATTTACATTGAAATTTCATGACAAATAACAAACTTTTGAATGAAGAAGTTCTATTTTTAATGATTGAAATGTGCAATATTTTAGCGTTTAAATAATATTGAATAATGTATTTTGGTAAGATTGTCCTCACTGTGTTATAAGACTATTTTCATGTAAAACTTTTAATTGAATTAATAGGTTTTCATTTTTTTTTTGATGAAATTAGTGAAACACATCAAAATCGTATGCCGGTCGACATCTCACAACTGTATATAATGACCATGCAGAGAATTGTATTCTGACAAAAGTTTCAGTACTTAATGCATGAAACTTGGCAATATTATTGTAAATTGATAGTACTTACTAAACAAGAGGTCATTATACATGTAAAAAATTTAAGGGTTCCTTATATGCATAGCACCACCTTGGAAATAAGATGCGATTACGTAGGGTAGTCGCATAATGGCGGTTATAAATAATCCTTGTTCTTCTTATTTAATAATGGATTTTCTTTTAAAATTTTAATGCTCATTTTTTTATTTGAATGGAATTATTGATGTATTTTGAGCATTTTGAAAGCACCTGCATTGGCATATTTGAATTGTAAATTTAGAAGAAAAAAAATGATGCTTGGAAATAGCGGTATGAATACATGATTCTGAAGTCAACTTTCACTTTGTTGACAGTGTACACACTGAGCAGAAATAAAATCTCTTATATGGCATATATTATTATGACCCCTACTTTTGTCATCATACTTTGGTAGTGCAGAGGTTGACAAACAGTAAAATGTTAGTTTCACTTCTTTCATTTGGGTCTCTCTATGAATGACAAACCTTAGAACTTTTATTATTTACTACAGAATAAAGAACAAAAATCAATGCTGGGTTTACACCTTAATTTATTTCAGGTCAGTAGAGGTGAAGAAGAAATTGCTGGGCCAAGTTTTGAGCAAAGTGTTGCGCCAAGTATTGGGCCAGTTAGACAAATTCTGGGTGAGAGAAATCGTTTATTCGGCAGGCACCCCATAAAAACAAAACAAAAAGGAAAGAAAACCCGTTTTTCAGGATGCACATGCCAATTCGTTTGTTTATCAAGTAAAACATGTCAAAAAAATCCAACAACATCGGAGAAAGAAATCTTAAGAAAAGCCGGATTGGGTTTAAAAAAAATAAGGATGGAAAATGATGATGAAGAGGTGGCCGTCTTGAATAATATCATGTAGGACCTTATAAATGAAGGGGGTGAAACAGTTGGTTTTCCTCAGTTGAAAGACACTGGTGGAGTTGAATTGTTAAGAACTGTACAGAATTGTAGAAGTTTGTGTATCATAGACTGTCCTTGGACTTCAAAGGAATTAAAATGTAATGTTGGTTCACAGGCCAAAATCTACGTACGACCAATTCAAAAGAACTTAGAAACCAAATCATTAGAGACTGATGAAAAGGAACATTCCCAACAAGTGAAGACTGTTTGTGAAGGGTGCAAAGTAGAGTTTTATATGAGAGAACTCCAAGAGCATCTAGCTTTATGTCCTTCTGAAAGTCTGCCAGACATACATGTAGAGCCAGATGACCTATACCTCCCTGAGTTTTCAGTGAATAACAGCAGGACTGAAGAAGTGAATATAGATGATATTGATAGCACATTAACTGATATCGTAAATGGCACTATTGGAACAATTTCCTTTCAAGATAATTTCACTGAAACATCTGCAACTGAAACCATTAATACAGCTGAACAATTTCCAATATACGAGACACCTACTATTGAACAATTAGTAGAAAAGGTAATTAATTTATGTAAAGAAAACAATGTGGATAATCCTGTGGAAATACTCAAATTAATGCAACAAGAAATAGTTACAGGGAGGCCATTACAGATAGAAAACACATCAGAATGTGCCGAGGGAGATACAAACTTCATTATGGTTGATCGCGAAAATATCCTAACAACTGGCTTTGAGGAACTCTTTGGGATTCAAAAAAATGAACTAAGATAGACTCTGGAAGTTCAGTTTTACAACGAGGTAATGTATAGATATTGCATAAGCAGAACCTACCTAGCAAAAGGGCATCAATTTTAAAAAAAATCTTGGTTCGCTAAGAAAACTGTTTTTGTCTTTCTTTGTGACGATGTATTATACTTACATACAACTGATTGATTGAATATTTAGCTTCGTTTTTATGCCATCGAGGGCTAACAGATGATCAGTTAACCTAACCACTGTTTCCTGGGATCCTGAAAAGTTAACCAGTACTCGAGCACACCCCATCTCTGCAAGTAACTGATAACTTCCCCACTTGAATCAGCAGTGAGAGACGATTGATAATGAGACAAAATGTCTAATATCAATTATCACGGAGTCTTTTGCAGGGCAGGGATTCAAACTCACGACCCATGGATTGATAGTCAGATGCATAACTGACTGAGCTAATCAGCCCAACATAATTACTTACATTCAACATATGCACCAGCTGTAACATACAACAAATACAATGTCATTATTACCTAACTTTAGGTTAAACCGTTTTGCGTTTAGTTGCGTTTATTACTTGTTTTGGTGTTTGCCTCCAATCTCAATCTGTGCATGGGTGGTGAGTTTTATCCCAAGCATTGTTGTCTTCTGACAACTCTTGTTCAAACATTTCTAGTAAGCCTTGGTTACCAAATATGCTGCTTCAAAGAGGCCTCACCTGTATCGCTGATATTTTTTTATATTACGACTAAAACTGCACATTGTAATATCAAACATCATATATTGTGGATATTCTGTTCAATAACTTATATTGTATTTTGTCTCTGTAGTGTAAAATTCTTTAATTTTGTGGAGCAAATACTAAATCGGGTCTCATGATAAAATCCAACATTGGCCAGAACATGTATCGGGTTATGCTAAAACCATGACGAATAAAAAGGAAAATGCCGGCTTGTGTATTAACGAGTTTACTACAAGTAAGGAATCAACCATTACCTGCGAATGGGACCATCATTTTTGTGATTCAATAAAATTGCCAACTGAACAGAAAGTTTAATTGCTTTGTGGGTGGGGCTGGGGGGAGTGCGAGAGTACACTGCGACAAAGATTCTTTCTAGTGATAGGCTTTGAAACTCATAGGAATAATTCTTGTGCTGGAACTTGGGATTGTTTCATGCACATTAGTTTAGTCTGAAGCTTTAAGTTTGAAACCGTTCTCAAACATATAAGGTTAGTTTTGTGCTGAAACTAGGCTTTGTTTCATGCGCTTTAGGTTGTTTGAAGACTTAGGTTTGAAACAGTCTTCAAGCGTATAGGTGTACTTTTATGCTGGAACTGAGCATTGTTCCAAGCATACAGTTTTGGTTTGAGTTTGAAATAAGTCTCAAACATATGCTGGCCAGACACGTTGTCTGAACAGCTGGTCTCATCATTTAAAATATTGTTGAGCAACAGTTAGTTCAACACTACAGTTTTTGAAACATTATACTATATACATATATTTGATTGGTATGATCATTTGTCTGTATGATTTCTAAATATTAGAATCATTTTATTTTTTTTGTTTGAAGTTTACTAATCATGAGACAAGAAGCCTGAGGAAAATTATATATTATATAGTTTGAACAAAATTGTTTAACATAGTTTCAAGTTAGGATGTTTCACAGCTTCTAAATCCAGTAAAGACAAAGTTACCTTAAAGAAGATCCTGTTTTAAGTTTAAGATACACACCCAATATCTTGACAAAGTTTAAGAACTTCTAATTGTAAATGTTTTCCTTTCAGACTGCTCTTGATTATGGAGGCCCAAGGAAGGAGTTTTTTAAACTTGTGCTAAGAGAAATAAAAAGCAAGTTTTTCGACAATCATCTGAGGGATTTATTAGCTGAAGATTATGAAATGGTTGGAATTGTCTTTGGTTAGTAAATAAAAAGAAAAAAAAAGTATTTACTAGTTTTCCCAATTTTAATAAAAAAAATGAATAAGAAAGAAGCCCCATACAGCACTTTCTAGCTTCAAATTAGCTTCAAATTAGAAATATCAATGTTCTGTTCATTTATAAATTTAAAGTGATCAATTGAACGGACATGGAATTACTTTACATATGTACTTTTCTCGGGGTGACCAGCAGTCAACCCAGATGCGAATGTGTATTAAGTACAATCGTACATAGGATGTATTTACAGTTGTATGCAAATGGTGCCGAAAGGGTTAAGTAATTATCAAATGCTGTTTTGAGGATAAAGAATAAACATTCTACATGCTGCAAGGGTCGTGTGTGGTTGCAGGTAGTGTGACATATTGCACGTCTCTGTTGAGCCTTTTAAAGATTTTTATTTCGCATCTCCCGAGTTATGGACAGCAGATCGGATATCAAAAAAATTTAAAAGCTGTCCATTCACGCCTTATTTAATTATTTTATTTAGGTTGCAGGCTACTACATAATTGAATTTGCTATGTTCAACACTAGCAAGTGTTGATTTGAAACTTGAAATGGCATAAAAGTTAATTTCTAAATAGTTGTGAATCATTCAGGTTATCCTTAGTTGGTGAATGTCGGAATGAAGAAAATAACAGTAATAACCTTTTAGCATTGTCAGTAGTTTATCAAGAATGTTTTTTTAATGTTTTATTGGTCAAAATTGGTTGACAGTACTTTCATCATATGCATACATTACATTGCAAAATTGTAAGAGTTTTGGGATTTTACAAACAATCAAAAGATGACGTAGTCATTGGCATTTTAGTCCTTAAGCACTAACTTGACAGTGTACATGGCAAGTGATGTACATGTGTGTAAGTTTTTTTTTAAGTAAAATGTACCTAGTCACAAACACATGATGTGTTGGTCAATGAAAGCCGACACGGTTTTCACCCTATGCTCAATGATTGTGAAGTACCGGTAATGTTCTATTCGCTAAGAAGGGTGTGTAACAGTTCATGTAAACAAATTGCCTGTCCAGTGTTTGAATACTTGTAATTGACAGGTTGTGTCCGAGCGAATGTGAATTGTTAAAATCTCAAGGTGTACGTTTGATTTCACCTCGTCATAAAATCACAAAACTCATCAGTTTCAAATATTTAAGTGTAAAATACATGTCATGGGTATTTTATGGTTTAATTTGCAACAAGTAACTTATTAAAAGTCACTATTTACTATATTAGACTATTTATTAGTACAATAGAGAGTCACAAATAATTCTTTCAGTAATAAAAGTGGTACCGGTACTAGATATATTAAGCAAGTTAGGTTAAAACAATTTTAATTTCAAAGAGAACAAAGATAAAGTGCTTTTAAATGAATGCAATTTCAAATTATAATAATCTGTCTTACTATTCTTATTTATATAATTTCTCTGGTTTGGCTGTTTTAATCTGTTTTTCTGTAAAATGTTTTAGCTCTTAGTACATTACAAAATGGCAAAGTACCAAACTTCATGGACGAAAATATGCTGGAAGAACTATAGGATAGTCAGAGTCCATCCCCATGCATAAAAAGACTGCGTCAGGGTCTCAATCATTTGGGACTGTTTGAGGTACAGTAGTTTGATATTAGCAGATACCTTTTTCTTATACAGACACTATTGTCTCCATGAGCAATTTTAGTTTTAATGTTCAATACCTGCAAAGCATGACAAACATTTAAAAACTTTGTCTTTTGACTTGCCAGTTGGTAATGAGCATCAATTAGTTTTATTGATAACCTTGTTTTCATTTAATGTATATATACTCCAGTCCCTTGTACCTTTTGTTTTGCACATATTTTTATCTCAGTGAATGTCCCTTAATGCTAATTATACTGTTACCAATATGAAGGTATTATTCTTTAAAAATATTTGATAAGCTGCCATTGAATTAAACAAACACAAAATAAATGTCCACTGTCCTTGTTTTTTTGATTATAATAAATGTGAATAAAATGTGTAAGAATGACCCTGTCAAAACTCGTAGGAAATATACTTACATCCATGGAAATGGAATAGATATGCAGTTGATTATCATTTTAGTTATACATATTAGCATTTAGAGTATACAGTAATATTTAAACTTATTGCGAACTGTTTAAACATTTGTTGATGCTTTTTTGGAGAAAAAAAATGTTTATATTCACAGGTTTGCAGACAGCTACCTTCATTTAGATATATATTTCATCACCACTCTGTTCAGTTGACAGTAAAACGAGTATTATCTCTACTAAAACCCAATTTTAGTGAGAAAGGCAGCAATATGTATTTATTGGAAAAAACAGTCTACAACATGTTCATAAAATACATAAGAGAAGTAGCAAGTAGGTGTACATGTTTATTTTAGTAAAACAATTCATATAAAGAGCTTAAATAATGAGTAAGCGACATATGACTGAGTAAATGTGTTATAAAACTGTTAACATATTTTCTGTCCATCTGCATAATGCCAAACTCTTCCAATTGAATCAGATCTCTTATGGATCATTTCTATGGACCTGATACTTAGATCATGAAATAAAAATACATGATCAATAAAGAATATGATTTAAACATGTCATCACAATCACCTTAATGTTTGGATAAATAACATAATTTTTATGCCATCAATGGCTATCAGATGGTATGTTAACCTAATCACTCTTTCCTTGGATCCTGAAATGTTCAGCAGTACTCGAGCACATCCATCTCGCAAGTAACTCGCAACTATCCTACTGGAATCCACATGAGACGCAAATGACAATGAGACACAATATCTCTAGATTGATGTAAATCAGCATGACACCTTCCTTGGATTAATACATGAAGATAGATATAACTTTGAGCTCATTTAACATTTAATACTTTTCTCAGCTCATCAAACGCTCACTGGTGAGCTATTGCTACCACTGTTTGTCCATACAACTTGGTCTGTTAAGTTTTTTTATTAGTTCTTTTATTCTTTTATTTTACTAGCATCATTTTTTATTGACCTTAAACAGACATGATAAAAATTTTGAATGCCATGACAGCTTTGACAAGTTTGACAACCAGCCTGATAGGTCCAGGAACATTAAACTTATTGTACATGTATAATTTTGGAAAAATGTTATAATTTGTCTTGTTACCACAGCAGCACATAGTTTTCATGCAAACATGCCCAAAATTGGTGAGAATGTTACTTGCTATGAGATTTCAGAAATTAGATAACCAGCTTGATCAGGTCATAGTTCAGCAGGCTCTCATCTGAGCAAACTGCAAAGTTACATTTGTCTGTTGTGGACAACAGCTTCTTTGTCAGAAACCACACAACTTTCTTTTCCCAAATTATGTGTTACTCTGTAAGTTCAAATAATAACCTAGGTGGTCAATTTTTAAATTTTGGACATGAAACTCATATAAGTGCCTTGAATCCTGTTAGGCATATTGTTAGTTTTCCTTTTAAATTTTTGTATTAGATTGTGGTAGGGAAACAACAGCATATTTTACGCAGAGAGATGATTTTAAAGAAAACAACATGGTCATACAATTTGCTTTTTGTGTCTTTTCAGGTGGACGCCGTGACCTTGTGACACTGTCGAAGGTTTTGGAATTTGTGACTGGCACAGATGAAGAACCGCTATTGGGATTTAAACTGCATCCATCTATTGAGTTTCAAGAAAGTGTTTCTTCATACCTACCAACTGCAAACACATGTATAAATTTGTTAAAGCTTCCTCAGACCTGTGTGACTGGAACACTTCCAGAAGAGGTTAAACTGTTTGCATTATATGACTACTCCTTCACTAACACTTACTATGGTTTAAAATGATAATACATTAGGGTATGGAAACATGAAATCTAGCTTTTGTGGTTGTAGCCAGCAGTACTTACATCATGGTAATGTGTCTGTTGACTAGTCAAAGAATATCAGTCCAGTAACAATACAATTATTACCCTTGAATTATTGAAAAGGTTATAGTTGTGTTGATTTCCTTGTTATGGTTTGGTTTTAAGTAACTATACCAAACAATGTTATCAGAATTCAGTCACATGTTTTTCATGGATGCACAATGAGGTTCAATGACTCTGGGTTGCAGTTTTACTTCCCCTTTATTATTTTTCCATCATCATAATAGTCAACAGCTCTTTTACAGTAACTCGCTCATTATTCAAACTTTCTAGAGTACCAGTTGTTACAATATTCATTTTCATCTTAACAATGATGATTATCTGATTTGAAAACTTACTACACATTTCTCAAAAACTTGTATTTTAAAACAATATTGGAGACAATACTAGGGTTTATTATAATTGTGACAATGTGTAACCCTAAATCCTTACCATTATAACAACTTGCAATGAAGAGACATGATTTATAATGTTAAAACATATTTATTACAATTTTGGGTAAGAAAATGCTCCTTTCTAACTAAAGCCATAAATTGATTCTCATTTTGTTGCCAGATTATTTTTTTCACGCAATCATGTCCACTAAAATGAATTAAGAAGGGCTTGTCCTTAACATATTTTGAGGATTACATATTAACATGCAAATACTGTAATGAAAACGTTGATTGAAAACATTTTTAGATGATGTTGTTGACAAACAGATGATGAGGTTGTGCGGGAAAGCCTCTATGTTAATATTTTGACTAAGAAAGCAACTATTTTGAAGATGATGTCTATCATTATGATCATGTGGAATGTTATGGCCACTTATATGATTTATGTGTGGAACACTCATCACCATGAAGGCAACTATTTTTATGATGATATTTACTATGTAGTTTGACTCTGAAAACCTCAGTTATGATGACAATTTTGACATGTAAAGGTCACTATCATGATTATTGTGTTTACTGTTGAAGTCAATATGATGATATTGTGTTGACTGTGGAAGTCACTTTGATGATATTGTGTTGACTGTGGAAGTCACTATGATGATACTGTGTTGACTGTTGAAGTCACTATGATGATTATTGTGTTGACTGTGGAAGTCACTATGATGATTATTGTGTTGACTGTTGAAGTCACTATGATGATATTGTGTTGACTGTGGAAGTCACTATGATGATTATTGTGTTGACTGTGGAAGTCACTATGATGATATTGTGTTGACTGTGGAAGTCACTATGATGATTATTGTGTTGATTGTGGAAGTCACTTTGATGATATTGTGTTGACTGTTGAAGTCACTATGATGATATTGTGTTGACTGTGGAAGTCACTATGATGATATTGTGTTGACTGTGGAAGTCACTTTGATGATATTGTGTTGACTGTTGAAGTCACTATGATGATATTGTGTTGACTGTGGAAGTCACTTTGATGATATTGTGTTGACTGTTGAAGTCACTTTGATGATACTGTGTTGACTGTTGAAGTCACTATGATGATACTGTGTTGACTGTTGAAGTCACTTTGATGATATTGTGTTGACTGTTGAAGTCACTATGATAATATTGTGTTGACTGTGGAAGTCACTATGATGATATTGTGTTGACTGTGGAAGTCACTTTGATGATACTGTGTTGACTGTTGAAGTCACTATGATGATATTGTGTTGACTGTGGAAGTCACTTTGATGATATTGTGTTGACTGTTGAAGTCACTATGATGATATTGTGTTGACTGTGGAAGTCACTATGATGATATTGTGTTGACTGTGGAAGTCACTATGGTGATACTGTCTTGACTGTTGAAGTCACTATGATGATTATTGTGTTGATTGTTGAAGTCACTATGATGATATTGTGTTGACTGTGGAAGTCACTATGATATTGTGTTGACTGTTGAAGTCACTATGATGATATTGTGTTGACTGTGGAAGTCACTATGATGTAATTGTGTTGACTGTTGACGTCACTATGATGATATTGTGTTGACTGTTGAAGTCACTATGATGATTATTGTGTTGACTGTGGAAGTCACTATGATGAAATTGTGTTGACTGTTGAAGTCACTATAATGATTATTATGTTTACTGTTGAAGTCACTATGATGATTATTATGATGATGATTATTATGTTGACTGTGTAAGTCACTATGATGATATTGTGTTGACTGTTGAAGTCACTATGATGCTTATCATGTTGACTGTTGAAGTCACTATGATGCTTATCATGTTGACTGTGGAAGTCACTATCATGATTATTATGTTGAATGTGGAAGTCACTATGATGATTTTTATGTTGACTGTGGAAGTCACTATGATGATATTGTGTTGACCGTTGAAGTCACTATGATGATATTGTGTTGACTGTTAAAGTCACTATGATGATTATTGTGTTGACTGTGGAAGTCACTATGATGAAATTGTGTTGACTGTTGAAGTCACTATGATGATTATTATGTTAACTGCGGAAGTCACTATGATGATTATTATGTTGACTGTGGAAGTCACTATGACGATACTGTGGTGACTGGGTAAGTCACTATGATGATTATTGTGTTGACTGTTGAAGTCACTATGATGATATTGTGTTAACTGTGGAAGTCACTATGATGATATTGTGTTGACTGTTGAAGTCACTATGATGATATTGTGTTGACTGGGGAAGTCACTATGATGATACTGTGTTGACTGTGGAAGTCACTATGATGATTATCATGTTGACTTAGGAAGTCACTATGATGATTATTATGTTGACTGTGGAAGTCTCTATGATGATTATTATGTTGACTGTGTTAGTCACTATGATGATACTGTGTTGACTGTTGAAGTCACTATGATGTTTATTATGTTGACTGTGGAAGTCACTGTGATTAATATTGTGTTGACTGGATGTCACTATAATTAATATTGTGTTGACTGTGAAGACCACTATGATGGATATTATGTTGACTGTGGAAGTCACTATGATTATTGTCATGTTGACTGGAAGTCACTTTGATTATTATTGTGTTGACTGTGAAGGCCACTATGATTATTAGTATGTTGACTGTAGAAGTCACTATGATGAATATTGTGTTGACTGTGAAAGTCACTATGATTATTAGTATGTTGACTGTGGAAGTCACTATGATGAATATTGTGTTGTCTGTGAAGGCCACTATGATTATTAGTATGTTGACTTGAAGTCACTTTGATTATTATTGTGTTGACTGTGAAGGCCACTATGATTATTAGTATGTTGACTGGAAGTCACTTGATTATTATTGTATTGACTGTGAAGGCCACTATGATTATTAGTATGTTGACTGTGGAAGTCACTATGATGAATATTGTGTTGACTGTGAAGGCCACTATGATTATTAGTATGTTGACTGTGGAAGTCACTATGATGAATATTGTGTTAACTGTGAAGGCCACTATGATGAATATTGTGTTGACTGTGAATGCCACTATGATTATTATTATTTTAACTGTGGAAGTCACTTTGATGAATATTATGTTAACTGTGAAGGCCACTATGATGAATATTGTGTTGACTGTGGAAGTCACTATGATTATTATCATGTTGACTGTGGAAGTCACTATAGTTATTATTGTGTTGACTGTGAATGCCACTATGATGATTATCATGTTGACTGTGAAGGCCGCTATGATTAATATCATGTTGACTGTGGAAGTCACTTTGATTATTATTGTGTTGACTGTTGATGTCACTTTGATTATTACAGTGTTAACTGTGGAAGTCACTATGATGAATATTGTGTTGACTGTTAAGACAACTATGATGATTATCACGTTGACTGTGAAGGCCACTGTGAGGATCATCATGTTGACTGTGGAAGTCACTTTGATTATTATTTTGTTGACTGTGGAAGTCACTATGATAAATATTGTGTTGACTGTGAAGGCCACTATGATGAATATTATGTTGACTGTGACGGCCACTTTGATGATTATTATGTTGACTGAGACGGCCACTATGATGATTATTATGTTGACAGTGGAAGTCACTTAGATTATTATTGTGTTGACTTTAGAAGTTACTATACTTAATATTATTGTGTTGACTGTGAAGTTCTCTATCATGAATATTTTGTTGACTATGGAGACCACTATGATTTTTTGTAAGGTTGACTGTGAAGGTCACTATGATTATTCTTTTGGGTTGACTGGGAAGCTGAAGGTCACTATGATGACTTTTAGGCTGACTGTGTAGGCTTCTATAATGATTATGTTGACTGAATGTCATTATGATGATTATATCTTCTTTAATTACTTAAATGATTATATAAAAACTCCACATTACTAAAATAATAAATAAAAATTATGTTACTGATTTGTTTTTATTGCTTTTAACGAATAAATAAAACCTACTAAAATCCATGCTCTAGTTTCCAAGTTTTTGCAGATGTCCCTTAAAGATAATATTGACAATAAGTATGCCTAAGAAATGTGAGCTTTTGAAACCTGACTTTAGTTCATTTTGAAGCACCGCCAGCGGAAGAATGGCAAAGGGGATGTAAGTGTTAATTAAGTATTCTCTGTGTGTATTATTTTTAATCAATAACTTATGAAAGGGTCCATGTAACATGTTTGGTATGTAACTTTATATTTAAAGGATTGAGATAAGGTTTGATATTTGTCAAGATCAGTTTATTTTTTGAAATCAGTCAAAAATGAAAGAGTGGACCTGGTCAGCTCAGAAGTGCATTTGCCGAATAATGCATGATTTTGTTTCGAGTTTGAATTCTCCCACACCTGGTCAGTGTCTCCTTGATGATTGGTATTTGACATTTTGCCATCTTTTTCTCGCATTTGATTTATGTGACGTCACATGGGAAATATTTTAGTTACTTGTAGAAATGAATGCTGAAGTATTGGTTAAAACTACAGGAATCCAGAAATAGAAGATTAATTTTACTCAAAATATTAACACAAGCAAAACCAAAGAGAACTTTTATCTACATCCTAAAGTTAAATGAATATAGAAATAAATCGACATGTCTTTTAGTGAACATTAACACAGCGTATTTTAATGCTGCTGTATATGTTCACTTCCAAAAGGAAGTTTTTTTTATTGTGCACATGAAGTTAAAACTGAAAATACAAAAACCTTTGACTTTCGTATAGTTCATTATTGACAAGTACAGCCTTTCCCTGTTTTTAAGTAATCACATCTCAGTTGATAAAGGCTTGTGCAGACAATAATTAAAATTATAACTTCTAATTTATAAAAAAAAGAGATAAAGATCATTTGCAGTATAAGAATTACAAACAACTTTTTTATTCCCACACTGTTAGCTATTACACACATAACAACAAAAGTAAAGAGTTTTTGTATAAAGTAAGCTTTACAAACTTCAGTTGTTTAAATATCCTGCTGGCTTTAAAATTCGTATTTTAAAAATCATTGGTCGTCTTTATGTTTTATCAGTGTAGATGTTGTATCTTTAACACAAGGAGATCATATCGGGATTGGATTCTCGGTTTAAATTATTGTCCAAAAGGCTAAAGAAGTCCTTGACTGCTGGTTTCATAGTCTAGTTTGTTACTGCTGAACGACACAGTAACGCTTGTATTACTTTTTTGTATATCCAGTGCAGGTTTATGGTACTCCAGTTAATCTCAATGCTGCATTGCATCATTTTCAATTATTTCTAGTGCTTTGCAATAAATGTTGATACCAGAATTACAGCATGTCCAACCTGTAGGGCAGTGGACTTCCAGTTGTTGTTTACAATACTCGCTAAGTTGCAATTGCCCTAAATCAAATATTGGTCTGCCATCTGGTTCAACTACACTTCCTTCAATATCTGATATGTCCTGATCCACGACGTTTTGAGCTTGGTTTACTGGATTATTTAATTGTCCAGATGTCCACAAACATAATGGGGATGAACGCACTGTGCGCAACCTGTGCGATGCCCATGCAAGTCTCCATATGTTAAGCTTTTCATTTATTTTTGACATATAAACGTAATGGAGAGCACAAATGTGAACCTCGTTTAATATATTGAGTAAGCCCTCATCTTCCATGTAGTAAAATAGTTCATGATAGTAACCCAAAACACCTTCATAGACATCTCGCCAAAGACGCTCTACTCTTTGATTATGTACACTTTTTCCAGTTATAACACTGCCAATACCACGACGTTGTAACATATAATCTGTTATTTTAACATTTCCCATGCCTTTATCAGTTCTGATCCGCAAAGATAAAACAAATTCTTTAATACCTTTAATAAAGAATTGCAATAAGGTATCCGCTTTGTTGTTATTTGCACATTCGAGAAACATGATCAACCAGCTGAATCCATCAATTCCTGCTGCAATTACAAAGTGCCAGCGTATTAGTTTGTGGTTGGTATCTATATGCCACAAACGATTTGGTCCTTGTACATTATATACACAGCGGTGAAGACGCCCTTTCTTTCTTTCATTGATACCATCCTGGTCATGTTCATGAAGTATGTCTCTAAGTCGCAATCTTGGAACCTGCATAATAGTATGTCTACATGTTTATATATTTGAAAATATACATATAATGCGTTTGTAGCAAAACGAAGTCTATAGTTGATTGATTGAATATTAAGTTTCATTTTTATGCCATCGAGGGCTAACAGACAATCAGTTACCTAACCACTGTTTCCTGGGATCATGAAAGGTTAACCAGTACTCGAGCACACCCCATCTCCGCAAGTAACTGATAACTTCCCCACTTTAATAAGCGGTGAGAGACGAATGATAATGAGACACAATGTCTTATATCAATCATCACGGAGACTGTTGCCAGGCAGTGATTCGAACTCGCGACCCCATAATTACTTACATACAACAAATGCACCAGCTGTAACATACAAATACAATGTCATTATTTTTTATAGAACTATATTATAATGAATGAGATATACGTATAGTAAAATAAGTTGGAATTTTGTGGTTTATAAATAAAATTAAAATGCATAAAATATAAAATAATGAGAGAGTGTGAAAGTCGTAACCGATGCCAGGATGGTAATAAATAGAATTGGTCAATATAAAATTTGTTAATAAAGAAATGGCCAATGTTAACAAAATTACCTTAATATTTTTCTGGCATAATATTTGGTTCAGCATTCTTTCACCACAGTTTGGAAATTGTTCTATAGTTTCTCTAACAACACTTTCAAGTTGGGCATCAGCGATTGTTGAAAATATAATTTTTCTGAGACCAAATCGTCGCATTCGTCGATAAACAGTACTCTCTGAAACTGATAATAGCTTGGCAATCTCACTTATCTTAAACCCTGTTTCAAGGAGATCATCTAGTAACGTCTTCGAAATTTGGAACTCTGGTTGACCTGGCTTTAAACTAATTTTACAGGGTTGTACACTCGCATAACTAGAACACTCGATCCTTAAATTCATCACATCCGATTTATTCACAACTCCCAAACAGTGCATTTCATAAAGAGTCAATTTGCATACTATGTCGGGAGAAATTTTCTCAATTGAGAAATTTTGAACAAGCCTTTCTAATCCATGTTTGCGTAATATTGATTCCATTTTTTAAATTAACAATGTTTTTCGCTTATTATATCCATGTTCCTGACATTTGCTCTCCCATGTAATGATATGTTTTGTAATGTGCATAAATTATAACTCTGCTTTCTCAACACAATGTTACAGCAACCAAACATAATACTTCAACAAGATAATGATAAGACAACCCAACAAAATGTTATAACGAACCAACATAATGATGAGACAACCCAACACAATGTTATGAAGACCCAATACAATGTTATTTCAACCAAACGTAATGATGAGACAACCCAACACAAGGTTATGACGACCAAACATAATGATGAGACAACCCAACACAATGTTATGACGACCCAACACAATGTTATTTCAACCCAACATAATGATGAGACAACCCAACACAATGTCATGACGACCCAACATAATGATGAGGCAACCCAACACCATGTTATTTCAACCAAACATAATGAAAAGACAACCCGACACAATGTTATGACGACCCAACATAATGATGAGACAACCAAACACAATGTTATGACGACCCAATATAATGATGAAACAGCCCAACAATATGTTATTTTAACCAAACATAATGATGAGACAACCCAACACAATGTTATTTCAACCAAACATAATGATAAGACAACCCAACACAATGTTATGACGACCCAACACAATGTTATTTCAATCAAACATAATGATGAGACAACCCAACACAATGTTATGACGACCAAACATAATGATGAGACAACCCAACACAATGTTATGACGACCAACACAATGTTATTTCAATCAAACATAATGATGAGACAACCCAACACAATGTTATGACGACCAAACATAATGATGAGACAACCCAACACAATGTTATGACGACCAAACATAATGATGAGACAACCCAACACAATGTTATGACGACCCAACACAATGTTATTTCAATCAAACATAATGATGAGACAACCCAACACAATGTTATGACGACCAAACATAATGATGAGACAACCCAACACAAGGTTATGACGACCCAACATAATGATGAGACAACCCAACACAATGTCATTTCAACCAAACATAATGATAAGACAACCCAACACAATGTCAGTTCAACCAAACATAATGATGAGACAACCCAACACAATGTTATGACGACCCAACATAATGATGAGACAACCCAACACAATGTTATTTCAACCAAACATAATGATAAGACAACCCAACACAATGTTATGACGATCCAACATAATGATGAGACAACCCAACACAATGTCATTTCAACCAAACATAATGATAAGACAAGCCAACTTAATGTTATGATGATCCAACATAATGATGAGACAACCAAACACAATGTTATTTCAACCAAACATAATGATAAGACAACCCAACACAATGTTATGACGACCCAACATAATGATGAGACAACCCAACACAATGTCATTTCAACCAAACATAATGATAAGACAAGCCAACTAAATGTTATGATGACCCAACATAATGATGAGACAACCCAGCACAATGTTAATTCAACCAAACATAATGATAAGACAACCCAACACAATGTTATGATGACCTAACATGATGAGTAACCTAACATAATGTTATTTCAACCAAACATAATAATGAGACAACCCAACACAATGTTATGACGACCCAACATAATGATGAGGCAACCCAACACAATGTTATTTCAACCAAACATAATGATAAGACAACCCAACACAATGTTATTTCAACCAAACATAATGATAAGACAACCCAAAACAATGATATGACGACCCAACATAATGATGAGACAACCCAACACAATGTCATTTCAACCAAACATAATGATGAGACAAGCCAACTAAATGTTATGATGACCCAACATAATGATGAGACAACCCAACACAATGTTATTTCAACCAAACATAATGATGAGACAACCCAACACAATGTAATGACGACTTAACATAATGATGAGACAACCCAACACAATGCTATTTCAATCAAACATAATGATAAGACAACTCAACACAATGTTATGACGACCCAACATAATGATGAGACAACCCAACACAATGTTATCTCAACCAAACATAATGATGAGACAACCCAACACAATGTTATCTCAACCAAACATAATGATAAGACAACCCAACACAATGTTATTTCAACCAAATATAATGATGAGACAACCCAACACAATGATTGTGCACAGCGCAATAATTATACAACCCAACACGATGCTATGACAACCCAGTATAAAGATTATATAACCCAACATAATGTGATGACAACCCAGCATAATGATTATACAACCCAACACAATGATATGACAACCCAACATAATGATTATACAACCCAACACAATGCTATGACAACCCAGTATAAAGATTATATAACCCAACATAATGTGATGACAACCCAGCATAATGATTATACAACCCAACACAATGATATGACAACCCAGCATAATGATTATACAACCCAACACAATGCTATGATAACCCAACGTAATGATATTACAACCCAGCATAATGATTATACAACCCAACACAACGATTACATGACCCATTAAGATGTCAATGCTGAACATAAGACAGCTCCGGCGTTCCATAGTATATACATTGTTAGGATTTGTTATGCCTATTTTACCGTTTCACGGGATTGGGGTGTATACCGGCCATGGTCTGGCTTTGACGCTGAGTTTTCAGAAATTTAAGGAGGCGTCAGTGAGGAAGTATATCAGGATTTGTCAAAATTTTAAAATGGGTTAAACACATTTCTCCAATATACCATGTCTTTACTCTAGTATATATTCACTGACATTAGGATATATATTTAAATATTCACCTATGATCACCGATTTGTTGGTGGTAGTCGGTCGATCTTAACATAAAAAAGTAAAACGTATTTGTCGATAAACATGAAATAGCTGATGTATAATTGGATTTATTTATTTTAAATTAAAAGGTCAATATCTCCAAAATATCTGTGATCCGAGAACAGCCGGATGTGCGCCCTGTCAGCAAAAGTTCGCAAAATTCACCGGACTTCTGGATGGCAATAACGCCTACCCAGGTAGTGAATGTCAGAGGACTACATAACTTGCCTATCTTGAATAACAGCGAGAAGTGCCCTGACGGAATATTCTTCCCAAATAAGAGAATTTGTGGAGTTATTATCGACGAAAGTACTTTCTGTCACATCTAGTTATGTAAATCTAGTTGTCCGCGTTTTTATTGTTAGAATAATATAAATTATATCTTAGAAATATTGTTAGAATATATTTGATATTTCAGCCATTCGTTATTTTATTCCTTTATTGTTTTATAATTAATTGAACTGTTCATGTTTATTGCAGAGATGGCAACAAGCTATTTTGTAGCAAACCCGTCGAGTGTTTTAGCTCATCAGACGAACTACGTTCAATATTACGACTGCCGTAAAGCAGTTGGCGGGAGCTATCTCCGGGAATGTCGTAATCCACCGTTATTTAACGAAGTATCACCAATGTGTAAAAACTTCTCGGAACTCGTTTGTGGTCCGATGTTTGAACCTCAGGCACCATGTAAGTTTGAAGAAGAAGAAGAAAGAGATGGATAGTCAAGGCTTGTAAACGTCGGTATCATTTATGCCCAATCAACCTATAAATATGAACAATATTTTTGTAAAATGGGAAATCGGCGTATGAATGGAGTGTATGTAACTTGAATTGAAAGGTGTATTCAATTCTGTATGCTTAAAATTATCTAACGATTGAAAACTTATCTTCCGGTTTACCTGTGCACTCCATAATTACTGCATGAATCTCTATTTGAAATTTAATGCATTAAAGGTGGCCATATTATGCAAAACATAACACTTCGTTTGAGTATATTGATGTTTTAATATTGTTCACGTATACGTCATAGCTGTGACATACAAATGTAACCTTTTTGATGAATTTAGAATTTAGAATGAATAATTTCGAATATTACAGAGAACAAATTCCAAGACAGGTAACTCATAAAACCACCGCTGGGCATAAGGTTTAATAACGGTTAACCCACGTGCGTAGTAAAATGCAATTACTTAATATGGTAGTTTGCAAAGAAAAGTTCTACTGGCATCGTGATCAACTCGTTCAATAACTAATGAGGCATTATCTTGGCAATCGTACATGCTCGTTCATATTCCATCATCCACCGGTAACCATGGACTTCGATGAGGTAGTCCGATTTTTTTTCTAGCAGTAAATGTATATTGGGAAAAGAACCATAATGTATTTCTCTGCTTTTGTTTCAGGTGAATACTTACAGACACAGTGTCTTCAAAACGCAGTCAACTCTACTCCGTGTGAGAAAAGACTGCCCAACGGTATTGCTCTAAGCAACGGAAAAAATCCCTACCCGACAAGGCCAAATTTACAGTACAGCTAAATATTTTAAGAATAGAACGGATGCAGTAGAGGTGTGCCAAGTTTCCTTGTTCGATCCTGTATCGCGGGAATGTTCGGAACGCATAGATCCAAATAAGGAACTATTTATTGAAATTGTGTTTATTCGTGTCGTGACTCACTTTGTTTACTTAATTATTTGTTAAATATAAAATCAAACCAATAAATTATATTTTCCATATAAGTCATCGATAAAATGCAGCCTGACGATTTAGCTCGAAACAAACGTGAAACAAAAGTTTCTCAAATTTCAGTTTATACTTTTCAGTATAAGGTTACTTTTGTTATGCATTAGAATGTTTATAAATATGTTTTACAGTCATTTTTTTATAATTTACAGTGTAGTTGTGTAACTTATGGCTGAATAGTTTTCCATTACTTTGAACTTATGTCCTTTTTCGCAGTATAGATTTCTGTTGCTTTGCATTTATGTTACTTTTTTGACTGTGTAGTTTTCCGCTACTTTGCAGTTTGGTTACTATTTTGCTGTGTAGTTTCCCATTACTTTGCAGTTTGGTTACTTTTTTGCTGTTAGTTTTCCACTTCTCTGCATTTAGGTTACTTTTTGGCTATGTTGTTTTCCGCTACTTTGCATTAAGGTTCCTTTTTGACAGTGTAGTTTTCCACTACTTTGCATTAAGGTTATTTTTTGCTGTGTAGTTTTCCACTACTTTGCAGTAAGGTTATTTTTTTTGCTGTGTTGTTTTCCGCTACTTTGCATTAAGGTTATCTTTTTGCTGTGTAGTTTTCCGCTACTCTGCATTTAGGTTATTTTTTTTGCTCTGTAGTTTTCACTACTTTGCATTTGGGTTAATTTGTTGCTGTGTAGTTTTCCACTACTTAGCATTTAGGTTACTTTTTTGGCTGTGTATTTTCACTACTTTGCGGTTTGTTTCTTTTTTGCTGTGAAGTTTTCCACTACTTTGTAGTTATGTTACTTTTATGTCCTTTTTCGCAGTATAGATTTCTGTTGCTTTGCGTTTATGTTACTTTTTTGGCTGTGTAGTTTTCCGCTACTTTGCAGTTTGGTTACATTTTTGCTGTGTAGTTTCCCATTACTCTGCATTTAGGTTACTTTTTTGCTGTGTTGTTTTCCGCTACTTTGCATTAAGGTTCCTTTTTGACAGTGTAGTTTTCCACTACTTCGCATTAAGGTTATTTTTTGCTGTGTAGTTTTCCACTACTTTGCAGTAAGGTTATTTTTTTTTGCTGTGTTGTTTTCCGCTACTTTGCATTAAGGTTATCTTTTGCTGTGTAGTTTTCCGCTACTCTGCATTTAGGTTATTTTTTTTTTTTGCTCTGTAGTTTTCACTACTTTGCATTTGGGTTAATTTTTTGCTGTGTAGTTTTCCACTACTTAGCATTTAGGTTACTTTTTTGGCTGTGTATTTTCACTATTTTGCGGTTTGTTTCTTTTTTGCTGTGAAGTTTTCCACTACTTTGTAGTTATGTTACTTTTATGTCCTTTTTCGCAGTATAGATTTCTGTTGCTTTGCATTTATGTTACTTTTTTGGCTGTGTAGTTTTTCGCTACTTTGCAGTTTGGTTACTTTTTTGCTGTGTAGTTTCCCATTACTTTGCAGTTTGGTTACTTTTTTGCTGTGTAGTTTTCCACTTCTCTGCATTTAGGTTACTTTTTTGCTGTGTTGTTTTCCGCTTCTTTGCATTAAGGTTCCTTTTTGACAGTGTAGTTTTCCACTTCTTTGCATTAAGGTTATTTTTTGCTGTGTAGTTTTCCACTACTTTGCAGTAAGGTTATTTTTTTGCTGTGTTGTTTTCCGCTACTTTGCATTAAGGTTATCTTTTTGCTGTGTAGTTTTCCGCTACTCTGTATTTAGGTTGTTTTTTTTTGCTCTGTAGTTTTCACTTCTTTGCATTTGGGTTAATTTTTTTGCTGTGTAGTTTTCAACTACTTAGCATTTAGGTTACTTTTTTGGCTGTGTATTTTCACTACTTTGCGGTTTGTTTCTTTTTTGCTGTGAAGTTTTCCACTACTTTGTAGTTATGTTACTTTTATTGTGCAGATAACTTTAAGGTTGATTAATTATTTTCTGACAATAATTATTTGTCTTTGGTAGTACCACATTACTGTTTGATATCAATTATTGATGTAATGGAGCAGACAGATTCACGGACGTATTGTGATTTTTTACCGCTGTTCTGACGGGTTTCTGTCTGGAAAACCAGTCCGTGTTGATCCCCGACCCCAATCACTGTGCCCGATATTACAATTGTAGCAGCCCAACAATCCAGTTTGGACTGGGTATACCTCATCTACACGAGTGCAAATATCCAAGGTAACTTTAACTTCGGTTTGTCATGTTTAATGCTGGCGTTTGTATAGAATCATCACTCCATAAATATGCAGCTATCTGCACATTAAAAATGCCAGTTTTCATCAAGATGGTTTTGTTATAGCACTGACAGTATCCAATTTACAAGTGTATTTGGTCATTGCATTAAATAAAAATTGTTTTCGGTCCTCCGTGGTCGAGTGGCGCTGTCATCTAATAACCATTGACCTTTCATCACCCAGGTCGTGGGTTCGAGCCAAGCTCGATTCCAGAACTTTATATGGTTAAATTTGCCAGTTATTTGCAAAAGGACGGTGGTTCTACTCTGATTTATTTCACTAAGTATACTATAGACTAACGGCCATATGTTGAAAATGGCGTTAAGCCTAATTAAAAAAAGTGTTAAATAATAATTTTGCCCATTAAGTGAGAGTGTGAATTTTAAAGCAATAAGTCTTAAATATTATTTTTCAATACTTCATTTTAGATTGTTAGCTATGGTACCACCAGCTGTAAGCGGCTTACGGAGGTGCCGTGTGAGAGGCGGTACGAGGCTAAAGCACCATGTGAGTTGGGTTAAATGATGCTAGAGATGAATATAAATCGTGCAACTGAAGCATGTATTACTGACACACTATGCCGGGTTTAGAAGAAATCTTTTTTCTTTCTTAGTATTATTAATTATTTACTTTCACATATGTAGTATTTAAATAAATGTATATAACAAAGATATATGAAAGGTAAGTTTAGTTTAAGCTTAAAATGTTTTATATTGATTTTACATCGATTGTGAAACAATTTCTTACCACTTATTGCAAATCTTTCTGGGTAAAACCATAACTAAGTATGTGACGGTAAAATGTTTTAATCAAGGACACCATAACTGGGTTTGGCGGTGGATCGAACTCAAGACCCGCCTATACGATAATTGCATATTAGTCAATTAGTGTTACTTATTTTGTGCCTTATTTTTAATTGTCTGAATGTTTTTGTTTTCCAGGTGAATACGCTCAGAACCAGTACAGTAACGGAATCATCCAAACTAACTGTACTGTCAACTATCCCAGCTGTGTTGGAAAACAAGATGACACCAATAACTTTCCTGGAACAGAATATTATATCGTCTGCTACAAGTCACGGCCAGTTGCTATAGTTACGTGCACGTCTGGATATTATAACCACGCAACGCAAACATGTGAAGGTGTTTTAAATCCAGCTGGGACTGGATCCCCAAAGATCAAAGATCCCCTAATGGTGGAATGGTGTAGTCACGTGACTACAAATCTCGCCTGGATATCAAACGTTCGATACTTGTAATAACTGTTTTGCTGTATTTATAGTTGTGGATGTTTGATACTTACACATTTTACTATTTCCTCTACACGTGTCATACATAAACTATGTTTGTTTTGTAACTTACCTAGTTTTTCTTGCCATGGCAATGTTATATAAGAAGAAACACTCGGATTGTGGGTGCTGCTTGTATCAAAGGACAATGTTTTGCTTGAGTGTGTCTTCAAGTGCAGCGATTTCAGTTCGCCAAAAAGTTTCTAAACTGCATGAAGCTAAAATACATTTTTATTGCAAGGAAAGCGATCTTTTTAAACCCTTTAAATACTATGATATCAAACTAAATTAACCATGTTGTTATTCCATCGTTCAATACATCAGTAGATGGTTTAGCCCACGGACACATTCCGCGAATTTCACGAAATAAACATGTCCGTTAAAAGAGTCCGTCTGCAGAATAAGGAATCAAACAATGAATTTATGGAAGTGTTAAAAATAAGTGCTTTTTCAGATTTACTTCAACGGCGACCATTTGTATTTATTATCTCTAGAAAAAAATATGTTAAACAATTAATAAACATAAAATAATAATATCAAATAATGATATAACTACTAATAGTAATGACGTTATTCAACAAATTCAGTTGCACTAAATTCAAGCTTCCCTGAGATCCTTAAAACAAACTTGAGTTTGAGACCAGTTGGTCCAACAGGCGGCCCCTGTCTCGTTTAGATATGAACAATTTACAAACCACGTTTCATCATGATAAAGGGAACCAAAGGTGTTGCGTTTAAAAACATATTTACTTCTGTTTCAAGTGACCTTGAAATTACAATTTTGACCTCAAAATCAATAGCAGGCTTCCTTTTTATATTAAAGAAATTTACCTATGAAACTGAACCATGGTATATCCCCCAAGCAAGCAGAAACATTTCTCCACGAAGGGAATTAAAACAGTTGATTTATCTCAATAGGGGAACGGTATTATTTCCCTTTATTCAAAAGCCCTTTCGATCGACATTTTCTTTTATTTTTGACGGAACTCAGTATTCTCTACGACCAACTTAATATTACGTACAACATTTTTGTGAAGTTTTAGAATAAATCCATCCAGTAGTTTTGGAGAAATAGCCGCTCCAAGTACGAACGAACGACACATCGCTGCGTACGCTCTGTATTATACTTTCTGTCCCGAAAATCTAGAAGTTGAACAGTAATGTACACGTATTATATTACAAAGTTGACACTGTAGCACTTACCGATCTCTGTTACGAGTGTCCTGCAGTCATATAACAAGTATATTACCCCAACACCCCACATTACCCCCCCCCCCCCCCCTTGCCATCACTCACGTACAATATATATATATATATATATATATATAGAGAGAGAGAGAGAGAGAGAGAGAGAGAGAGAGAGAGAGAGAGAGAGTTGTTGCATCTACGGTTGATGTTACCAGCAGGTAGCACACTGTTTCGTCTCAACCGTACAGTAAAAACGCCAACAGTAAGTAATTTAGTCTTAATTGTCTACGGAAAAAAGGATATCCATATGACGAATGTGTAAACTTCAAGCTCAGCAATTAAGATATTGATATCAAATCAGATTAATGTCATGTGATAATCATCTTCGTCATCATCATTAATATATCTGTACAACATTCACCCATTACCGTTTCTCCGTCATTTATACATTTATTCATTTAAGCATTCATTCATTCATTCATTTATCCATTTTACCATTTTCTCATTGATTTATTCATTTATAAATTTTCATTTAAAGTAAGCATTGGGAAACATTCATTCGTTCATTACATACATTCCTCATTTAATCATTCGTTCATTTATTCATTGAATTTGTATGTTATGAGAAACATTCGTCCATTACCTCTTTTCCTTCCTCATTTAATTATTCGTTCATTTATGCATTGAATTTGTATGTAATGAGAAACATTCGTTTAATACCGTTTCTCCTTCATTTATTCATTCGGTCATTTAGTCATTGAATTTGTATGTAATGATAAACATTCACTCATTACCGTTTCTCCTTCATGTATTCATTCGTTCATTTAGTCATTGAATTTGTATGTAATGAGAAACATTCGTTCTTTACCTCCGTTCATTCCTCATTTATTCATTCGTTCATTTATGCATTGACTTTGTATGTAATGAGAAACATTCACTCATTATCGTTTCTCCTTCATTTATTCATTCGTTCATTTATTAATTGAATTTGTATGTAATGAGAAACATTCTTTCATTGCCTCCATTCCTTCCTCATTTATTCATTCGTTCATGTATGCGTTGAATTTGTATGTAATGAGAAACTTTCGTTCATTATCGTTTCTCCTTCATTTATTCATTCGTTCATTTATTAATTGAATTTGTATGTAATGAGAAACATTCTTTCATTGCCTCCATTCCTTCCTCATTTATTTATTCGTTCATTTATGCATTGAATTTGTATGTAATGAGAAACATTCGTTCATTACCGTTTCTCCTTCATTTATTCATTCGTTCATTCATGCTTTAAATTTGTATATAGTGAGAAACATTCACTCATTACCGTTTCTCCTTCATTTATTAATTCGTTCATGTATTCATTGATTTTGTATGTAATGAGAAACATTCGTTCATTACCTCCATTCCTTCCTCATTTATTTATTCGTTCATTTATGCATTGAATTTGTATGTAATGAGAAACATTCACTCATTACCGTGTTAAGTGTTAGTTATAAGATACTATAAATTTGCCAATAATTAAGTGTCGTTAATCTATTTTCTGCCAAGTGTGAACAATTCAATAGGATTTCAACAATTGCTATTCAAGGTGCGGGTATTAAAAGATAAAGGTTGATAATGGCGGCAATATAATTAAAGAAGTCGGGTCTTGGTGATTAAAGAAGACGTTTCTCTGGAACATATGTAGGAAACAACAACAGTAAAGTTCATTTGCTAGATTTGAGTAACGTAAACATGTTGTTGTGAAAAACACTCACAGTCGCAACAATTTATATGTTCCACATAATGCAAGCAAACATCATCTTTCAAAAACTTACGTAGTGATTCACTGACTGAGAGTTTTTGTTTCAAAATACCTGCTAAACGGAAAATCAAGTTTTCTAGGAAGACTATTTTTTGGCCATGTGGTTTATGCAGAAAACAATCTTAGATTGACTGCATTTTCTGTGAATCATGCAAACAATGTTTCACGCATATTGTGAGAATTTGTCTTCTGAAGATTTTGGGAATATTGAAAACTCTCAAGTTTCTTACACGTGTAATCAGTGTTTTGTGACGGAAATAGGTGATGGGCCGTACAACTACCATCACGGATTATTACGACTATTTCAGGTAAGCTCTTCATTTAGTATACGGATGCGACTTACACAACGTACATGTCCAGGCTTTCTGGAACATATCACAACCACCGCGGACAGCGAAATCGACAATGTCGAAATAAGAATATCAGACGGAATGGAGTTTGGCACTGACGATGAAAAGGCACTAACGAAGGCCATTAACCATGTATTTTCTAACGCCACTCGTCTGTTGTGCACAAAATACCTGAAAGACAAAATAAAATGTTTACATACAAACCAAAGTAGGCATGGATAAAAGCGACAGAACAGAAGTAATGAACAATATTTTTGGACCAGGTGGGATTATAGACTCGGACACAACTATTGACTTTGAAAGTAAAACTAGAGAACTTCAGTCTCAGCTCCAAGACCGTCATCCACATCTTGAAAAATACTTCTCCGTTAATTTAAAACCACGACTTGAAAAATATGTATTTAAACCAACAAGAAATAACAACTAAAACAGAAAATGGACCAACAACAGCGCTGAGTCCATAAACAACATCACGAAAATCACAACTAACTGGAAACCGCAAAGGAGTAAAGAACTAATATGCAAACTTCACACCGTTGTGGATTTGCACTTTCTGGATTACAGGGCTTCTCTTCTCTTGTGGTTTAAACGGATTTTTACATGAACAAAGGAGAACAATAGATAACACCTGTGTGTACAACGTGCGAGTTTTTCGTGCGTAAAGGTAACATTCTTTGCATTGTTCTGTAGTAGTTATAATGAGGCATTCGACTACCTACATACATTCGACTACCTACAGTCCGGTTTACATGAATAAATTGTTGTACTTTAACATGTAATAAACTTTCCAAATGCCAAAGCACAAGAAAATGGCCACCAAATCAAATACTGCTCCATCTACGCCAAAGAATACCAACAGCATTGATAAAAAACGTACTTATTCACCAAGCACGCCTAGTCCGGTCAGTTCAAATCCAACGAAAAAGTCAAAGAACCCCGCCGAAATGGAAATAATCCTTGACACTATTGCTGAATCGTCCGAGGTTCGATTACCAAACACACCACAAACAGTAGCATTGTCGGACAGCGACATGGCAACCATTGCCAAAAATGTAGCTTCGGTTGTACGAGATGAGCTAAAACTGTATATAGAAGAAACAGTAAATACAACTATGAAATCTCTGGCACAATCCGTGGCAGACATTGTTTCTTCTTCGTTCACAAAGAAGGTTGAACAGCTAGAGCAGGACAAAATTCAAATCACTGCAGAAGTGAGCACCCTCCGCAGTCAGGTCGATGACCTTGTATCTAAATGTGCGTCACTCGAATCTGCTCTAGACGAATCAGAACAGTACTCCCGCCGCAACTGTCTCAGGATAAGTGGTATTCCGGTCACCGCTGCTGAAACTACTGACGAGAATGTGCTCGACATTGCCTCAAAGTGCAACACTCAAATTAATCTCGTTGATATTGATCGTTCCCACAGAGTTAAAAGGAGAAATACTATAGCGTCAAAACCAGCAGATATCATTGTAAAATTTGTTTCATATAGATCACGAGCCAACTTCATCGGTGCAAAATCAAAGCTAAAGGAGAGTGACTTATATAGAAATGTGTTTATAAACGAAGACCTGACCAAAAAAACAGCAACATTCTATATGAATCGAGAAAACTAGTCAGGCAAAATATTTTCAAGCAAGCATTTTCAAGAGACGGTCGCATATATGTGAAAGACAAGCACGACCAGAAACATCCGATCCACTCACTGGGTGACCTTAAGCAGTTTTGAATATTATAATATATAAATTATTTGTATTGTACATGAACATTATTACATTTCATATGTGACTGGTACATTGATATTAAAATAGTATGTTTTTTTTCCATACTTAAATAGTCAAACACCTTACAATAAATAAATATGTAACCTTTTTACACATTTTATTGAAAATTAATTTATTTATCAATAGAATCAGCAGTTATACAACTTTATAACTGGCTGCTATATTCTACTATCAAATTTACTATTTGTTTACAACAGTGTTCATTCAAATTAACCAACCATTCTTCAAATATTTACTACGCCTTGAAAAGTGCGTGCATGCATTAGCTGTGTAGAATGTCGAGTAAAAAGTTTTATTTACATGTACATGTACATTATTACATTTCATATGTGACTGGTGCATTGATATTAAAATAGTATGTTTTTTTCCATACTTAAATAGTCAAACACCTTACAATAAATATATATGTAACCTTTTTACACATTTTATTGAAAATTAATTTATTTATCAATAGAATCAGCAGTTATACAACTTTATAACTGGCTGCTATATTCTACTATCAAATTTACTATTTGTTTACAAAAGTGTTCATTCAAATTAACCAGCCATTCTTCAAATATTTATTACGCCTTGAAAAGAGCGTGCATGCATTAGCTGTGTAGAATGTCGAATAAAAAGTTTTACTAACAAGGGACGATTGACATCTGACATATTGTTGTTTAAGAAGAGCAGTTTTTCTGTTTTTCTGTACTCTCTCCCGATTACTAAAATGGTTATGATAAATCTAAATCTAAACATAAATTTCTCTGATATTGTATTATTTTTTATGTTTTTCTTGATCTCTTGATATACAAAACATAAACATGATTATCTTTATGACTTGTATAACATTACTAATTATGACACCTTATTGCACTCACTGATAGTTGTCGTCGTCTTTTTCGTCGTCAGCACAATGCGAGGATTATATGGGATGATAATAAATTTGTTAATTAATGATGAAGTCGTCGTCATCAATATAATTGGGGAATTTTTTACGGGATAGTGGTAATTGTCGTCGTTGTCGTCGTCTTTTTCGTCGTCAATACAAGTGGGTGGTTAAAAGGGACGATGATGATGGTTAGTTAATGTTGACGTCGTGGTCATCAATATAGTGAGTATTTATTTTGGATTGTGGAGACTGTCGTCATCTTTTTCGTCGTCAATACACTGGGGTTGAATATAGGGAAGGATGATGATAGTTATTTTATGTTGACGTCATAGTCACCAATATAGTAAGTACTTATTGGTAATAGCGGAGTTTGTCGTCGTTGACGTCGTCTTTTTCGTCGTCAATACAATGGGAGTAATTAAAGGGATTATGACGATGGTTAATTAATGTTGACGTCGTGATTATGATGGTCATGTTAACGTCGTCACCTTCAATAATGTGATTATCGCCGTCGTTGTCGTCGTCAATACAAAGGTAATTAAATAATGATGATCTTTAACACTTATGTTGAAATGTCATTTTATGCAAATATTTGTTTGGTATCCTTATGTAAAATGTTTCATTGTTACTGATGATGATGATGATTATTATGACATTGTTAATGGTGATGAAGATGATGATGATGATGATGATGATGATGATGATGATGATGATGATTATGATTATGATTACGATGATGATGATGATTATTATGATATTGTTAATGGTGATGATGATGATAAGGATGATAATGATGGTGACGATGACAATGCTGATGATTATGATGATTATTATGATATTGTTAATGATGATGATGATGATGATAATGATGATGATGATGATGATGATGATGATGATGATGATGATAAGGATGAACATACCTAAAGTTACATTGAAATTGAAATTAAAGATAAAATATATAATGATTATAGCTATCACCTATTACATTTGTATTAAGATTAAGTATAATATATTGTAATTATGTGATGCGTTTGGCACAAACGCAGCTTGTTTATTTAATATTACTGGTTTGTAGTTTTATTGAATTATAACTACCAAAAAATGATACGGTTTGTTCATCGACATACCAAGAGATACTTTGTGTGATTATTTTATAGTATACAATTTTGTTTTTTAGTTTCCATCTTGCAAGTGCAGAACATTAATATTTTTAAGTGCATACATGCTTTAATAGTAAAAATATATGTGCTTTGAAACCTACTTGTTACAAATTATTGAATTTTCATGTGTACATTTTGTTTTCCACTAAAGTCTGAATTAGTTTTTAATACTACTTCTAAAACGAAAGTAATACGGTGACATTAAAAAAAAAATGTTTATAAATCATCATTCTAATTAGGCCAGTCAGTCTATTCTCTGACTTAGTATGAATGAATTTATTTTATTTTTCAAAGTCACTATTTCAATATTCTTATTTATTTTATTACTAAATGAATATTCCATTGTTTTATCTGGTTTGGTCCTGGTTTATGCGGTTTGTCATGAGCGTGGTGTAGTTTTAATTTGTATGAAAACAAACCGGTTGTTCCGACAATTTGCTTTTTGTATGAGATAATATCCCAATGGGTAATGACATAAATTCATGGCGTGTGGCAATCGGTATGTTTCACAATTGCACAAGCGGAGTATTCGGGAGACTCACTCTAAAATATAACCATTTGAAAGAGTTGTTTATGTTTCTTGAGTTTATATTTACCATCGCAGGTTTCTATTTCAAATTTACTTCTGTCTATTTTCAACAAAGTATTGTCAATCTCCAATGTGCTTTGGTCATCCTGTTATTAGTTTTGATGTCAGGAGATGTTGAGACAAATCCCGGTCCCGACTTTACGGATACTGTGAACATACTAGGTGCTATTTCAATTATCCATTTAAATATAAGGAGCATTATCCATAAATTTGATTTTATTTCCCAAAACTTTACTGATATTGACATAATGTGCTTTACTGAAACTCATCTTAACAACTTGGTACCTTCTGATGATTTAGTTATTGATAACTTTGACGGATGTATCTACAGAAAGGATTGTACTTCTCATTCGGGAGGTCTTTTAACTTATGTTTCAAAGACAATTATGTCGAAAAGACGTACGGATCTCGAAAGCACAGTAGTCCATGCAATATGGGTAGAGATTTGTTACAAATCGTCTTCCTTTTTACTTTGTAATATATATCGTTCTCCTAATACACCAGTTTGTTTTTGGGAAAATTTTAATATTTCTATCGAACGTGCTCTCGAATCAAATTCCAATATTGTTATTGTCGGTGATCTCAACCAAGATTTATTGAGCAAAAGAGACTGCCATTTACGTAACATTATCATCATAAATAACATGAAAAATATAATCGATAAACCGACACGAGTGACAGATACCTCAGCAACCTTACTCGACCCTATTATCATATCCGACAGTATATTACCTTTAACCTCTGACGTAATAGACATTGATAGACGAGTTAGCGACCACAAAGCTACACTCTTAATAATAAAGTTTCACGATTACAAACAAACATGTTCAAAGCGAAAAATCTGGAATTACAAAAAAGGTGACTATGAAACGTTAAACCGCATGATATCCGACCAAGACTGGGACTTTATTGAAGAACTTGACATAAATGACTCATGTTCACGATTTACAGAGACATTACTATCACTTATGACTAAATGTATCCCATCCAAAGAAGTAACAATTCGACCTAATGACAAACCCTGGTACGACTCACAGTTACGAACAACTTCAAGACAAAGAGACAGACAAAAGAAAATAGCGACCAAAAGTACAAACCAAAATGATTGGACAAAATACAAACGTTTAAGGAACAAGGTTAACAACTTGAAAAAACATGCAAAAGAACGCCTTTTCAGCAACTTGGAACAAAATATTGCCACATCTCGGACAGACAATCCAAATCAATACTGGAAAATCTTAAGGAACTTGGTTAAAAATAATAGTAAATCCGAAACAATCCCAATACTGAAAACAACACTTAACGACAGCTCCGAAAATATATGTTTCTCAGACAATGAGAAAGCAAATTGTTTAAATGAGTTTTTTTGCTCTATTTCTAACGTAGATGATAGAGGGTCAACCCTACCAGAACCGAGCATACGGACAGACAGTACAATTAACGACATAAATATATTAAAGAACGACATTGAAGATATGATTTCTTGTTTAGGTATTAATAAAGCTGTAGGGCCAGACCTAGTAAGTCACAGAATTTTAAAACTAACCAAGGGTACAATTTCAAAACCTTTATGTATTTTATTTAATAAGTCTATTCGCGAGGAATCTTTTCCATGTAACTGGAAACATGCACTTGTTATGCCTCTTTATAAGAAAGGCGATTCATCGTGTGTTAGTAATTACAGACCTATTTCCCTGTTAAGTTGTATTGGTAAACTTATGGAACGTTGTGTGTATAAGTATATATATAATTACCTTATCTCTGATAATCTTATATATTCTAGACAATCAGGTTTTTTAACTGGTCATTCCACTGTATACCAATTAATCGACATATACCACCAAATTGTTAATTCAACTGACTCTAAACTTAACACTTGTATGGTCTTCTGTGATATTTCTAAAGCATTCGACCGTGTCTGGCACAAAGACCTTTTATTCAAAATGCAACAATACGGTATAAATGGCAAAATCTTAAATTGGTTCAATAACTATCTTTCCGGTAGGAGCCAAAAGGTATTTGTCGGCACATCCTCTTCTCATACAATGTCCGTCAATGCTGGTGTACCGCAGGGGTCTGTCCTGGGTCCATTACTATTTCTAATTTACGTAAATGATATAGCAGACAATTTATTAAGTCTTGCACGTTTGTTTGCAGATGACACTTCCTTAGCGAGCTCTGCCACAAATATATCAGATCTTGAAGGTATAATAAATCACGATCTAATTATGTTATCTGCTTGGTCAAAACAGTGGTTAGTTACGTTCAATCCCTTGAAAACTGAAGCAATATTATTCACATCAAAAAAAGTTCGTAATCCATCACTATTGTTTGAAAATATTCCTGTAACATTTGTTGAAAATCACAAACACTTGGGCCTTACAATCAGTAATAATGGTAAACGGCACGCTCATATTGAAAACATAATACAGTCTGCATCCAAAATTCTTGGCATGATGAGAAAAGTTAAATTTAAAATACGTAGGGACTCTCTTAATCAAATTTATATATCATTTATTCGCCCAATTTTAGAATACGCCTCGGTAGTGTGGGATAACTGTACCTGCTACGAGAAAGACAACTTAGAAAAAATTCAACATGAAGCTGCCAGAATTGTTACTGGCACAACAAGATCAATATCCATTTCAAAATTATATAAAGAAATTGGCTGGTTATCTCTGTCAGACAGAAGAAAGTATCAAAAATTGATATTGGCATACAAAATAAAACATGGTATGACACCAAACTACTTAATAGATTTATTTCCCGATACAGTTAGTAGTAGAACAACATACGATCTTAGAAACTCACAATATCTTGATATCATTACCAGACGAACTGAGCTCTTTGCAAATTCTTTCATTCCATCAACAGTTTCGTTGTGGAATAAACTATCAGTTGCTTTAAGGGAAGCACCATCATTATCAATATATAAACGAAACCTTATAAATACTTGTTTTCATTCAGTTATAGTTCCAAAACACTTTAACTATGGTATACGAATATTATCTGCACAGCATGCAAGACTAAGAAATAATTGTAGTAACTTAAATCATGATATTTACGTTAATCATATAGAAAATTATCCAACATGTATCTGTACGCATGGAGTGGAAGATGCTGAACATTACTTTTTTAACTGCATTCTTTTTGTACAACAAAGAATTAAATTATTTCAAAACACAAGGTTGTTCCATCCACTCAATGTCAAAAAGCTGTTATATGGATCAGACGATCATTCATGTGAAGATAACAAATCTCTTCGAAAGTGTTCAAACTTTCATTCACGAATCCAGAAGATTCCAATAATTAATTTCGTTATAGTATTTTGTTTTTCTCCCCTGACTCTGTAACAGCTACCGCACTATAACCGATCGCGTGAATATCAGTGACCAACCAGATAATACTTTATATACATTTATGTGTGTGTGTGTGTGTGTGTGTGTGTGTGTGTGTGTGTGTGTGTGTTTTCTAATAATCTAATATTTAATTTCATTTAAAAAAAAAGAAAAAAAAAAAAAAAAAAAGCAAAAAATGAAATAATTTTCGCTTTTCAGTAAATACCTCAACATACATTCATATGTGTGTGCGTGTATGTATGGTATGTTTGCATGTGAATGTCTGTGTATATATGTGTGTGCGGGCGTGTGTGTGTGTGTGTGTGTGTGTGTGTGCGTGTGTCCGTGTGTGTTTGCGTGAGTACGCATGTATACTTTCTCATTAACTACACTTTATGTCATTCATATTTACTTGCCGGGAATGTAATATATCTTAACCATCGTTAAAATTGCAAAATATAGTTGAAAGGGAATGGCCGAATCTAATGTTGAGAGAACTTGTGGCCAGACCCTTTTGCCTTAAATTGTATTTGACTTATATGCATGATAAATATTGTAATATGTGTTTATTTGGCAATAAAATATGTTTAAACTAAACTGACTTTGAAAGTAAAACTAGAGAACTTCAGTCTCAGCTCCAAGACCGTCATCCACATCTTGAAAAATACTTCTCCGTTAATTTAAAACCACGACTTGAAAAATATGTATTTAAACCAACAAGAAATAACAACTAAAACAGAAAATGGACCAACAACAGCGCTGAGTCCATAAACAACATCACGAAAATCACAACTAACTGGAAACCGCAAAGGAGTAAAGAACTAATATGCAAACTTCACACCGTTGTGGATTTGCACTTTCTGGATTACAGGGCTTCTCTTCATGGTAATGGAAATTATAACCTTGATCCAGAAGAAAAAATATATAAAGTGCATGACTCAATCTGGAGGTGCAAGTCAGATGAGGAGAAACGCGTCCTGTTCAACAATTTTCTTAAAGACAACAAACGGAAAATGAAATCACAATACCTAACGTCAAGTGATGGCCAGTTCTCTGTCATCAACAAAGCTAAGGGAATAGCAAAAAACCATGCCAGCGTAAGCGACCAAGAAATGAAAGGGCAAACCAACGTAATTAGAGTTGCCAAATATCACAAACACAGAAGTGCCATCGGGATAGGACGCAAGTCCTGCCCACGTGACCCGACGTGCCTTCTTATCTCTTGTATGTCTACTATGTATGTGCTTCATGTATGTAATAATTTTAACGTGTTTGTGGTGTAAGTGTTAAAAAATAAATATTAAGAAAAACGGAAGAAAAAAAAAGGGCCATGACAAGAGCACCTCCCCGTGATGTGGCCCGGATGTAGTTTTATCTTTGCCATAACTCAAATATTTAACTTAACATAAATACTTTTTTTTTACTTTTATCTTTTTAAAATTTATACTATTACATCGATCAAGAGATTTCTAAAATTTCTATTGTTGGCAAAGGTACAGTTATAACTAACTGAACGCTCAAGATTATATATAGTGTCCCGGGGTATTTTTACAATCCAAGATCAGTGATTATAGCGATGGAAAATAATTTAATATGATATATTTAGTAAATTATATAGAAAATATATCTAAACCTATCTAAATGATATTTATATTATATCTATATATATAAATATAAAAGGGAGTCCCGCGGTGTCCCGGGTTGTCTGGTACCCAACTTAATTCCGTTACTATGTCCCAGGGTAATTAGTCAGACCCGAAATATTCCGAATATAATTTCCGGGTTCCGGTCAGCCATTTTCATTCATCTTGGCGGAAATTTTGAATTTACCATAGAAATACGCCTATTGCATATGTGTATCTTTCATCCATATGTGAAGATTGCAACAAAACATATACAAACAGGTACAAATAACTACTGTACTATATATTGATATGAGGGTTCAATGCACATGCATTTTACGATTATTTGGTCTGTTTTTAGTTGAAAAAAGATTTTGTGAATAAAAAATAAATATCCTCGCAGTACCATGGTTCGATATGCTAACGTACAAATTCAAAACAATAAATGAGTTCAGTTATTTCACAAGAAAATGCCTACTTACTTGTTTGAATAATTCCACCTCCCTCTAAAAAAATGTTCCAATTGATAATATTCACTAAAGAGACCATGTAAAATCAGTAAAAATACAGTCATGTAAATAAATATAGCAATCTAAATACACAACCTCAAATCACGGATATGACATCAGAGCAGACAGCCACTTCGATCACGTGACTTAAAAAGTTGGACACATTCAATACTATTAATTATGATTTCTTTTTTAATTTTATCGATTAAAAACAACATTTCAAAGCAATGAAGTCTTTTTAAACACATAGCAGGTAGGGGTTTTAGTCTTATGTATTTTCCGTTTTGCTAAATAGAGGACATACAAATATTTCACCTTTTTTTAACATAAATACGAAAGTGCTGCGAATACATGGGGCCTAAATGTTAATAGGATTATCCAGAATATCCCATTTAGAATGTGAATATTTGCTTCTGACTGTCTGCGAGTAGACTTTAAAAGTAATAAAAAAGTAAAAAAAATGAAAACTGGGGCGAAGGGTTATTGGTACAAAAAACGCATTTTTTTACTTGACCTAAATAAATATTTCAGCTTCTGCCATGTCATCGCCATTGATAAAATGGCAACAAAAGCAGACGAAGACATTTCAAATTTTAAATTTTAGATTTTGGGTACAAAAATAAGGGGTTTTAAAGCAACACATCCACGTTTAAACTTTTTAAAAAAAATTTCAATTGAGTTGTGAGCACATTTCCCATACATAAATATATGGTCAGTGAGCTGTATATGTGCTAACAAACACTATCCAGAACGCTTTAGAATTATAAAAAAAGATGTTCAAATTATAAAGCGTAACAAACGCTTTATAAATTATTTTTAAATTGCCGAGGATTCCAACTTTGCTTCAAATTGAATTATGCGAGTCGTATTAAAAAAACTTTACGCTTTAGTGCGTAGTGTACTTTACCTGCCTTGAAAGTCATTTTGACAATTTTTTTCGACTCAGGTGAGTTACACGCTTGTTTTATAAAGTGATTATAATTTGGGCATCATTTTGTTCGGGATTGTGTTTATATGCTCATATACAGCTAATTGATCATATGTTTGTATGGAAAATGTGATCATAACTCAATTAAATTTTTTTTTTAAAAGTTCAAACGTGGATGTGTTGCTTTAATGACCATAATTTGGGAATAGTGTTTTAAGGAAAATTTTCAACCATCCATAAACATTTTGATAATTTACCTCCTTAGAATATATTTAAAACAATTTGACAGCTTTGCATGGTTGAGTAACTTTGTAGTAAACCATGACGTAATAATGACGCATGCACTGTGAAATCTCGTGAGAATAGCGAGAAATTGATGACCAAAAATGGCTAATTATCCGTTCCAAAATTTTAAAAAAGACAAAATTGTGTATAGCACTGGTCATATTTACTGGACATGAATGTTGTATAATAGTTACTTTTTAATCATGTACAAACTTAGATTTTTAAAAAAAGAGAAGAAGAGAAATTGGACTATATTTCACAAAATTTTATGCTGATTTTAAATTTTTCATATTACAGATCTTGAACAAAGTTGAGTCTGAAGGCAAGATGCAGATTTTGTTGTTATGCAGCAAGCCACAGAAACTGTATGGAAAATAAAATATGGAGCAATTTGTTAAGAAGTACCAACAACTTCTTGTGCAGTAGGTAAAGATGCATAATTTGTTGTTATGCAGCAAACCACAGAAACCGTATGGAAAATAGAATATGGAGGGAGAACTAACAACTTCATGTGCAGTAGGTAAAGGTGCAGAATTTCTTGTTATGCAGCAAACCACAGAAACCGTACGGAAAATAAAATATGGAGCAAGTATAACCAACAACTTTATGTGCAGTAAGCAAGATACAGATTTTGTTGTTAGGCAGCAAACCAGAGAAACCGTATGGAAAATAAAATATAGAGAGAATTGTTAAGAAGTACCAAGTGAACAATTTCATGTGCAGTGGGTACAGATACAGAATTTGTTGTTATGCGGCAAACCACAGAAACCGTATGGAAAATAAAATATGGAGCGAGTTGTTAAGAAGTACCAACAACTTTATGTGTAGTAGGCAAAGTTGTAGATTTCCGTTGTGAAACAGGTACTGTTTTTTTTTTATAAAATCATTGACTTAAACAGTATGCAAGTAATAAGTTGATTCCGTCTGATATTCAATGCATTTTATAAGCTTGTCTTTTTGTGGTAAAAAATGAACAGCTATTGTCATGACCCTGGCATAGTTTCGTCATCTGCCGGTTAAAATTCAGCTTCTTATCTCTTTTTAGAACAAACTACTTGTGTTATGGTGACTAAACTTCATAAACACATTCATATTATGTTATAGAAATAATCAAATAATGTATATTATATGTGACTAGTTTTTGTTTGTGGATTTTATGTATGCTTTATTATAATCCCTTCTGGACTCTTTTCAGAGCACTGGTCACATTGGTGTTTCTGGGAATTGTGACGACTGGTTATGTCATGTACTTAGTTTGCCCAAACAGTTTACATGAACAGTATACATGAACTTCTCTTCCATTCACAGGTATCTTTGGTAAGTAGTATCTTTTGAGACTTGACACATTTCATGCCTTCGCAATTTCTGCGGTTTTGTCCTCGCAATTTCTGCGGTTTTGTTTGTCATGTTAACAGATCTTTGCCAGGCTTACTATGTCTGAGTGTCATTGTGAAGAAAGCTCAAAACTTGTAATAACCGCTTTCAACTCTCCTTACTGGGAAGGGCCATTACTGAGTGTTGTTTTTTGAGAGGCATTGCATTGAGCTGGGGATAAAACCTGCTTCATCGGTTGTGAGTGGCCAACAATATATCCACTACACTACAGCCATGCTTAAACAAACAATTTGAATATATCTAAAAATCAAATGATTTAAATACCATAATGCTTTACAGTATGTCATCTAATATGTATTAGGTGTTCAAGCATGCTTGCAAATTTTGGCCTTAAAAAAGTTTAAAATAGTGTCAAAGTGTTTGTTTCTATTTTCATTCTTGAGTTCAGGTTGTAAGAATATTCTTAAGAATGGTTGATGAATACCACTCCATGTCTCACTGTGCTGCTGGCTTAACTTCATGCAGAGTTATTGCTCTTCTCTTTAAAATTGTAGGTTGTTAATCCTACATTTTTATGAACTCTTTGGTATATTGCTGTAAAAGCGATGTTTTGAAGGTATGTGTCAGGTTTGGTGATACCTTGTCGTCAGGCCTTCAAAAATTTTAAAATGCAATTCGGTCCAGGTTTTTCACTACTGTAAGAATCGCACTTATTTTTTAAAAAATCACTATATGACATATGCATACCCCACCCACCATGTCAGCTGCAGCATGTATTTTCTCCATTTATTCATTAATAGGGAACTATTTCAAGTTTATTTGTGTATTATTTATAATATACTTTATCACACTGTGTACATTTTAATGACTGACATTATGTTTTCGCTTTACTGAATAATTTTCATTATATTAAAAACGCTCGATCGAACCGGAAGTGATGCAAGTTCTGGAAGCTGTGTGAAATAATCACCGTGGAAACTAATGTAACAGTTTATTCAACTTTTTTATTTTTGATATGCGTTGTGCTGTAGCTAGCCACTACGTACAATTACCAAAACCAGCTCGTATATATAGTTATTTTTAAAACAAACGAAACAAACAAGTATCACTGCACGTTTTATCAAATATTTTAAATGACGCAAACAATATTCGGTCCGACCGTCACAGCTTTGGCAAGCAGTATATCAAAGAAATTACAGATGCAAACACAATCTTCTGATGAACCAACAGAACGCCCTAATACAGTGCTCCAAGAATAGGATAGCCCGATGCCCGGGGCTTGTCAAATCTGGATCCGGGCATGTGCCTTTTTCAAAGTTAATTGCCCGTCGGGCTTGTCTTAAAAATCGGACAAGCTAGTTTTCACAATACACAGGTCTGTAATATCTCTATTCGATACAACACAGGTCAAACTGTTGTTTATAGACCGTAACTAATCAGTATAAACAATTGACCCCTGCGGTGTTTATCACACCACATGCCCGATAATGCGACTTTGGAAAACCTCTCATGCATATTCATTTATCTATTTTTATACCTCTAATGTGATTGGTGGATAGCTTTGAATATAAATTAATCTATTTTTAATAACCGCTCTGATTGGTCGTATATCTACGACCAAGGTATCCGAGCAAAGACAAAAAAAGACCATGACATAATTCGCGGGTGTCTCTCAGATTCTCCATTATGAAGAGTATAAACTTATCTCCCTTTGCCAAAATGGAACGATTTTTAAAATCTGATTATGTTTTTGCAGATAATTTGCGATCGATCGCTTTATGTAAAATGTCAACGTTAGGTTCTGGTAATTTTATTAATATTTCGTAGATTTACATTAATTGGAACTGTATGTATATAAATTTTCTTCTGTGAAAACGTGAAAGTTGATATTTAAATTGTGTTTACGGCAAAGAAAAATGTGGGTGGGGTATTATAGTAATAAACATTGCTTTTTGGTTGTGTGGTTTCAGCGCATAA